>QLOH01000651.1:0-539220 GCA_026901365.1 Sesbania bispinosa | reverse complement strand
TGGTCCCTCTAACACATACTTGGGAGATATAGGGGGACCAAAATTTTGAACTAAATCTCCAATTTGGAATAATAGGGGGACCAAAATCGCGAAAAAAAAGTAGGGAAACTAAAATCGCGGATTAATGATAGTAGGAGGACCAAAACTACAATTTATAAATCTAAATTTTAACCTATTTTTTCCATCTCAAATATTTTTCATTTAAGTTCAAATTTATTATTATTATTCATAATATAAAATACTTAGTTAATAATTATTATAATAAATATTCGCATTTAAAATTTGAAATATAATGATTGGTTAATATTTTAAAATATAAACAATGCAAAAGTATATGATAATTTTAAATTAATATATGGATTCTTAATTGCAAGTAAAGTCCGTCTGATATTACAATACAATTCCATTGCGATCAACCACTGTTTGATGAAATATTTATTGTTGAATAGTATTGTTAAAATAACTAATTTTTATAATTAATGAATTAAATTTAGAATAATTATTGTTTAGAATATATTTAAATTAATTATTTAATTGAAACTAATTATCTCTCGACATTTAAATATTAAATTCAAATTCAAATTATATACATAATTAATATTAAATATATTATAATATTTATATATTAAATTTAGATTATTTATTTTAAATATAACACATGTTTTATATTTTAATATATCTACTTATTATTAAAAATTAAGTAGATATATATTTTAAAATATATATTTAAAGATATGAATTATATAAAAAAATATATTTTCTATACATTCCACGATATAAAATAAAAATACTAGTTAATTTGAAATGGAAAAAAATACTAGTTAATTATTAATGATACTATAACAATTAGTAAAAAAAATGATACTATAACAATTAACAAATTAGCGTAAAAAAAACAATTAACAAATTAACAATTACTATAGTCTATGCAATGAAGTTCTGAATTGACGTATTTTGGTGCAGGTCCCGGGGTTTGGTTTTGGGTTCCAGTTTTGATTCTACCGGCCAGCTTCGGTGGAGTCCCACCCTATCTACCATTCATCAAGGTTCTCTTTCTTCTCTGTGATCCCTTCGCTTCTTATCGATTTTTGTATTTCAGTGATTGATTATATTTTAAGGGGAAAAAAAGACCAAGGAATGCTCGAGATCTTTGAATAAACGAACTTGTATGTGCTTTTTCTCTTTCAATTTTATCAATTTCGTGTTGTGAGGGCGTAAATCGTTGATGCCCCATGAGTTTCAATGCGTGGATTCCACAAAGGAGGGTGGGTTGATTAGGGATTTGATGCCTCTGCCTCAGATCCATTTTTTCGTGTTTTCAATTTCAAGCACTTAGATTAAGAAGCCATTTCTAAGCTTATTACTTATGTTTCTATTCATTTGATTAATATAATTTTAGCTTTCTGAAATCACCAATTGGATTACTCTGTCAACCGAGAAAGGCAGCAGCTGAGTGTAAAATTCTGTTTTTCTTTTCAAGTAAGAATGTGGTTATGAGCAGGTTCCTCAGATTTATTGATGGGTGTGTATGTATAGAGCTGGGATCGATTGCCATGGTTTAAATCAAAGTTAATGTTATGCCATTGAATGAGTTTTTATTGGATAACTTTCTCATGAAGTCTATATTTGGTATAAAAATTCCTATTGTTTCAAAACATGACATGCAAGACCTAAATGATATAAAGTTGCAATTCAACTTTTGGATAGATTCAAATTACTATCTGTAAAAATTGAGAGGGTGTCTAATACGTCAATTTAGAGGTTTTGGAAGTAGTAAAGAGGGAAAGACTCTTTGTGGGTGGACAATTGTGTTTTTATTTGGTGCTTATGACTGGATAGGAATTCAGTATTTCCAAAGATAATTCTTTGATACTACCTCAGATTTGGGGTAAAGTATTCTTCTTAGCTGCCTTTTTTGGTAATCAACCAATGGATATTCCAGAGTGGTTTCTTTGTTGGACATATGCAGGGAGACTGGTGAGCTTTGCTTTGTTAATTAACTTGTTGGGGTTGTTTTATGTTTGTTTGCTTTTGTTCTCTTAAGGGTAGGGATTTGGGTTATTGTAGTAAAAATAAAATATGATACAATTGAGTTTTGTTGCTTGATTGAAAATTTGAGGAGGTTGTGGATATGATTTTCACTCTTTTTTAAGCAGGTTATATGTTGAAAAACTAATATTTATCTGATTACAGCACATGGTACTGTTTATCCTGTTATATATTTGTATAGACACTAGGTGTTAACCCCCATGCTACGCACATACTAAAACATTGTGTTGGATAAATTGTTTTAGCAGTTAGTCACTGTTCTTTTGTTTATAGGCAATACATTGTTTGTGCAGGTTCCCTAAGTCAACTTTCTGTTTTTGATTGTTGAGGATGGTGCTGGTCTTGGCCCTGGGGGATTTGCACATACCCCACAGGGCGCCTGATCTTCCTGCAAAGTTCAAATCCATGCTTGTCCCTGGCAAGATCCAGCACATCATTTGTACTGGAAATCTATGTATTAAAGTATGTCCATATTGAAATAAGTATTGCTGAACTGCTGCCATGCTATGTTGGAATATAATCAATTGCCTCTACTTTATATTTTTCGAATTCTATATTATGGGAGGACAAGGAACTGGGGTGTGAAGGTCCGGATATTTTTTACAATGTTATTTATTTATTTATTTATTTATTTATTTATTTTAATAACCAAAGCATTTTCCCACTAGGTGGGGTTGACTACATAGATCAGAAGACACAACATTGTCCTATTATAAATCGTGTCTCATTTTTTTATAAAGTGAAAAATTTTCTCTTCAAATCTTGTAGTTGTAGGATTTGAGTTCATTACTTATTACAATGTTTGCATGTACTTGAGTTGAAAATTTAGCTATAGAATAAATCAATTTTCTGTCACAGTTTCTTTCTATGTTGTGTCTCATGCCTTGTCATTTTCCGAGCTTCTTATGTAGAAAATTGATGATTGAACAACTATTAAAATTGGGTAATCCTCGACACCTGTTTGGAAGGTTTGTAATGGCTCCTGTGGACAGTGATGAAGCCATATTGAGGCCTGGTGGGATGCTGCTTGGTTTTGTGTGACATGCATTGTCCACCATTTCCAAAGGGCAAGTTGAAAGACTGTCCCTGCCCCACCCCTCAATCCTTTCTTGTTGATATTATGCAACATTATTGCTTTGTTTGGTAGATATAGAGAAATAGAGAAGAGAGAAATAGGGTGGAGATAAAGATGATTTAAATGTTGTTTGGTGTGAGAGAAATAGATAAGAAATAGAAGAGAAATGTAAATTTGAGTTGTTTGGTTTAATTACATTAATAATTCCCACGGTTTCTTCTTCATCCTCAATCACCACCAGTACATCACCATCTCCACTCAAAAACTTCCGCCACTAATCCACCATCCCCAAATCACCACCCGTCCACCATCTACCACTCAAACCTTCAAACCTTGCCCCCAACATCAGAGAATCTAAAGGAGAAGAAATTAGATCCAAAATCAAATAGAGCACACCAACCGCACCACAACCATCAAGCGCACACACTGTTCAGCCCCAGTACCACATTGGCCGCACCACCACCATCATGCACACACCCTGCTCAGCCAGCACCACACCACTAGCTGCATCCCAACCTCACTCTCATGCACCACCTAGAACCTGTTGTGTTGCTGGTCACTTATCAGTCAAGCTTCGCATTTCTTCGCCAAATATCGGGTGTGAAGAGGAGAAGTGCATAGACAGTGGGACCCATTACCTTTTGTGATTTCTCAGCTATTTCTCGGTAGTACCAAACGAGAGAAATAACCCACTTCTGCACTACTTCTCTCCTACCCCATTATTTCTCTAACACTTCTCGCGTACCAAAAAGAGGCTATATGTTTTTTTCCAAACAAATTTTATGCATATAAAACTGGTTGACCACCACCCTTAAGATCAGTGATACTGTGTTATTGATGACAACAAAGGGGTTTAAATAATGATAATATGTTGTTTTACTGTTGTGTATTTGGTAGCATGGGTACTGGCACATTACTGCTGCACAACTTCTGTTCATTAGCTATTTAGCCCCTTTGTATTGCATCAATTGTCAATCTGCGTCTACTTTTATGTATGATATTTATTTATTCACATTAACTTGTATGATATGGAAATAGATGAGTTTTAATCATTGAATTTCTAAGCAAATTTTTATGTTGTTTATGTTCAGGAAGTCCATGACTACTTAAAGACTCTTTGTCCAGACTTGCATATAACTCGTGGTGAGTATGATGAAGAAACGAAATATCCAGAGACCAAAACACTAACCATTGGTCAATTTAAGCTGGGACTCTGCCATGGTCATCAGGTCTGATTTTATTTTGAGTCTTAGATATTTGCCCCATTTCACTTCTAGATATTAACAGTTTAGAATTTTGTTGGTAGTTAGAGGGTGCTGCCCTTTGGGTTTCATGATCAGTGGTTTATGATTTTAGCCAAATGTAAAAAGTTTGTATTATGAAGTCATCTCTTAGATTACCTTGCTACAGCTTCAATTTGAGCTGAATGATTATGTCATTCTGCTACTTTGTGTGGCACATGTATAAGTTCAATCAATGATGATCTTTGCGCATTTTGATTAACAAGTCCACTTTACTTCTCTTTTATTGTTCTAGTGCAACTTTTTCCGTTCAACTATCTTCCACCAGTGATTGGATATTTCAAGAAACTGTTATTGGTTCTGTTTAGTAGAAACTAAAAATTGCGCTATATTATGCATTGCTGCTATTTGATGATTATGTGTTCTTAATAATGGTGAAGGTTATTCCATGGGGAGACCTAGACTCACTGGCAATGCTACAGAGGCAGCTTGACGTGGACATCCTTGTAACAGGTCACACCCATCAGTTTACAGCTTACAAACATGAGGGCGGTGTGGTTATAAATCCAGGTTCTGCAACAGGTGCCTACAGCAGCATGACTTATGACGTGAACCCAAGTTTTGTCCTTATGGATATTGATGGTCTGCGTGTCGTGGTCTATGTGTATGAACTTATTGATGGAGAGGTTAAAGTTGACAAGATTGATTTTAAGAAAACATCCACTGGCCACTCTGCTCATTAAGCACTTGTATTTTGGTCTTTAGTGTCTTCTATCTTTCTTTTACTTGGTTGGTTGTCTAGGTTTTCTTCTCCTTTAGACTTTCCAAAGGTGTACTGTTTTTTTGTTTTATCTTGCTTTGAACACGTGTATTTGGCCATATCATAGGATTCTTAGTATTTTATCAATTTGTGATCAGTGCAAAACTTATATGACTGAGATTAACTATGGTTTGTTTACTCCTTTTACCCGTGATTAGCCAAGAGATGATATGCAGCAAGAAGTTTGTTAAGCAGAAACATAATGTGACGTGGTAATTTATATTTCATAAACAGGCAGTTCTTACTTCTTAGGAGCATCTACGATGTGTACCATAATTATCAGGATCGGTTTACAATATCAAAAGTTGCACGTATTTTAAAACATATCGGCACAACTTAGAGTCCTACCACTAAAATAGAATTTTGGTCTGGTACCATGATTCAGATTGATCCAGTTTGGTCTGGTTTAGTTTGATTCGATCTGATTTGGTTTAGTTTGGTCTAATTTGGTTTAGTCTGGTCGGGTTTGATTTGGTTTGGCCGATCGGGTTTGAACTCTTGTCTCTCCTTGTCTAAAACTGGTTTGCAAGTCAGAATGAACCTATTTGGTTCAATTCTAGTGAAATCTTATATCAGTGTGGTTCAATTTGTCAAACTGCTATATATATATATATACTAGTTTGGTTCAATCCTATTTAGTTTTTCGTGTTAAACCAAACCATGACCAGACCTATCTAATGGTGCTTATATTATTAGACCAATGCTTATATGAACTTTTTTAATACGAATGAAGACGGATGGGATCTATTCCACATTTTCAATAAACTCCCGGCAAAATAGACGAGTCTGGTTTTGGTGACCTGTAAAATTTTGCAAAAATGTAAGGTTCGATACTTATTTTAGAAGTCCGAATAACTCATGAGTTTTTTAGCTCAGCTCGATAAAGTCCGCCACATGTAAAAACCCACAAAAAGGCCGGGTAACTCGCAAAAACCCACAAAAAAATCGGGCTATCTGTAAAAAGTCCACAAAAGGTAGAAGCTTGAATAACTTTCGGGATTTTTAGCTCAGTCCGATAAAACCGCTACCTGCATTGGGCCAGATCGATAACACGAATTGTCAGATCTATGTTGTGGTGTATGTCTCTCATGCCACATATATTAAACAATTCATGTAAAGGAGTTTTATACCATGCATGATTTATTATTAATTATAGTAAGTACTTATTTTTAAAGGATTTAATGATTATATATATATATATTATAAGTGTTAAAAAATTACACTATTATTTAATGATATGTTATCAAATTATTATTAAATTTAATAATATATGAGTTGTCATAAAATATGGGATAACACTTCATTGGATGATAATATAAAAATATAAGATTGTTAATATATAGTCATAGGAGTGGATAATAAGTAAACATTCTATGTATTATACCATATTTTTAATTAAAATATAAAAGTATGGATTAAAATAAAAAAATATGAGATAAAATATTTAAAATTACAAAGGGATAAACATAAATTTAAATATAAAATTATATGTACACCAAAATAAATTAAAATTATATAATTCTGAAATGTTTTGATATCAATAATTTAATAGTTTATGATATATCGATTAATTGTTTGAAAAAAAATCATTGAAATAAAAGAAGTTACGTGGCTAGAGAGGAAGAATATATTAGTAGTCATTATTCTAAAGATCTATGAACAAAATTCCAACTTAGAATCCCATTAAATAGCAAGTGGCTAACAGATATGCCACTATAACCAATGGTTCATATTGATTATTTTCTTCAAAGTACAAAGTATATACTCTTTATTATATTGATACTTGCTATGTTGCTATCTTTCAATTATAGTTTTTTTTTTCACGATCTTTCAATTATATTGAACTGTAACTGAAGCTTCCTTTTTAAGAGTCATTAGCATAGATTAAGAAATTAATAGAAATATGATTAATATCATAATTTATATAAAATTTTTGTTTAATTTTCTAATATATCCTTTATTTTTTACTATATTATCCCTTTGAAATTCTCTTTTTTTTAATAAGTTAAAATAAAAATATATTAGACATAATATAATAATTAATATCAACTAATGTTAATGAAACTTGTGAAAAAAACAAAAAATAAGAATGGAGGGGATGTAAATCTCAAACCAATGCTTATTACAGTGGGAGTTATGATTTTTTCACTCATTAAATTTTAACACTCCATTTTATAAATTATTTTTCTTTCTATTTCTTTCACTCTTCTCTTTTTTTTCATCACATCATCAATTATCACAATTTTCATTCTATATATCTTTCTTTATTTTTTTTTCCTTTCCATCTCTATTTCCAATTTCCAAAATATTGATTTTCCTTACAATTGGATCGAAAACATCAGCTCCTAATTCCAGGGAATGAAATTCCACCATTGGACCCACAATTGATTGATTGTGAATATCATGACAGCATGCTTCAATTAAGTGCATATAATATACTCCCTCTGGTCCTATTTATAAGAATTTTTTTGAAGGTGAACCTTGGTCCTTTTTATAAGAACTTTTGCAGATTGTCTCATGCATTAATTATTAGTTGACAAAAATACCCCATTAGTGGAGGTAGGTGAGTAATTAATTAGTAGAGAGAGTATGACATAATTGAATAGTTAAATAGAAAGAGAAATTAAGATAATGAGTCTCACTAAATTTAAGGGTAATTTAGTAAATATGATACACATTCATGACAAATTTATTGTAATCAACTAAATTAACCAACTTCCTTCATTCGTGTGAAGTAGTTAAAAGGTTCTTATAAATATAAATAGGACCGGAGGGAGTATATGTATCAATAAACAGTAGACATGAAAAGGCAATTGTGGTTGGAGGGAAACTCCCAAACTCCATATATATTTAATACATGTCTGTCACATCCCAGCTCCACACATTTGGCGTGCCTCTGAACTGAACTGAACTGATATTTTTTGCTGAGAATCGTTACTACTTTCTAGTGCGAGAATATGCGTCGCGTGTGTCACGTTTCCGGAAACTAACATTGAGAATGATTGTATTATTATTAAGGCTTTTTTTTAGATGAGTTAAAATTTAGGGTGAGGGGATGTACCCCAGTCCAAGACAGGGAAGTCTCCGGGCTATTTGAACACTTACAGAAATATACCTCACCTCAAGGGAAGGAGTGGAGGTTGGAACCAGCTGCGACCTGTCAAATACGACTCCACTCGACCAACCCCTTGGGGTTTTATTATTATTAAGACTTTGTTAGGGTGATAGACTGGTCCATCCACAACACGTAGCGCACCAATTCCAATATAATGACCCTAAGATCACAATCAACCACCCTCCCTACCACGCAGCCCCTGGTAGTGTCATATGGTTCTTACCGTCCAGCGGCAGAAATCCGCCACCTGAAATTTGCATACTAATTTTAGCGGGAATAAATTCGGGAATTGAAATTGGAAACTTTTGAAGTCTTTTCCTACTTAATTCAATAAGAGAAGATCCAAACCAGAAATAACAATTAACATGTTATGACTTGTAATATCAATAATAACTCAAAGGAAAACTACCAAACATTAAAACAATTAGAATAGACCCACTTTTATAAAAATCAAAACAAAAAACATTATCTAACATTTACAGAACATGCACAACCACTTTTAGAGAGAAAGAAGAATAAGCATAGGGTTTTTATTTGTGGATATTTCCACATTATCGTCATAATTTATATGAAGTGTGCAATATCAAACCAACGTGGATTTGGAAATTATGGAAATAAAATCAATCTTTTTTATTAATTATATAGATCCTATATAAAATATTTTATTATTAACTATTAATTTGACCCTCCAGATATTTTATATATTATGTACTATTTTCTCTTTATGATTCTTTCTCTCTTTATCTTTACATTTTTTTAAAGAAAATTAAGTTTTAACATTTCCTTTTTTTTCTTTTTTATATTATCTTTCTATTAATTATTTTTATTCATTTAGAGATGATAATATGATATTCAAAATTAAATTAAGATAAGATTTTGTGAGAAAAAATATAAGTCTATAAAGAGATTGTGAGAGATAAATTACAGATATTTAATAATTTTTACATGTTCTATTTGATTCTCTGAAGTAGAAATCGATCGAGAATATGAAGTAAAAAATTAAAGCTACGTGAATTTGGGGATAGAAAATGAGAAAGGAAAGAAAGAAAACTGCCCAAAGACTGTGAGAGACAAAAAATAACAAATTTATTAGAGTACTTCTATTTGATTCAGGTAAGTAAGAATTGGTGGAGAATTATGAGAATGGGAAATTGTAGGAGAAAGTTTCTTGAAAAGATTGTGTATTTGAGAAATATTCACATGAAAGAAGATGTATTATACATATATATGTTGTGAAGTTCTTTGTTTTAGAAAGCAAATGATGATTGAATTAATCACGGAGAGAGTGTGAAGAGTGAATCATCCACTCTCCAGAGTGGGGTCTAAAAAAATATAATATAGAGAGTTGATTTAATAATTTTATACTATATATAATTATTTTTGAAGAAAATACACGAGTTTGTCTACGGTGGACCAGGGTTCACGTGGTCCAAAATGTGGAAATATAATAATTTGAATTCTTAACACTAAATTCAACGCTCATTTTATTAATAAATGATATTAAAATAGTTTCTCGTTACTTTTATGAAATATTACTTGAAAATAATAAAAACTCAAATCGATATTACCATGTAATGTAACATTTTGCCGTTTAACTTTAAATTGATATATCCTCAATGAAATTCGCATAGGATGTATTGTAAATCCATATTTTCCCTTAAATTAAACTCAAATAGTCATATATAGATTATTTAATAAAATATAAAATTATTCATTCATCTTTTATAAGTAAAAAAAGGACCAAATTTTGTTTGGTCCACCCTAAAATCGTCCGAAAATACACATACTTACATGGTTCGTTTTTTCTTTTGGTTTTTTTTAGAGTGTGGTTTCAGCTAGTGATAGAGCCCTTTTGGTTTTTGGAGCTCTTTAAAAGTTCACTTGGGTAAAAATAACAATTATTTTCGTTGATAAGAAATATTTTTGAAGCCTTTACAATAATAAAACAAATAGAAACTAATTCCTTCGAAATAAAGTGACAATATATCTGCAATGTCAATTAAAAAAATTGTAAAGAATAAAGTCTATCTCCTTTTTAATGCTTCTGATTTTTTATTTTTGATTGCGAAAGATCAAATCGCACACCTAGTTAAGTGGCCTTATGAAAAAAGGTAAAGAAATCGAAGAAGTTATCAAAAGCTAGCATCATTTTTGCACCTTGTTTTATAAGCTGAAGCGCATAGCTGGAGTAAAAATAAGTTTAGTGAAAATTAGTTGTTTTTATGAAAAGAAGAAGAAGAAGAAGAAACAGACACCATGAACCACCTTAGCCAAACTCAAATCTTCTGGAATCCGTCTAAGCATATAATTGGTAGCTTGATGACATGCTAATAAATGAAATATCTTGATCAAGCCCATTCACAATTGACAATATAGTGTGTGAATATATGCTTCACTACAGAATGTGTGAATATATCCATGTACCCAAAAAAAAACAAAACAGTGTGAATATATCCTCTGCGAAAGCAGGTTTATGCTTTGAAGGAACTAGATTTAAATCGACTTCAAGCACCCGAAGACTCACCTTCAATTTGTTTGCACAAAAGTGGAGAAAAAAAGAATGTCAGCTTTTTAAACACTTTTTCTAAATACAAACAGTAATTTTACTTGCAGTCGTACCCCAAACATTTAACAATTACGTTAAATACACACACTAACTACATTCATATCAACTATATATCATCGACCACATGATCAGCTATTAAAGGGTTCTTTCAACTTAATATAGTCTTAAAAAAGAAATCAACTCATATATAAATAATTTTTATTTGACTATATTTTATTTTCTGCGTACCTATTCTCTCTTTTTTTTTCATATGCTTTGCCTGTTGTGCGATTAGTTTTATATCCTACATAATAATAATAATAATAATAATAATAATAATAATAATAATAATAATAATAATAATAATATATCCTAAATATTATTATTATTATGCCTTCTTTGCATATATTTTAATTAAGAAATTTCTGTAAAATAAAAGACGAGTAAGAGATTATTTTTTTTCATTTAGAAGACTCCAAATGTATGTTAGGCTAGGGGTGTTCACGAGTCGGTTTGGTTCGATTCTGTAGGAAAAACAAATCCGAACAAAATAAAAACTATTCGGTTCGGATTTTTCAATTTTTCTGTTAGTGACCTGATCATCAAACCAAACCGATCGAACAACAACGGGTTGGTTCGGTTTGATTCAATCGGATCATAAATTTTGTTGTGCTAATACAATTAATTTTTTTTAACAAATAATAGAAGAATTCATTTAAGAAAAAAATAGTCTATGCTAAAATCTCATATTGATATTTAATCTCTCCTCGATCTATGATAAAAATTCATGTTGAAGTTTAATCTCTCCTCTCTTCCATTTTTTTAGTATAATTTTTTTTAATTATTAGGGTGGTTTGGTTCAGTTTGGGTAACGACCGATTCAGTGTCTTTAATCCATTACCTGAGCCAATTATTGACGGGTTTGATTGGTTCGGTTCGGATTCAACTCGATTGAACTAAAAAATTCAATCTAATCATAATGGTTCGGTTTGGTTCATCGAGTTCATCGGATTGAACAAAACTAATGAACACCCCTACGTTGGGCAGTTAAAATTAGTGCCTTCCAAAAGGAAAAACAAAGAAACTTTAAATGAGGATATATATATATATTACATATAGAATATATCTTAAATTAATCAAATCAATAACCCTGAACACGTAGATCAATTGGTAATGGGTTATTTCCAGCTAATGAGTGGTCTCGAATTCGAGCACTAGATATGTAGCTGCAGAGGTCCTACTATGGCCCGCATTGGATACTTGTAATCTGCACAAAAAGAATAATCAAATATTCAAATCAATTCATGATAATAAATATAATTAATTTAAGTAGATATAATTTTACCTCCCCACTTAAAAAATAAGTCCATTTTTTAGGGGCTTTATCCATTTTAATATTATTCAGTTTCATCTATTTTTCATAATGGATGAGAAGATATATACGCTCGTCGCTCGTGAAACATATATAGTGGGAATCAAATTTTGGATAAGATATAAACCAAAAGGCAATATTGAATAAAATGGGAAACATATATAGTGGGAATCAAATTTTGGATAAGATATAAACCAAAAGGCAATATTGAATAAAATGGAAAGTTGACAAGGGAATAAATCTTCAACGACAAATTACCGAATCTTTTTTTTTCCTTTTATAAACACTAATGTGTGTTGTTGCACTGTGACATAATATTGATGACAGAGAAAAGTGAAGACATGCTTCGAGGTGTGATGTCAAACTTTGTAAGCTGACGCTGTCATTTAGGGTTTTGATGAAATGAGTTTAGACGTATTTAACTTCAGTCGCATATTAGCAACTATTCTGTTCATTTGTAAAATGTAAAAAAGATAAACTAAAATACAAAAATATAAAGGACTAAAATTTTAATTTTCAAAACTTTTAAAAATTAATCTAATTAATTAATAAAAACATAATTTAATATTAATTTTCATATATCTCATTTTATTTAATATTGATTAATTGAAGAAATTAAAGTGTTGAGTAAAAAATTAAGATAATTAATATCACTGATTGAAAAAATATTTAAAAAGGTAACTAATTTTGATCTAATTTAGATGTTAACGTGAAAGCTCATGAGTCATGACAAATGCATATATGCTGCATGCAATTTCATAAATTTCTTTTTTAAAAATGAGGTCTCACATTTAATATGTAGAGATGGATTTGATATTTTAAAAAAAAAGAAGTTACTTTTCTATACCTATGGTCGAATTATATTTCATTTAATGATTAGACTTTTTGGGTAAATTAAAATTATAAGGAGACAGATTTAACTACGGTTTGTGTTAGCTATGAAAACTTGTACTTCTCTACTTGGTTAACCCTATATAAGGGCTAATTTAATAATTAGTTTGGAATTAAGTTATTTGGATATTTTAATAAAATATATAAATTTAGATATATATATATATTATGATAATTAGTTAGCCTATAATAAAATTATAAAAAAAATCAAAGAATTGTTTTATTTAAAATTAAACTATATTAATATAAATATATATGCATATTAAAAAAGTTTAACTTAAATCAAAAATTGTTAGTAGTCTGTGAAAATATTAATTTGTACTGCTCATGTTTTGATTGGTCGGAAAAATGGTAAACAACTTCTTAGTTTATATAAAAAAATAAATTTATATAAACAATTTAATTAACCTCCAAGAAATTGATCAAGTAAAGTAAAACAATTTAATTAATTCTGGAAAGAGCAGTTATTTTCTCACGGTCTATTTTTTTTTTACATTATTACCTTAAAGCTTTTTTTGTTTTTACTTTTATTCTTACCTTCCGTCATATCCTTCTTTGAGAGTATAATTAATCATACACCTAAGGGTATGTTTAGTTTACATTTTTGTTTCCTGTTTCCTGAAATTTTACAAAGGAAAAACTGGAAATGCTGAAAATAAAAATTTGTTGTTTCCAGCATTTCCAGTTTTTCCTTAGTGAAATTTCAGAAAACAGGAAAGAGTGAAAACAGGAAATGGGAACAGGAAATATTTTCGTAAACCAAACAGGCCCTAAATTTTCTTACAATCCCTTTTCTATATACCATTTATCATATCTCCTATTTTTTTCACTTTAGTCTAGGTGTATTCACTCTTTTTAATTGTCCACCAATTGTTTTTCTCTCTATACTCTCTCGATCACCTCATGTTTACAAGAGGTGTAAAAGAGTGTAGGTATAGAGATCGTGAAGAGTGTCTTTATCCTTCATGGAATCCTCCCTCACCCTTAGTGGTGTGTGCATTTTAGAATCAAAGCTATATGCATTTTAGGTGAATCCAAATGCAAAATATCTTCACCTATGGACATGCATGACATATAAGGAAAATTATTGGTTCACATCCATGCATGGTGTATAACACTATAGAAATAGACATGAAGAGACATGAGAGATAAATATAGATCGATGTGGTGAATAATAACAATAATACATGCATATTGTCTCTATATATCATATCATCTATATCTATCATTTATCTATTTTGTTTCATTTCTATCATTAGGTGTAGACACTAAAGGGTATATGTCCTCAAATTATTTTTGGACGAATAATGTGATGTGAAAAAAAAGAGATAAAAAAAAAATGAGTCTAGAGGGTGTGTGTGTGAAGGAATCAATACTTGAAATATAACCTCCCATGCATCTATATATACAAGTCTCCCACCCTCCTCTCTTTGCATCCATACCCATCCACCACATTAAAATCATACCCTTCCAAAACTCACCATCTCTATTATTATCACTCTTCCAATTAAGTTCCAAAATGCATACCTTCCTCTCCCTCCCATACTCATTAGCACTACTACTACTACCACTACTCTTGTCTCCTCTTTCAGCCCTATCTCAAGCCGATGCTAACAATGAACGCCTAAACAGTTTCAGCATCTTAGACAACAACTCTATAGACCTGAGTGACAAGACCATTGAAGCTAACATAACTCCAACGGAATATACCTACCTCATGGCCATAACCCTCAAAGGCGCTACACCAGATCATGATCAACACATACATGCCGTTCCAGATACCGGAAGCCATTTTATATGGCTAAAAAAATGTAAGAGCAACGATGCTGATATAACAACCACAACAACATCCACGTCATCATCATCATGTATCCAAGAAAAGCCTGCTGCAGAACAAGTCTTAAAATGTGATAGTTCCCCGTGTAAAAATTTGAAGAAAATCCACGTAGAACCTCTATGCTCACCCAGCCACAATTGCATGTACAATGTTATATACGGTGACGGCTTTACCAGCAGAGGAGAGTTAACTAAAGGTAATAAACTCTCATTCCCCATCATCAAAAATAAAAATAAAAATAATATTGTTGTTAGTGGTAAAGATGCAGAGTTCATCATTAAGTTTGGGCTTTCAACAGAATGGAAAGGCCCATTTGAGGATAGAAGCGCAGGAATAGTTGGGCTTGGAAAGGGTGAACAATCATTATTTAAGCAAATATCAAGAATATACAAAATTCCTTACAAATTCTCCTATTGTCTTCCTCAATATTATCACCACCACAACTCTAGAACTAGATCTCATGGTAAGCTCATATTTGGGAAACTAGTCACTGTCACACCGGAAAACTCCATTCGGTTGGACCGAATTGGCTCACCACTTTTGTACAGCGTCCATCTTCAAAGCATTTTGTTGGTGTTCATGAAATAAAGGTAAAGGTAGGTGGCATTAACAAAATGGTGATTGATTCAGGGTCAACATTTACATGTCTTGCTGATCATGATTTGTTCACCGAGTTTTTAAGTAAAGTGGAGGAAAAGGTTGGGAAAGATTCAATAGAGACAAAATATTATGATCATTGTTACAAGGAAGAGAATGCCAAGGGACTGGAGAAAATCTCACTTCAATTTGGAGGAGAAGGAGAAGGAGGGAAGGGGATTGAGTTGAAGCGGGAAAACTTTTTTGATGTTTATAAAATTGAAAAAGAAAACAACATAGAAGAATATCTTTGCTTGACTGTGGTTGATGGAACAAAGAAGAAACACGAGATGCGTGTCCGTGGAAGAGGGAAAAACAATGATGAAATGGTTCACTTACTTGGAAGTAGGGCACAGATGAATTTTAGGGTGGCGTTTGATATAACAGGAGAAGATCATAAGGTGTCTTTTGATAAACAAGAAAATTGTGGCAAGGAAGAGGAGAAGAGGGAAGGAGAGTCATTGGTCTTTCAAGAATAAATAATAGCTAGCTAAATTAATAGCTACCGCCACATGTAATGTGTGTGTCAACAATAAACATTTAATATGTAGTTGTAGTACTACTTGATTTCAATAATAAGTTGGCGGTATTGTATGTCTGTTTTCTGTTTCTAATCAGAATTTAGGTTTGACATGTAATATAGTAGAAGTATGACTTGGGATTCTGCAATATGTAATATATGTGTACCAGCATGAATTAATTAATAATACCTCTATTCATATTTATAAACCATTATTTACAAGTTTTTTTATCTTTCTTATTAATTAGTTACTTTAAACACTTATTATAATTTTTGTTATATATCCTTATTAATTTTAATGTCTTTTCACTTATTAAATGATAATGAAGTTGGTTAATAATATTAAATAAGGACAAAATAAGAAAGTTAAATTATTTTTTAAGACTCTAATAAAATTAATAATTAGCTAGTTTTAACCATCTTATTGATACGTGTGATTTGATCAATTGTACCTTATAAATAGGAACGTACAGAGAGAATAAAATTTTACCAAATTAGCATATATACATATATATTAGTTGATACGGCCGCACGCTAAACAACCTAATAAAATAGTTAATGCATGTTAAGCCACACCAAGAATTGTCAAAAAGCATGGGCTACAAATATAGCTACTAGCGATGCCTCCTATAAATATGTACGAAGTTAGCCTTTCGGTGCATTCAATTCATATATACTAGCGATGCCTCCTATAAATATGTACCAAGTTAGTGTGTTTTGAATCATCAAATAAACATTAAGTGTTTTAATACAAAGTGAGAACTTTCTCTCTTTTTCTTAGGTTTCTAATTCATTTTGGTAATTATATAAAGCAAAGTTCCAAATTTTGTTGTTGAGTTTAAGTGAAAAAGAGTGTCCGGAATTAGTGAGTTTGGAGTTTTTAAGAGGTGTTCATGGCTACCACCCTTAAAAGTTCAGTTTCCAGTCATTTTTTGGGAAAACCGACACCACCATATACCATCATGTTCAGAAGTTCGAAAAATCTTGGATTGGTGATTTTCACATTCACCAAAAACCACCGTATGGTCACCGGAAAACCACTATACCATTGCTAGAAAATCACTTTCCAATCGCCGGAAAATCGAAGGTTGAAAATAACCGCATCAGTTGCCACATCGGTACTGAGGTGTCAATTCTGACGTCAACCCTATCAAATCTTGACAAATTATATAGCATATATATATTAGCTTCTCAAAAATAGGTACGTGAGTCGATCAGTTGTAGAATATTTCTAGTTTTCTACAACTGGTTCTAGGCTATAAGGTAAATTATTTATAGTTTGATATTATATATCCGTAACAAGCTCATGGCATCTGGAGTCTGACTCAAATTAATCTCCTGGTACCCAAGTCCCAAGCAATCCATAGTCCCTCACAAATAGCAGTATCCTTTGTCTCTAAATATATATCCACACAAAAAGCTAGATATAACCGGAAAGAAGAAAATGACATGAATATATATATAGGACTAGTTTAGATGAAATTTATGCGTAAATTTTTTTAGGTGTTAAAACGAATTAAAGAGGTTAAATGTATTTAACTCTTCATAAGTTGAAATTAGTCTTTGTAGTCCATATACTCCAAAAGCTCTCTCATCTAACTTCTCCATAAGTAACTAATTTCAACTTATGGAGAAGTTAAATATAATTCATTTGACCTCTTTGATTTATTCTATTTTTATCTTCTAGAAGTTCTTCTGCAACAGTGTATCCAAATACGCCATCAATTCCACTCTTTTTACTAGCAAATCTCTTAAACTTTCACCCACATTCAACGTGACAAAATTCCACGAGGGTTCGTCCTCGTTTGGTTTACAGTTGGGTAGAATTGATTCTAGAAATGAATGATTGAGATGAATGATGCACGTTTTACGAAGTACGTTGGACGGAAGTGATTTAAAATTAATTCTCCATAATTTATTTTGGATGACTCAAAAGTTAAACCAAACGGGCACGAAATTTGACATATCCTTTTATTGGTTGTATGCATCTAAGCCAGTGGTTCTAATCACGAAATTAATGGTGAATATTTAATTCCATTTCTTAACATAACACATAGTTATATTTTTTTAGCACCATAGCCTATAAGTACTTTTAATTAGTAAAATGAGGTGGTGATGAATAAGGAGAGTAGAGAGAGAGGAAGACAACCTGCATGAATATTCCCACTGAAACTCCCGAGAGCAATTAAGAGAATTGAAAAACTTATTATTATTGAAAGGATGTTGAATGAATAGACCATGGTCGGCCAAACCATAAGGCTTGAAGCTATTGTTTTAAGGCGCCAAAAATATTGTTATTTAATTTAGACTCCAAAATTATTTTTTCAGTTATAGATATTTTAAAAAAAAATAAAAGGAATTAGTATTAGGAGTAAAATATATATTTTCTATAAAAATATTAGGCATATCAACTTATCACTCTTTTTCGATTATTAAATAGTACTTTATTAATTTTATTAGTTGAGTTTTTACATTTTATTAATTAATCCTAGTAAAAATTCATATTTCATCTACTATGTATATATTAAATTTGAATTACAATCACCCTCACACCAAAGAATCCCCCTACTTAATCAACGTGGTTTTTTAATTTTATTTTAATAAAAATTATAAATTTGAAAAAGCTCTCATAATGGTAAAAGTTTAAATTTCTCCTTATTCAATGTTATTCAAATGACTTTTCTATTTTATTTTAAATTATAATAAAATAATCAATTAATAAGTTAAAAATTCTTATTACAAAAATTTAAAATCTTCTTTATCCTCTAGATTTTTTTTTAAATTTAAAATATTTAATTAAAAATATATTGATAATTTTTTAATGACACTCTTCTTATTTTTATAATATTTTTATTTAAATTTTAAAATATATCTTTTATATTTGATTTTATAGTTATTTTAGAACAATATCAATAGAATAGTAATACTACCAAATACATTGCACGAGTTGCTAAAATATTACTTAATATTTAATTTTGGAAATATAGAAATATGTTAAAGTCACTAAAGTATTGATTATCATAAATTTTAATACTTATTAATAAAATATCAACAAAGATTAAGTTAATTTATTTTATTATTAAATGAAAAAAATATGAAATAAAATTTGTTAAGATAATTTAATAGGTAATTTGTATTTTAAAAAGCCTATAAGATAACTTTTAAATAAAATTATAATATTTTTAATAAACTAGTTTAATTAATTTAAAAGGCCCCTTTTTATAACTCATTTTAGGCCTAGATAGACGTTGATCGACCCTGATGGATCTAATAATTAACTTATTTATACTAGATGTAGGAGATATATCACCTCTAATCAATATAATTATCCACGCTAACTATACTAACTAATATTGGTTGAATTGAGTATTCCTAATACCCTCCTACAAGCCAGTATGTGGTATCAACCAATACCAACTTGAAATCAATACACAACTCTAAATTCTGAACATTATGTAATGTGGTCATCACTATGTAACACAAATGATACAGTAATAACATTGCAAAGCTCTCCTTGTCTCAAACGCATAGCCTCTATGGAAAAATTTTCTGGAAACATAGAAAATATAACAAAGGGCAAGAAAACAAAAGTAGAAGGAGAGCCACCTAAGTAAAAAACCATATTATTCTCTATAAGCGTCCTTGCATTCTCTATCTCCCTTTTCTTCTATATGCAATGATTATCACATTCCATGACACTAAATCTTTCATAGGCATATCATCGAATAGTTATCGTGCAACCCTCAAATCCCCTCATTTTGCATACCCAACAATAAGCACATATATACTAGGGATGTCATGAGGAGCCCCCCCTTGAATTACTAAGATTGGTGGAACAAGAGGCTAGAAAAATTCAACCTCGTGATGAGTCGACTGGAGTCATTAATCTGGGGACTGAGGAAGACGAGGGGTCAAATTTTGAACCGTCATGAGCAAAAATAAGTGTGAGAAGTTGATTAAGCTCCTAGCTTCATGAATACAGTGATTTCTGTGCATGGTCATACCAAGATATGCCAGGATTTGATGCCAGTATAGTGGAGCATATATTACCCTTAAAGCCTGAATGTCCTCTTGTTAAACAAAAGTTAAAGCGGATGAGTCCCGACATGTCACCAAAGATAAGAGAGGAAGTCAAGAAGCAGTTTGACATGCTAGCTACTTTTTTGTCCGTGGTAAAATACCCCTAATGGGTGACAATATTGTTCCAGTCCTTAAAAAAGATGGAAAGGTTCATATGTGTGTTGATTATGTGAAGTCTATAAATCAGTTTAAGTATTTAAACATGATTATAAGACTTAGCATCCCTAAGTTTTAATGATTAACAAATAAAATTATATTAAGGACAAATAAGTTTATATAAGATTATGTAAACAGATTCTACTGAGAAATGTATTGGTTTGTTGATTGTGTTTCAGGTCAGAATAATTATCTGAAGAAGAAGAGTAGAAGATCAAATCAAAAGGACAAAGTGCAGAATCCTAAGAAGAGGAATCTATAACCAAGTTGAAGACTTGAGGACTATATGAAGAATCGAAGATTATTTGAAGATTTGAAGAATTAAAGACTCGAAGAAGTGAAGACTCAAAGATGCACCTATCTGAAGTACAACTATCATATGAAGAAATGAAGACAATATGAAGCAGTCTATGTATCTGAAGATTGAACGTGTCAGAATCAAGAAATGATCTCTTGGGGACGTTGCAAAGTGTAAAGCACACTTCATCAAATGGAGTACACTCATTTCAGCAGATAAAGCTAGACATGCTTTTCTACCTCAATCAAAGTCTTACACAAATAAGGAAATATAGCAAAGACTTTCTGCAACGCCTACTGCACCTGCAACAAAAGGACTTGCGTGCGCAGACCTGCTGCATCTACACCTGCTGCTGTCCAGAATGTATTAGGAGACTGAACAAAAGCAAGCAAGAAAGATGGTTGAATAAAGTACATACAATTCAACATCTTTATTTATCTAAATCTCAGAAGAAGAAGATACAAAGAAGAATGAAGCTAAAATCTTCTTATCAGAAGGAAGAAGCCTTCTGAAGTTTCAACCAGTCTGAAGTATTGAAGTCATCTGAAGTGCGCAACCCGTCTGAAGGATTGAAGTTGTCTGAAGGACGCAACCCGTCTGAAGGATTGAAACTGTCTGAAGCATCAACCCGTCTGAAGTGGTGAAGCTGTCTGAAGTTTCAATCTGTCTGAAGTCTCAATTCGTCCGAAGCAGTAAAGCCTTCTGAATTTCGACGTAGCATTACTTGCTGAAGAGTATGAAGACCTTTTGCTCTCTGAAGATTGCTGAGAAAAGTCATTCTCTACTACACGGTTCCTTCTCAAGCATATTTATGGAAATGAACACAGAGACCTTTCCTGGTGCTTTTGAATTTCATACACCACTGAGGAAATCTCTGCAACGCAGCATTCGCAGCAACAACGGTGGCAGCTTTATGTTAAGTGCCAAATATTAGATGTTTTGTTTGGAAAGAATGGTACTTTTTGAGTTAATTGCATAAATTCTTCAATTGATTTCCTCCAAATTCTAGAACATTTAAGTTAAGCAGTAATATCTGAGTGTTTGTTATAATTGAAACCTTTTAATCCCAAATTTTGATGTTTAATTGCAGGAGAAATTAAAGAAGAGCAATCGGGAACCAAGAAGTAAAGAAGCAAGGAGAACAACAAGAAAAAAAGAATAAGTGTTGAAAATTCGCTTAAGCCATTTGAAATGGCTTAAGCGAATTTTGTCCAGAGAAGGGGTGATGTTTCTGCCAAAAATTCGCTTAAGCCATTTCAAATGGCTTAAGCGAATTAGAATTCCTTCAACATGAAGAAAGCAATTCGCTTAAGCTAAATTTTTAGCTTAAGCGAATTTTCACTTACCCAATTGGACAAAACAAAATTTGAACGCAATTTTCGTCAGTTCGAAAATTCCAAAAATAGAATGAAAGCTCGAACGGAGAACGGAGACTGCGGAACTTGATTTCTTCATCTTCTTCTTCATCTTTATGGATTGTAAAGTCACCATGAGTGGCTAATCTCCTCTTTTGGGATTGAATGTAAATCGACTCGAACTCGGATATATTCTGGTTATATTTTTATATAGTGATTTCGTTTCTATCGATATTGTTATTTTCGTTCTGTTTATATGTCTTTGATTCTATCTGATCAATAGATTCTAGATTTAGATTTTTGGATCTAACTGGAAAGTATTTCTGAAAATCCGATCTGAACGAAAATAGTCGTTATATTGTTTTACTAGGAATAGATTTCAATATAGCGAATGCTTTTACACTTGATCTTAATGCTGGATGATTTGTTGAGTATATGAGGAATCAATATTCAATAAATCAATCTTATGAATTTTATATGTGAGGAATCAATATAAATGACTATTATGTGTGCATCAATATTGATAGTTATGATTGCTATATATTGATATACAACCAGAATATAGACGAGGGAGATAGATGAAATTCAATCCCAGTTTCTCTCACTGATATTCCAAATCAAATTTCATACTTTGTTTTATTACTTGCTACAATTTTAATTTAAATACTTAAATCAATCATGAATCAAACCACTCTCTTTTGTATATATTTACCTTTTGAATTAGTACAACTTTGAACTACCAACTACTCGTGGGATCGACACTCTGAATTCATTTTCATATTACTACAGTTGACTAATAGGTATACTTGCCTAGCAGCCAACAAGTTTTTGGCGCCGTTGCCGGGGAGCGGTGTCAGTTCAAAGTTTATCTAGTTCATTAAGTATTGTGAATAATTTTACCTTTTTAGTTAGTTTTTGTTTATACTTTCATCCTTGTGCTAATCCTTGTTTGAGTTGTGTTAATTTATGTTATTGAGAGGTCAGGTGCCTGAAGATCAATTGGAATTTGACCCAGAAATTGAGAAGACGGCTCGGAAAAACAGAGGTAAAAATAGAAAGAAGAGGCAAGGACAAGCAAAAGGTGAATCTTCCAATACCCTCAGCACACCTACTCCAATCAATCGAGAAATTGAAAATATGGCTGGAGAAAGAAGAGATCCACCAAGGAGAACTCTGGGAGACTATGCCTTACAACAGGGCCCCAGACATTTTTCCAGCATTGTAATACCAGCTGCAACGAAAGCAATTGAGATGAAGCCTACATTCTTGAGCTTAATCAGTGCACATCAGTTTCATGGAATGGATCATGAAGATCCATATACCCACCTTTCTACTTTTTATGAATTAATTGCTACAATGGGTTTTGAGGAAGAAGATTTAGAAAGTGTATACTTACGTTTGTTCCCTTTCTCATTGGCAGGAAAAGCAAAGGAATGGCTCAAATCTCATCCTAATCAAAGTTTGACTAGCTGGAGTGTAGTAGAGGCAAAATTCCTGAATAGATTCTTTCCGCCCTCTAGATACATCAAGGCTAAGGCAGATATTTCATCATTCAAGCAGGGACCAGATGAATCTCTATTTGAGGCATGAGAGAGATTCAAATCCTTGTTGAGGAGATGTCCCAACCATGGATTTGAAGATATAACTCAGCTGAATACATTTTGCAATGGTCTCTTGCCTGATACAAAAATGATATTGGATGCAGCAGCTGGAGGAACTATGTTATCAGTAGATGCCGAACAAGCAACAAGAATCATTGAAGGTTTAGCATCTGCTTATCAGCAAGCTCAACGTGAAAGGGGTACAGTGCAAAGGAGAGGAGTGCTTGATCTGAGTACTACTGATGCTATTCTGGCTCAGAATAAAATTCTTACACAACAGATTGAAGCACTTACAAAGCAAATGTCTAAGCTTCCTCAACAATTACATTCAGTGCAATCTGGTCCTGGTCTGGTACAACAACCTTTAATTTGTGATTTCTGTGGAGGTGACCATCCTAATGGTCACTTTTCTTATCAAGGAAACCAACAGGAGGAACAAATCAATTATATGGCCAACCAAGGAAGACCAGGTAATTTCTCTACTAATCCTAATAATTATGGTAACAATTTTTCGCAGGGGTGGAGAAACAATCAGAATCAGAATTTTGGATGGAGACAGGAAGCTGGACCTTCCAATAGACAACCTCCTTACCAACCACAACAGCAGCATTATCCTTCTGTACATGAAAGAACATCAAGGTTGGAGGATACATTAGAGAAATTCATGCAGACTTCTATGTCAAATCAGAAAAATACCGAATCTGCAATCAGAAATCTTGAGACACAGGTTGGACAGTTGGCAAAGCAGTTATCAGATCAACAATCAGGACACTTCTCAGCCAACACACAAACCAATCCAAAGGAGCATTGCAAATCTATCACTACAAGAAGTGGAAGAGTTGTAGGTAGAGGGATTGGTGACAACCTATTAGTAGAGGAGGAAGTTTTGGAGGAAAAAGAGAATGAAGTAGAGAAAAATGAGTGTGAGGGAGAGGAAGAACAAAATAAAAGTGAGGCTGTAAATAGAGAGTTGAAAAAAGGAAAAGAAAAATAGGAAGAAAATAAAAGTGAAGAGAGAAAGAGGGAGAAGGTTGAGAAACAGGTTCCACAATTGAAGAATCTACCTTACCCTCAGAATCCATCAAAAAGAGTCAAGGAAAGGCAGTTTGCAAGATTCATGGATATATTTAAAAGACTGCAAATTAATATTCCTTTTGTAGAAGCAATGGAGCAGATGCCAACATATGCAAAGTTCATGAAAGAGCTTCTAACAAAGAAAAGGAGGTTTTCTGAAGAAACAGTGGAACTTGAGGCAGGGTGTAGTGCTATAATTCAGAAATCTTTACCACAGAAATCCAAGGACCCTGGAAGTTTCACTATTCCTGTTACAATTGGAACACTGCCAGTAGGTAAAGCATTACTTGACTTGGGTGCTAGTATTGATTTGATGCCTTTATCTATGTTAAAGAGAATAGGTGATCTGGAGGTGAGACCTACTAGAATGACATTACAGCTAGTTGACAGATCCATGAAATATCCTTATGGTGTTGCTGAAGATGTTCTGGTTAAAGTTGACAAATTTGTATTCCCAGTTGATTTTGTGGTAATGGATATAGAGGAAGATATTGAGGTTCCTCTAATTCTGGGAAGACCTTTTATGAAGACAACTAAAGTAATAACTGATGTTGATGATGGTAAATTGAAGGTCAGGGTACAAGACGATGAAGTTAACTTTGATGTTTTTGAAGCTATGCAACATCCAAGGGATAAGCAACAGTGTTTCAGAATAGATTTCTTGGATGAAGTTTTTCTAGCATCAAGAAAGCAATTGTCAAAAGCAAGCCCGCTAGAAAAAGCATTAATTGGTGTTTGCAATGAGTTCGATGAAAATGAAGAAAAAGAAATTGATGAATTCTTAAAACACCTGGATTCAACCAAGGAGATTGCACCAAAGGAATCAAAGTCAGAAAAATTGCAACAGGAAAATAAATCTAAAAGTCAGAAGCTGGAGTTAAAGGTATTACCCCCTCATTTGAAATATGTTTTTCTTGCAGATGGAGGCAATAAACCAGTGGTGATAAGCAATACTCTGACGGCTTCTGAAGAAAAGAAATTGATCCAAGTGCTAAAGGCTAATGAAGGAGCAATAGGTTGGACTCTGAGGTGGTTAAATCCAACAAGATCTTAAAGGAATTAGTCCATCCTATTGTATGCATAGAATTCATATGGAGCAAGATTACAAGCCTGTAGCACAACCTCAGAGGTGGTTAAATCCAACAATGAAGGAGGTAGTAAAGAAAGAGGTAATGAAGTTGCTTGATGCAGGTATGATTTATCCAATCTCAGACAGTGCCTGGGTCAGCCCGGTCCAGGTAGTTCCTAAAAAGGAAGGTATGACTGTTATTCATAATGATAAAAACGAATTAATCCCTACTAGGACAATCACAGGTTGGAGAATATGTATAGATTATAGAAAATTGAATCAAGCAACTAGAAAATATCATTTTCCTCTTCCTTTTATGGATCAAATGTTAGAAAGGTTAGCTGGACAAGCTTATTATTGTTTTCTGGATGGTTATTCAGGTTATAATCAGATAGCAGTAGATCCAGAAGATCAGGAAAAAACTGCTTTTACTTGTTCTTTTGGTGTGTTTGCTTACAGGAAAATGCCTTTCGGATTGTGTAACGTACCAGCAACCTTTCAGAGATGCATGCTTGCAATATTTTCTGACTTGATAGAAAAATGCATTGAAGTTTTCATGGATGACTTCTCTGTGTTTGGTGAATCTTTTTATCATTGCCTGGAAAATCTGAATACCGTACTGAAGCGGTGTGTTGATACAAATCTGGTTCTAAATTGGGAGAAGTGACACTTCATGGTCACTGAAGGAGTGGTACTGGGCCATAAAATCTCTGCTAAAGGCATTGAGGTTGATAAAGCTAAAGTGGAGATTATTGAAAAGCTCCCACCACCAACAAATGTCAAAGGAATCAGAAGTTTTCTAGGCCATGTCGGGTTTTATAGAAGATTCATCAAAGACTTCTCCAAAATTGCCAAGCCACTCAGCAATCTGCTCAATAAGGATACACCTTTTAAATTTGATGCTGAATGCTTGCATGCTTTTGAGATTTTAAAACAAAAACTAATTTCAGCCCCTGTGTTAATTGCTCCTGATTGGAATTTGAATTTTGAATTGATGTGTGATGCGAGTGATGTGAAGTCTATAAATCTGTTTAAGTAATTAAACATGATTATAAGACTTAACATCCGTTAGTTTTAATGATTAACAAATAAGATTATATAAAGAACAAATAAAATTATATAAAGAACAAATAAGATTATATAAAGAACCAAATTAGATTATATAAACAGGTTCTACTGAGAAAGGTATTTGTTTGTTAATTATGTTTCAGGATAAAATACTCTTTAGAAGAAGAAGATTTTGTGAACAGAATCAGAATCAGAAGATCAGAATCAGAAGAACAAGAGTGCAGAATCTGAAGAAGATTAATCCTTAACAGAGTTGAAGCAACTGAAGAATAGAAGTGAAGACTTGAAGACCGACTGAAGAAGTGAAGACTTGAAAACTATTTGAAGAATCGAAGACTTGAAGACTGTCTGAAGAAGTGAAGACTTGAAGACTGTCTGAAGAAGCGAAGATTAGAAGACTATCTGAAGAAGTGAAGATTAGAAGACTATCTAAAGAACTGAAGGCAAAAGATATGAAGAAGTACAGATTCAAATATACGTCTGTCTGAAGAACAACAATGAACTGAAGAAACGAAGAAGAAGAGATACAAGAAGAAGAAGATACAAAGAAGAACGAAGCTACAATTCTAAGGAAGAAGACCGCTGAAGTTTCAACCAGTATGAAGAATTGAAGTTGTCTGAAGGAAGCAACCCGTATGAAGTATTGAAGCTGTCTGACGCAACGAAGCTGTCTGAAAGACTTGAGCTGTCTGAAGTCATCAACCTGTCTTAAGTGATGGAACCCGTCTGAAGAGCCAAGCCCGTCTGAAGACTGGAACCTGTCTGAAGACTGGAACCCGTCTGAAGGTTGGAAGCTGTCTGAAGCTTTAATAATGACGTGGCATCTTTGCTGAAACCTTGCGTGAAGACTTTTCTAAGTCTCTGCTGCTCGTACGTTTTGAAACACATTTGTGGCAACAAACACAGAGACCTTTCCCGGTGCATTTGAACTTCATACACCACTGAGGAAATCTCTGCAACGCAGCAGTCACAGCAACAACAGTAGCAGCTTTACTGCAGCACCAAC
Organism: Sesbania bispinosa; assembly: GCA_026901365.1. Taxonomy (NCBI): domain Eukaryota; kingdom Viridiplantae; phylum Streptophyta; class Magnoliopsida; order Fabales; family Fabaceae; genus Sesbania; species Sesbania bispinosa. The sequence goes on along the minus strand of QLOH01000651.1, from coordinate 511,412 downwards.
GTTGTACTATGTCAGAACTCTCAAGAAGCGTGTCTCACAACGGATTAAAAGAAGACTATTTGCTGTCTCTAAACGATAGCATTTCAACGAGACATTTCTTCATTTGTGCAATCTGGAACAAAGCAGAAGAAAAGCTCAGGAGACTAAGCAAAAGCAACAAGGAAGATGTTTGAATAAAATATATTCAATTCAACATCTTTATCTAAATATCAAAAGAGGAATCTGCAAACAACGACTATTGATCAAGACATCTCATTCAAAGAAGTAATGGTGTCAGGAGCAAGTGAAAAAAAAGAGTATATGCAGAATAAGCAAAAAAGGGCAAATTCAACGAATACATACTCTCAAAAGAATCAGAGGAAATCCGAAAGCAAGCAGATGCAAGATAATGCAAGCTGGATAAAGCAGATGCAAGCAGATGCAAGATAATGCAAGCTGGATAAAGCAGATAAAGCAGATGCAAGCAGATGCAAGATAATACAAGCTGGAGCAAGCAGATGCAAGCTGGATAAAACAGATGAAAGAAAGCAAAAGAATTCAAGAGAGAGAATACACATAATCATCACATCTCTCAAAACAGAGCTCATCAACAGAAGTGTCAGAACGGGAGTATTCTGAACACTCAATATGCTTAAGGAGAAGCAACCGTTTGAGAAGTTATTACACAACGGCTATATGAGCCACATCATCAAAAGCTCAACGGTATTATGAATCATCTTCAACGGCTATATTCAAGAAGAACATATAAATAGCCTCAAGATTAAAGTTGAAGTTGTTGTTGCAGTACACAACCAAGTTGGTCGGTCCAACCAGTGGTTGTTGGCATGCAGAGCATATTAACCATGCTGCCGAGGTGCAGTTGTTGTGCTGTACAACCAAGATAGATCAATCGGGATTGTTTTTCAAGAAGGTTCTTGAAATCAATCAGGATGAAAACTGTTAACTAGGCTGAGTGTCTTACAGTTAACAAGAGTTGACTCGAGCTAAAATACATCATGAAAATGTCAACTACGACTGATCAGAAAGTGAATTCTCAATCAGGCTACTGATCAGCTGGTCAGTTAGTTAGATTGTACAGTTGGTCTGTTGATCAAGTGAGTTGGTTGTCGGGAAGGCAATCATGCTGTACAAATGACTATCAAACCAGGTACGGTTTGAAGCTTGGATGATACCTTGGTATTCCAATGATACGGGTGAGAATGTAGCCCATGGAAACCAATGGTTGGAGAATAAGGCTAAAGCTTAATCTCACATCTTAGTTAGCCTACTCTCAGAGGATGTATTCCTCATAGAAAAGACAGGGATTGTACTTAAATTCAAACACTTGTATCACTGTCTATCCTTGTATTTAGTTTGTAATAACTGTATCCTGAGTATGTACTCAGTAATCTCTATGTACAAGAAGAATCTGAGTTGAGAGGTTCTAGCGAACATCTAGCTTAGATTGAGTAGTAATACTCAACACTTAGTTAAGTGTCTGAGAGCTTGGAGAGGCTTGGTGGAAGAAAGAATACTCTTAGAGCTTGGAAAGGCTTAATAGAAAAGACTACTTTGCTGGGTCGGTGTGACCTAGTGTGTTCAGGGTCTGTGTGATCCTCGATGCTGATGTCTGGAGAGACTGTACTTGTGTATGTCTGGAGAGACTGTACTCGTGTATGTCTGGAGAGACTGTACTCGTGTTTGTCTGAAGAGGCGGTACTTAGTGGAAAATCCAGTGGTGGTTTGCCTCTGGGACTGGATGTAGCCCACGGGGTTGTGGGTGGACCAGGATAAATTCTGTGTCTAAGTTTTCTTTCCCTTAATCTCTTTTATTTACAGTCTTTACATTTACGATGGGGATTGAAAAGTATTTTTCATAACAAGCTTAACTCAAGGATTTCAATAAAACAAGTTTTCATACAAACATAACGTTAAAACGTCTCTAGTGTAGGTTGAAGTATTATAGAAGAATATATTCAGAGGGATGTCTGAAATACCTGTCTGAAGTGAGCCCAACAGGAACTCAGTTCAGACACATGAAATAGATGGTCTCTGATCATCTAAAGTATTTCAGAAACAGTTCTGAAGGTACTCTTAGTAATATTCTTCAGAAGACACTAAGAGAAGTTTGTTTAAAATCAAAACAATCTTAAGTGTAAGAAAAAGTTTTTAATCTAAATCTTTCATATATTTCGCATGTTTTTAAAATAACTCTGATCTTAAGATTGGTTTTGTACAATGATCACTTAACGTGATTGTTTATTTTAAAGATTTCCAAAATTGTCTTAAAATGTCTAAAACACTATTCAACCCCCCCTTCTAGTGTTGCCTGTGGTTCTAACAAGTGATTATGCTATAGGAGCTGTGTTAGGTCATAGAAAGAGTAAAATTTTTCATGCTATACATTATGCTAGCAAAGTCCTTAGTGAAACACAAATTAATTATGCAACAACTGAAAAGGAATTGTTAGCTATAGTGTATGCTTTGGAAAAATTCAGATCTTACTTGATTGGTTCTTCTGTTACTGTATATACTGATCATGTTGCAATTAAATATTTGCTAAATAAATCAGATTCCAAACCAAGACTGATCAGATGGATTTTATTGTTGCAGGAATTTGATTTAACAATTAAGGACAAGAAAGGAAGCGAAATTTATGTAGCTGATCATTTGTCCAGGCTTGTGAATACAGAAGTAACCAATAATCAGACAGATGTGCAGGAAGAATTTCCTGATGAAAAATTGATGCTTATACAAGAAAGGCCATGGTTTGCTGACATGGCAAATTTCAAAGCTTCTGGTGTCATACCTGAAGACTTGAGTTGGCACCAAAGAAAAAAATTTCTGAGAGAGGCACATCAGTATGTGTGGGATGATCCTTACCTGTTCAAAATTGGATCAGATCAATTACTTAGAAGGTGTGTATCAAATGAGGAATCAAGAAGTATCTTGTGGCATTACCATAGTTCTCCTTATGGGGGTCACATTAATGGAGAGAGGACAACTGCAAAAGTCCTCCAATCTGGTTTCTATTGGCCATCTCTATTCAAGGATGCACACAATTTTGTTCAACAGTGCAATAATTGTCAAAGAACGGGTGGAATCTCACGAAGACATGAAATGCCTCTTAATACAATTCTGGAAGTTGAAGTTTTCGACTGCTGGGGCATTGACTTTGTTGGACCACTGCCATCCTCATTTTCCAATGAATACATTCTGGTAGCAGTGGATTATGTGTCAAAATGGGTAGAGGCAATAGCATCTCCTAAAGCTGATGCCAAGACTGTGATCAAATTTCTCAAGAAGAATATTTTCTGCAGGTTTGGTACTCCAAGGGTGCTAATCAGTGATGGAGGCTCACATTTTTGCAATGTTCAACTTCAGAAATGTTTGGAACATTATGGAGTTAGGCACAAAATTGCATCACCTTATCATCCACAGACTAATGGTCAAGCAGAGGTCTCAAATAGGGAAATCAAGAGAATTTTGGAGAAAACTGTGGCATCTTCAAGGAAAGATTGGTCAATGAAGCTGGATGATGCACTTTGGGCTTACAGGACTGCATACAAGGCTCCAACTGGTTTTAACACCATTTCAGTTGGTGTATGGTAAATCCTGTCATCTACCTGTAGAATCGGAGCACAAATTATACTGGCCTTAAAATTTCTCAATTTTGATCCACAAGCAGCAGGTGAGAAAAGAAAGCTTCAATTACAAGAATTGGAAGAATTAAGGCTCAATGCTTATGAGTCATCAAAGCTTTATAAAGAGAAAATGAAGAGATATCATGATAAGAAGATTTTGAAGAGAGAATTCCACCCAGGGCAATCGGTTTTATTGTTCAATTCCAGGTTGAGGTTATTCCCTGGAAAACTCAAATCAAAGTGGTCAGGACCTTTCAGAGTCAAAGAAGTCAGATCATATGGGGCAATTGAATTGGAGGATCCTGAATCAAAAGAAGTTGGGTGGTAAATGGGCAGAGGTTGAAGCCCTATCTTGGTGGTGAAGTGGATAGACTAGCCACAGTGATCATTTTGAAGGACTTATAGTGAAACAGGCGTCAAGCTAAGTGACGTTAAACAAGCGCTTCCTGGGAGGCAACCCAGTGTTTAATTCTGTTTTGTGTTTTAAATTTCAAATTGGCATGTTTGAGTGTTTTTGTACATAAATGTGTGTATTTGTGTTTTTATGCATATTTGTGTGTTGTATGCTTTAAGTTAATTTTTAACAATTCATTGTCTTAATTGGGCCCAAACAAGTGTATTTGAGTGTTTTGAAGTTATTCCAACTTATTTTGCATGAAAAAGAGTTTTGGTCCAAAATTGAGACATGTGGATGCTAAGAATTGCCTTAAAAGTGTTCAAATGTGAAAATTGAGTGTTTGATTTTAGATTTGGTTAGGAAAGTGTGAAACTTTGTCAAATCATAAAGAACAATGTGTGGAGTGAATTAGGGGGTGAATTCAAGTCTAAAAGAGAGCAATAATCAAGAATTGAGTAATTGAAATTGGTAAATTTTTTTGAAAAGTGCAAAAGGAATTGAAAGGCAAAGAGTCCAGAAAATTCGCTTAAGCGAATTATGCAGACAAAATGAGAAAAAATTTTACTGTCAAATTCGCTTAAGCCATTTTAAACAGCTTAAGCGAATTTTCTTTTAAAAAATAGGGGGACTCTCTGCCAAAAATTCGCTTAAGCTATTCTAAACGGCTTAAGCGAATTTTTCAAAAGGAAATAGGGGGACTCTCTGCCAAAAAATTCGCTTAAGCTATTTCAAACGGCTTAAGCGAATTTTTCAAAAAGAAATGAGTTGCTCTCTGCCTAAAACTCACTTAAGCCATTTCAAACGGCTTTAAGCGATTTTTATAATAGCTGCACGAACTTGACAGCATTCAAAGGAGAAAACCACCATTTTTTTTTCAAAATCCCTTCTTCTCTTCTCGTGCGCGACAGCAACTCCCCCCCCAAGGCTTCACTTTCCTTTCATTTCAAACCTCAAATTTCTTACTCAAATCCCTACTTCCTTCTCCAATCACGTTCCAAGGTAAGAACTCCATCATTTTTCCTTATTCCAACCGAGAAATTTTTGAAATTTCTTGAAGTTTTGAAACCCTAAGTTAGGCAATATGCGAGTTAAATGAAATCTTCGATAAATGCTTGAAATTGTTGAGTTGTTGATTGTAATGTGCTTGGGTTGATTGTTTATTTTACATTGGAATGAAAATGCATGTTAAATTGAGCTATTGAATGTGTCAAGTAACTTTGCCTACCAAGTGTTTGATAAAATGTCTTATGCAATGCTACTTGATAAAAACCAAAGTGCTTAGCTTTAGTGATTGTGTGAGATACATGATGCTTGTCATTTACTCATTTTACATCATTGTGTCTTAGTACTTGAACTATTGTTGAAAAATGATCATGTATATGATTATTGTGTAATGAGTGAAATATGGAAATTGATTTAACTCTTTTACACATAATCATAAAGATGCATACAAGGTGTTTGATCAAATGTGTTAATGAGATATCCATGATGCTTGCCATGTTAATTACATTGTTCCTAATAATTGGGTTGCTTTTCATGATGCAAGTGGTTGCATACAAGGAATTTTATGCTTATTTGGCTTATTTTGCAAACATGCTTTGGTCTCTTGAAATATGTTTTCAAAGAACAAATGCATATTCCTTTGCTTTGGTTGTTGATAGAATGGGTGAATTTTGTGAGGTAGTAAGCTTTGATGCATGTTCCTTTGCTTTGACAATTTTTATTGTCCACCAAGTGTTTGATTAAATGCTTCAATGAATTATGCTTGCTTGGTTATTTTAGTTCAAAGCTTTGGGTTCTTGGTTTAGTTTTACACATGCATAAGCTTGAAAATCCATATGGGAAATTGTATTAATTTGAATGATATTAATTTGTTACATGTTGGATTTCCATTGAGCTTAATTAGTTGTTGTTTGTTGGTTAATTTTGATGTGCAGGAAATGGGAAAAACTAAGTCAACTGCAGGCCTTAACCCAACAAAACTCAACAAAGGCAAAAGGGCTAGAACTGCCACTCCTTCACCCGAAAGACCCAATCGCAACCTATTTAGGGATGAAAGGAGACAAGAAAGACATGCTGAAATTAAGGAATGGAAATTCATTCCTGAAAAGAAAGTGGATTTGCAACCCGGACAGTATGATGAATTCCTATACATGCTAATAAAGAGAAATTGGATGAAATTAGCTAGTCCAATTCCAAAGTTTGATCCTGAAGTTGTTCGGGAATTCTATGCTAATGCCTAATCCACTTACACTCAATGAAGATGAAACTTGCACTTATATAACTTTGAAGGGAATGAGATCCGGGTTTAATGAAAGGAACGGAGTTAGAAAATATGCCTCCCCCGCCATGGTTATATCAGGGGACAGTCTGGGGAGCCTCTAAAAATTCAGAGAAGTAGCATGACAACCACTGCTAAGATTTGGTCTACTTTCATCTTAGCCAACATCATCCCACGGGGTCATGTATCTGACATGAACCTAGCCAGATGTCATTTTTTGTATAGCATTCTAGAGGAAAACTTCACTGTGGATGTGGCTCATATAATATCTGATGAAATGCACGGGTTTGTGAAAGCTGAAACCAATAAAAACAATACAATAGCCACAAGGACATTGGGCTTCCCTGCTACCATAACAGCTATGTGTGAAGCTCAAGGGCTTGAGGTGTATCCCACAAGAAGAATCAGAGATCCTATTGATAAGAGTTATATTGAACAATACTGCACAAGCCCCAATGAAAGAGCAGGCCAGCCACCACAGGAAGAAGAAGAACCTGAATGTCAACCTCAACCATCTAATGCTCAGATTATGGAGAGGTTCGACAGGTTGAGTTTAGAAATGCAACATGACAGGCTGCAGCGCATCTCCTTGCATAGAGGACAACAATACATTGTGGAGAAGCAGGGTTGGGATCCAGCACAGTTCCTTTCCTATGTTCAGTGGCCTGGGGACAGTCCATTCTTTCCGGGGGGGAAGAGGAGCTGGAGCTGACCATGGAGCTGCAGTTGGAGATGATTACATTCCTGGAGGACCATCTGAGGTAGCAGATGAGGATACACTTGGTGCTACTGGTGAAGTTGGAGGAGATTTCCAGGCAGCAGATTTTGAGGATGATTTGGACAGGATTATGAGGGGAGATTGATTAATTCCTTTATTCTGATTTTGTTGATTTGACATGGTTTTATTGCTACTAGTTTGACATTTTTCATACTCTTTGTGTTGATATTTTGGCAGATTACTGAGACTGCAGTGTTTAATACTTTTGATAAGTTCAGTTTGTGTGTTAGTTATTTATGGTTGTTTCTTGTTTCAGTTACTTCTGTTTTTAGTCTGTTTTATTACTTTGATTAGTTAGGATTTGTGTTTTAGTAATGTGAATATAATACTGATACATAGATATAAATACTTAGAAAATACTTTTTGGGAATGAACAAAAAAATTTTCTTGAGGAGATTGGTTAAAAAGAAATCAGGATCCAGTAAGTGTCCTAAAGTTAAAACAGCTGAACAAACTGAACAAAGAGGTGAAAAAAGGAAAATGTGGTAAATTGCATAATCAAATAGGATTAGGACATTGGTGCATGATAATTGACCAAAATAAGCAATCATAACAATAGGTGATATAATCAAGGAAACAAGCCACAAATGACCCAGTGAGTGTGTGAATACATAAACAGACTGAGAGTTTCACTGTTAATTAGCCAGTTGATATTGCTTGAGTTTCCTTTTTGATAATATCACACAAAAGGCATGGAAATGATTAAGGCAAGTTTTGTTGAATGTAAATAACTTAGTGCCAAATAGCCAACCTATAAATGACCATTTTTTTGTGCTAGCCCATTTGAGCCTAATTGTTCTTTGATTATGTACATTGACCTTAAAATCAAAATATTATCCTACCTTTGCACACTAAAGGAAGGAGAGCATAGGTGCATATTATCATTTCAATAATAATGGGTTGGTGAAAAGTGTGTATATAAAAGAAAAATGGTTTGGCTATACAATTTACTCCTTATTATATATGTGTATATATTATAAAAAAAAAAAGAAAGACAATGAAAATAAAAAGGAGTAGATTGAGAATGAAAATTTTGGTGTATTGAGGTGTTAAGAAGTGAGAGTTGATGTAAATTGAATTGAAATGTAGTATGCTCTCTTTTCTTGAATTGTGCTTTTGATTATCCTGAAAAACCATAATTCTTGGAAGCCTAGCCTCATTACAACCTTTATAAGACCTTAAGATCCATGCCAAATGTGTGATTGTGGTTGAATTGGAAATGACCAGTAATTTTGATTGTGCAATTTTCAGTGAAAGGTTGAGAGAAACACTCACCAGTGAGAGTTGAGATAAAAATTTCCTTGATTAGAATCATATCATTGTTATAATTGCTCCTTTTGGTGATTAATTGCACTTTTGTCCTCCTTCTATTTGATATTGGATTTACCATATGCTTTTGCTTTCAATTCTTTGCTTGGAATGTGAAGTTGTCTTTTGAAGGACCATGGAAATGATTCCAAAATAACCAGTTTCAGAACTAAATTAATGAATAGGTGAAGTATGGCTGTTTACTTTGCTTGAGGACAAGCAAGATTCTAGGTTGGGGGGAGTTGTTAAGTGCCAAATATTAGATGTTTTGTTTGGAAAGAATGGTACTTTTTGAGTTAATTGCATAAATTCTTCAATTGATTTCCTCCAAATTCTAGAACATTTAAGTTAAGCAGTAATATCTGAGTGTTTGTTATAATTGAAACCTTTTAATCCCAAATTTTGATGTTTAATTGCAGGAGAAATTAAAGAAGAGCAATCAGGAACCAAGAAGTAAAGAAGCAAGGAGAACAACAAGAAAAAAAGAATAAGTGTTGAAAATTCGCTTAAGCCATTTGAAATGGCTTAAGCGAATTTTGGCTTAAGCCATTTCAAATGGCTTAAGCGAATTAGAATTCCTTCAACATGAAGAAAGCAATTCGCTTAAGCTAAATTTTTAGCTTAAGCGAATTTTCACTTACCCAATTGGACAAAACAGAATTTGAACGCAGTTTTCGTCAGTTCGAAAATTCCAAAAATAGAACGAAAGCTCGAACGGAGAACGGAGACTGCGGAACTTGATTTCTTCATCTTCTTCTTCATCTTTATGGATTGTAAAGTCACCATGAGTGGCTAATCTCCTCTTTTGGGATTGAATGTAAATCGACTCGAACTCGGATATATTCTGGTTATATTTTTATATAGAGATTTCGTTTCTATCGATATTGTTTATTTTCGTTCTGTTTATATGTCTTTGATTCTATCTGATCAATAGATTCTAGATTTAGATTTTTGGATCTAACTGGAAAGTATTTCTGAAAATCCGATCTGAACGAAAATAGTCGTTATATTGTTTTACTAGGAATAGATTTCAATATAGCGAATGCTTTTACACTTGATCTTAATGCTGGATGATTTGTTGAGTATATGAGGAATCAATATTCAATAAATCAATCTTATGAATTTTATATGTGAGGAATCAATATAAATGACTATTATGTGTGCATCAATATTGATAGTTATGATTGCTATATATTGATATACAACCAGAATATAGACGAGGGAGATAGATGAAATTCAATCTCAGTTTCTCTCACTGATATTCCAAATCAAATTTCATACTTTGTTTTATTACTTGCTACAATTTTAATTTAAATACTTAAATCAATCATGAATCAAACCACTCTCTTTTGTATATATTTACTTTTTGAATTAGTACAACTTTGAACTACCAACTCCTCGTGGAGTCGTGGGATCGACACTCTGAATTCATTTTCATATTACTACAGTTGACTAATAGGTATACTTGCCTAGCAGCCAACACTTTATAGCAGCACCTACGTTGTACTATGTTAGACATGTCAGAGCCCTCAGAAGCGTGTCACACAACGGATTAAAGAGGATTCAATGCTATCTCTAAACGATAGTATTTCAACGAATATTTCCTCATTTATACAATCCAAAAAGAAAGCAGAAGAAAGCTAAAGGAGAAAGCAAAAGCAGAAGAATTTCAAGAGAGAGAGTACGCAAAACAATATCAAAATATCTCTCATAAAGAAGCACAAAAACAAGTGTCAGAACGGGATCGTCTGTACACCTATTCGCTTAAGGAGAAGCAACCGTTTGAGAAGCTATACACAACGGCTGTATGAGCCACATCATCATCAGCTCAACGGTATTATGAATCATCTTCAACGGTTATATTCAAGCAGAACATATAAATAGCCTCAAGATTGAATTTGAAGATGTTGGTCGGTCCAACCAATTGTTGTTGTTAACGCAACCAAGTTGGGCTGATTGCCCAATCAGTTGTGGGAGTTAGATTAATTGCCCAACCAAATAGAGTTAACTAGGCTGAGTGCCAAATGGTTAACAAGAGTTGACTTGAGCTAAAGTGGATCATCAATATGTCAACAAGTTTGATCAGAGAGTTGGTTCTCAAATCAATCAGGCTACTGACTAGCTGGTCAGTTAGTCATGTTCAGTTGATCTGTTTGATCAATTAAGTTGGTTGTTAGTCTGAAGACAACCATGCTGAGCAAATGACTATCAAACTAGGTACGATTTGAAGCTTTTGAAGATACCTTGGTATTCCAATGATACGGGTGATAATGTAACCCATGGAAACCAATGGTTAGAGGATAAGGCTGGAACTTAATTTCATATCTTAGTTAGCCTACTCTCAGAGGATGTATTCCTCATAGAAAAGACAAGGATTGTATTTAATTCAAACACTTGTATCACTGTCTATCCTTGTATTTAGTTTGTAATGACTGTATCCTGAGTATGTACTCAGTAATCTCTATGTACAAGAAGAATATGAGTTGAGAAGTTCTAGCGAACATCTAACTTAGATTGAGTAGTAATACTCAACACTTGAATACGTGTCTGAGAGCCTAGAGAGGCTTGGTGAAAGAAAGTACACTTGGTCTAGAGCTTGGAGAGGCTCTGTAGAAAAGACTACTGCATGGGTTGCCTGGAGAGGTAGTTGAAAACAAAGAAATACTCGGTTGGTCTGGAGAGGCCGTGAGGAATACTCGATAGACCATGTGTGCCGAAGAATACTTGGTTGGTCTGGAGAGGCCGTGAAGAATACTTGGTTGGTCTGGAGAGGCCGTGAAGAATACTTGGTCGGTCTGGAGAGGTCGTGAAGAATACTTGGTCGGCCTGAAGAGGCTGTGAAGAATACTTGTATCTGTGGTTTCAGATAGTGAAAATCTAGTGGTGGTTTGCCACTGGGACTGGATGTAACTCACGGTGATGTGGGTGAACCAGGATAAATTTTGTGCCTAAGTTTTCTTTCCCTTAATCTCTTTTATTTTCAGTTCTGCATTTACTTTGGGATTGAAAAGTATTTTCATAATCACCATATCATAAACAATTTCAATCAAACAAGTTTTCGAAGATGGTTAAAACTCAAATTTCTCTCATATCGTTTGAGATATTACAGAGAAAGTATCTTGAAGAAATTCTGAAATAGGTGTCTGAAGTGAGTCTCTAAAGAACTCAGTTCAGAACCAGAATCAAACTTCAGACGATCTTCAGTCTGCTGAAGTATTTTAGAAACCATTCTAAAAGATACTCCTTGTAATAATCTTTAGAAGATATCTTGAGAAACTTTCATTTAAAACAATCTAAGACCTTCTTTGAAAGATTATCAATCTCATCATTCTTATTTTCCGCATGTTTCATTAAACTCTGATCTTAAGATTGGTCTTTGAACGTTGTTCTTTTTAAATGATATATTAAATCAAAGATTTCCAAAATTATTCAATAAAGTTTTTAAAACACTATTCAACCCCTCTTCTAGTGTTTCCTATGGTTCTAACAATTGGTATCTGAGCTCACCTTCGGGTTGAGCATCTAACAAATGCAGAAGGAGTAGATCCTCAGAAGATGGAAATCTCACCAAGCTGAAGCAACTCTGAAGAATGATAATGAGAATAGGAAAATCATTTTCCAAAACTCATTATTCATAGAACTAAAGCACAGGACGTAACTGGAAAAGGAAAGTGTATCTATTTCTAGATCACAAACGGGTAACACCTTTCCTATCTGAAGCTTAAGTTTTAAATTTAAGTATAGTACTTATCTGTTGCATGATTTGTTGTATTGAAATTGTTTATAGTATGTGTTGCATGATCAGTCTGTTTGAAATCATCATTTCTTAAATGTGTTTTTATATATATAAGTTTGTGAAGATAAACTATTGCATGCTATGTGTTTTATATGTATATTTTCTGATCCGTTTTGTGTATATACTAGTTGAATGTCTTCATTATCTGATTAAACTTGAACGGTCGTGCATATTTATAGATTATTCTCTATGTGTGAATATATGTGTACACTCATTTAAGTAAATAAAGAGTCGTATGTGTTTAATTATTAAATGTGAAACGGCGCAATGTGAATCATTGAATCATCAACTGGTTTCTCATAACTGGCACGATGCACACCTCTCCACAACTGCTCAGTGCCTGTAACCGCTCTCCTCATAAATTGAAGCGACGATTGATTGCCTATTTAAGGATTGGAAGATCACCAGAAGAACCTCATAGTACATTCCCTTCCAATTCCTCGAAATTCACTTCAATGGCATCAAGATTAGTTATCTCAGGTGTTCAAAGTCCATGCAAGTATGATGAAAGGATCATTCCCACAAGAGGAATAAGACTAAGTGACTTTGACAAAGGAGAACTCAAAATCTCTGAGTTTTTCAAAGCTGCAGGATGGATTCCTTATCTTGAAAAGGCATCTTCTCCCTGGCACGAACTAAGTGTTATGGAATTCTGGAACAATTCAGAAGTGTTCATGGAAAAGACATGTGGTCTAAGTACTTATGTAATGGGTATGCCTATCAAGGTGGACTTCAAAGTTCTGAAGGAGATTATTAATGTTGAATCAACTGGAGAACAATTCTTCTTCAGATTGTGAAATCAATGATAGAGAGAAAGAGATGCATGATCAAATGTTATTTGGTCGCAGAACTCTTGAAACACCAGTATGCTCAAAATTACTGTAAATTCCCAGAATTCTGCTGGCAATTATTAAAAGTTGTATTCTCCCCAATAGGAAGGATACATTCATCATCTCAGACATGGAAAGATTTGTGCTGATTTATCTTCTCAAAAGGAAGAGACTAAATCTTCCAAGAATCATCCTCTATTATATGATGAGAAGAAAATTAGAAGAAGTCAAAGTCTTTCCCCATGCTACACTGATTATGAAAATCCTTCAATATAAAGGATTTCCTATTGAAAGATTCTTTGACCAGGAGCCATCACCCTTGTTCACTATAAAGGAATATGAACATTCTAAGGGGATATCAGCAGAAATAAAAGAAGAACACAATTCTCCGTCATCAACTCAGAACCATATGGAATCATCTGATTCTCTAAGTAATCATGGAGATTTGAGAGAATTTTTCAGAAGATGCAACATAAGGAAGTTGAATGAACGCATCAGACGGCTGGAAGAAACACTCAGATTCTATCAAAGAGAACTGCAGATGCTGAAAACACAATAGGAGAAAGCCGATGCAAATGAGAAAAACCCTGTTGATGACCAATGATACACTTATGCTCTGTTTCTTGAGTCTCTGTATTTATGTCTTTGTGTTTTAAGTACATTTTGCTTTCAATTTTTGTTGTTTGTTTTGAATTTTAATATTTTGATTATTTCTATGTGTTTGGTTGTTTATATGTGTTTCTTTTTGTGCATATTTAAGTCTATCAATCACCCCATCCTTAATTAATTAACAATTGTATTAACATTGTGTGATTATTTACACTGTACATGAATCTTATAACTTAACATTTGTTCCCTTAAATAATTCAACTAAAAGATAAATTAAATAAACTCAACTAAAATCTAAAATAATTTCTTAAATTGGTAAAATATAATCAGGAATTTAAGACAATTGGTTTAATGATTAACTTAAACATCAGATGCTACTGAAAGATATTTTTAGTTTGTGAATATTTCAGAAAAACAGGTGTTTGAAGATAACCTCAAGAAAACCAACAGAAGAAAAAAGCGAAGATAACATCATTTAAAAGGATGTGTAGTATGATAATATCTTCATTGTCTGAACCTATTCAGACAATTCAAATGAACTCTCTGAAAAAGTATGGGTTAAGCAATGTTCAGATGATTAACACTCTATACATCAAGCCTAACTCAAATCTTGAGAAGATAATCATGACTTAGTAACATCCCTATTCTCTGAACCTATTCAGGAAGTCTTATGGACTTGCTGAAATTGTGGGTCAAGAATGCTAAGGTGACTGATATTTAAGTCATTAAAGTCTATCTCAATTTCTTGAGGAGAGGTAAAGATGATTGTTCAAAGATTCTCGGAAGCGGAAAAGACAAAAGATAAAAGTAGGACGTGCAGAAATCAAGTGACCTCAGATAGAGAAAAAGTCTTCAAGGCAAGAAGCAATGTCAGATAACACCGCTTCATCCAAAGAACAATAATCAGACCAGTGGTAACATCACCTCATCTTAAAACTTAAATATCTGTGAAATTGTCTTTTAGTGAAAACCTTTAAAATCTGATAATAAAACTTAATTTTCCCTAATAAGTAAAAATCTAAGACAATCTCACCCTAACAATCTCTCAGATACTTGCTTTTATAAATTCTAATTCTTTTTCAAACGTTTTATCTTCTCTCTTTTCGAAAAGTATTTCAAATATGTTTTTCAAAAATTGTTTTCATATATATCTGCCTTTTCTGATTTTTTAAACGTTTTCCCAAAACTTACTCTATCTATGCTAATGACTCTCTTTCCTATGGTACTTCATCCATGACCAATCAATGATGTACGTTTTGAGACTTCCAAAGTCTGAAACCGTCATCATCAAAGCTATCTGAGCCTATGGACATCCCGTAAACAACAATCCAATGGATTCATTTTACTCACTTCTCTATTTTACCCTTGCTTCAAGTCCTATAAATTCACAAGAGCTCTTTACACAAACTCACATCCTCAAAGCTCTTTCATAGCTTTGTCTAAAGAATCTGAGTGTGTTGCTCTCTGAAGGACAATGAAGAAGCAAAGGAAAATAAAAGGAGGATCTCTGGAACATGTTGGAGCAAAGATCAAGTCATCTTGGATGATAATGTTTGGAATGAAAAGTAAGGGAAAGGTTTCATCGGAAAACCCATTTCTCTTTACTTAGACCATGGTGATCTTGTTACATCCTCAGGGCATTGGAAGACCACGGGGAGATCCCAGAAAAGCAAATCTAATGAAGGGAATCACTTCTAAAGTGGTCCTGATGTTAGTGGTTGCTGCTGATGGTCGCACCACTGTCCTAAATGATGTACCCTCTCTTGTGTCTGGTGTCACAAGGAAAATGTGTGCTGAACACATGGTTGACAAGGGGGATCCGGGCTTAAGCGGCACCACTGAGGTTTTTTCAGCCGAAGAAGTAGTGGTAGCTTTGAAAGAGATGAAGTCTCATGAGGTTGTGCCTCAGGCCTTCATAAGGAAAGGAAGGGAAGCATAGTTGGTTGCATTCTGCTTTTGGAATGTAACTTGTTTTCTGTTTAATGTAATTTTCCCTTTCTTTTTCTTTCTTTTTCAAAGATTTTTTCTGCTTTAGGCTTTAGGGTTTAGGCTTTAGGATTTTTCTCTTTTGTTTCTCTTCAAACATGTATCTGAGCAATTGTAACAATTTAATCTAATAAAATTCTCTTTTTGGTTATTTTTTCAGTCTTTATAACAACTAATTTAAGATTTTACTCTGTTTAATGCAAGATACAGAGGAAAGTTAAGAGGGAGTAATCACCAAACCTTTTTAATCAATGACAAAAGGGGGAGAAATATAAACTAACAAAATGCTAATAAGAATGTAACTAAAAGGGAAATATATAGGAAGAAGAAATGAATAGCAAAGAAATATATAGGAAGAAGAAATGAATAGCAAAGAAATATAAAATACAGTAAGGAAGAAGATAACAAACTAAGAATTCTAATAATAATAAGTAAGAATAACAATAAGTCTTAACAATAGGTATCTAAAATACTAACAAGTAAAGATTTTAATGTTCTAATAACAATAGGCATCTGAAATCTTAACAAGTAAAAATTTAACAATCGTTTATCTAAAATGTCTGAAATATTAACAATAAACTTGTAACAATTGGTTAATAAAGATTTAACAATTGGAATTGATTAATTAAAGACTTAATTGTTTCAGAAGATATCTAAAGAATCAATGTCTGTCTCAGGGGGAGTAATACAAATAGGGTGAGTAATAAAATTAATTATCTTATCTCTCGTTTCTTTTTATACACATTTTGTCAGTAATATATAATTTATTTGTCATCATTAAAAAGGGGGAGATTGTGAAGTCTATAAATCAGTTTAAGTATTTAAACATGATTATAAGACTTAGCATCCCTAAGTTTTAATGATTAACAAATAAAATTATATTAAGGACAAATAAGTTTATATAAGATTATGTAAACAGATTCTACTGAGAAATGTATTGGTTTGTTGATTGTGTTTCAGGTCAGAATAATTATCTGAAGAAGAAGAGTAGAAGATCAAATCAAAAGGACAAAGTGCAGAATCCTAAGAAGAGGAATCTATAACCAAGTTGAAGACTTGAGGACTATATGAAGAATCGAAGATTATTTGAAGATTTGAAGAATTAAAGACTCGAAGAAGTGAAGACTCAAAGATGCACCTATCTGAAGTACAACTATCATATGAAGAAATGAAGACAATATGAAGCAGTCTATGTATCTGAAGATTGAACGTGTCAGAATCAAGAAATGATCTCTTGGGGACGTTGCAAAGTGTAAAGCACACTTCATCAAATGGAGTACACTCATTTCAGCAGATAAAGCTAGACATGCTTTTCTACCTCGATCAAAGTCTTACACAAATAAGGAAATATAGCAAAGACTTTCTGCAACGCCTACTGCACCTGCAACAAAAGGACTTGCGTGCGCAGACCTGCTGCATCTACACCTGCTGCTGTCCAGAATGTATTAGGAGACTGAACAAAAGCAAGCAAGAAAGATGGTTGAATAAAGTACATACAATTCAACATCTTTATTTATCTAAATCTCAGAAGAAGAAGATACAAAGAAGAATGAAGCTAAAATCTTCTTATCAGAAGGAAGAAGCCTTCTGAAGTTTCAACCAGTCTGAAGTATTGAAGTCATCTGAAGTGCGCAACCCGTCTGAAGGATTGAAGTTGTCTGAAGGACGCAACCCGTCTGAAGGATTGAAACTGTCTGAAGCATCAACCCGTCTGAAGTGGTGAAGCTGTCTGAAGTTTCAATCTGTCTGAAGTCTCAATTCGTCCGAAGCAGTAAAGCCTTCTGAATTTCGACGTAGCACTACTTGCTGAAGAGTATGAAGACCTTTTGCTCTCTGAAGATTGCTGAGAAAAGTCATTCTCTGCTACACGGTTCCTTCTCAAGCATATTTATGGAAATGAACACAGAGACCTTTCCTGGGGCTTTTGAATTTCATACACCACTGAGGAAATCTATGCAACGCAGCATTCACAGCAACAACGGTGGCAGCTTTATAGCAACACCTACGTTGTACTATGTCAGACATGTCAGAGCCCTCAGAAGTGTGTCACACAACGGATTAAAGAGGATTCAATGCTATCTCTAAACGATAGTATTTCAACGGATATTTCCTCATTTATACAATCCAAAAAGAAAGCAGAAGAAAGCTGAAGGAGAAAGCAAAAGCAGAAGAATTTCAAGAGAGAGAGTACGCAAAACAATATCAAAATATCTCTCATAAAGAAGCACAAAAACAAGTGTCAGAACGGGATCGTCTGTACACCTATTCGCTTAAGGAGAAGCAACCGTTTGAGAAGCTATTACACAACGGCTATATGAGCCACATCATCATCAGCTCAACGGTATTATGAATCATCTTCAACGGCTATATTCAAGCAGAACATATAAATAGCCTCAAGATTGAATTTGAAGATGTTGGTCGGTCCAACCAGTTGTTGTTATTAACGCAACCAAGTTGGGATGATTGCCTAATCAGTTGTGGGAGTTAGATTAACTGCCCAACCAAATAGAGTTAACTAGGCTGAGTGCCAAATGGTTAACAAGAGTTGACTTGAGCTAAAGTGGATCATCAATATGTCAACAAAGTTTGATCAGAGAGTTGGTTCTCAAATCAATCAGGCTACTGACTAGCTGGTCAGTTAGTCATGTTGTTCAGTTGATCTGTTTGATCAATTAAGTTGGTTGTTGGTCTGAAGACAACCATGCTGAGCAAATGACTATCAAACTAGGTACGATTTGAAGCTTTGAAGATACCTTGGTATTCCAATGATACGGGTGAGAATGTAACCCATGGAAACCAAAGGTTAGAGGATAAGGCTGGAACTTAATTTCATATCTTAGTTAGCCTACTCTCAGAGGATGTATTCCTCATAGAAAAGACAGGGATTGTATTTAATTCAAACACTTGTATCACTGTCTATCCTTGTATTTAGTTTGTAATGACTGTATCCTGAGTATGTACTCAGTAATCTCTATGTACAAGAAGAATCTGAGTTGAGAAGTTCTAGCAAACATCTAACTTAGATTGAGTAGTAATACTCAACAGTTGAATAAGTGTCTGAGAGCCTGGAGAGGCTTGGTGAAAGAAAGTACACTTGGTCTAGAGCTTGGAGAGGCTCTGTAGAAAAGACTATTGCATGGGTTGCCTGGAGAGGTAGTTGAAAACAAAGAAATACTCGGTTGGTCTGGAGAGGCCGTGAGGAATACTCGATAGACCATGTGTGCCGAAGAATACTCGGTTGGTCTGGAGAGGCCGTGAAGAATACTTGGTTGGTCTGGAGAGGCCGTGAAGAATACTTGGTTGGTCTGGAGAGGCCGTGAAGAATACTTGGTCGGTCTGGAGAGGTCGTGAAGAATACTCGGTTGGCCTGAAGAGGCTGTGAAGAATACTTGTATCTGTGGTTTCAGATAGTGAAAATCCAGTGGTGGTTTGCCATTGGGACTGGATGTAACTCACGGTGATGTGGGTGAACCAGGATAAATTTTGTGCCTAAGTTCCCTTTCCCTTAATCTTTTTTATTTTCAGTTCTGCATTTACTTTGGGGATTGAAAAGTATTTTCATAATCACCATATCATAACAATTTCAATCAAACAAGTTTTCGAAGATGGTTAAAACTCAAATCTCTCTCATATCGTTTGAGATATTACAGAGAATGTATCTTGAAGAAGTTCTGAAATAGGTGTCTGAAGTGAGTCTCTAAAGAACTCAGTTCAGAACCAGAATCAAACTTCAGACGATCTTCAGTCTGCTGAAGTATTTTAGAAACCATTCTAAAAGATACTCCTTGTAATAATCTTCAGAAGATATCTTGAGAAACTTTCATTTAAAACAATCTTAAGACCTTCTTTGAAAGATTATCAATCTCATCATTCTTATTTTCCGCATGTTTCATTTAAACTCTGATCTTAAGATTGGTCTTTGAACGTTGTTCTTTTTAAATGATATATTAAATCAAAGATTTCCAAAATTATTCAATAAAGTTTTAAAACACTATTCAACCCCCCTTCTAGTGTTTCCTGTGGTTCTAACAGATTATAGGGACCTGAATAGGATCAGTCACAAAGACGGCTTCACATTACCTCGCATTGATGTTTTGGTAGACAATGTTGCTCAACATTCATTCTTTTCTTTCATGAAAGGCTTCTCAGGATATAATCAAATCAAAATGGCTCCAAAAGACATGGAAAAGGCCATGTTCACCACACTGTGGGGCACGTTCTATTATAAAGTGATGTCATTTGGTTTGAAAAATGACTAGGCAGCATATCAGAGAGCAATGGCTTTGTTTCATGACATAATGCATAAGGAGGTAGAGGTTTATTCGGATGATATGATTGCGAAGTAAAAAACGAAGGAGAACCAAGCTGACAATTTGCACAAACTTTTTGAGCGCTTGAGGAAGTTTAAACTAGGGTCATCAACTGTTGAAACTGGGGTCACGACGGGACGATGAAATAAATTGGAAAAAATAAGTTTCAATGAAGTCGCCCCCAAAGTTTATTTTAAGGAAAAAAGATTTGGAAAAAAACCCTTTAATAAAATGGTATTCAGAACCATATTTGGGTTCAATAGTCATTGTGTAGGGAATGTATTAGCACCCTACAACATCCATTTTATAAAAGGTTACCTCTAATTAATTGTGCAAATTTTGTTAACTTTGAAAATATTTATTTTACCCCTTTTATAAAAAAGAAATTTATTTATTATTATTAATTTTTATTTATGATTTTTTATATTTTTAGTATTTTTAGAATAAAAAAACAAAACTCATTAAAAGAAATGAATTTTGGGATAAAGGAAAAAAAGAAATTTGTTTATTTTGGCTTGACAGACCTGGTTCCCGCTCCTACATATCCCTGGGTGCAATAGAGAAATCAAAGCCACATAGTTCTAAAAATGGTGAGAAATGAAAATGTCATTATTGTTTGTTTGAAAAGGATTATTTTAATTTGAAAAATGAAAACAATTTGATTTTGGTTTTTGAAAAGATAATTTTTAATTTTGAAAATGTTTTTATTTGTGAAAATTGATTTATTCTTGACAAAGTTAAAGTTAGCCAGTTGCTATACATTGAACCCATGATTCAAGTGAGGTTAATTACAGAGATGTTACTCAATAAATAGAATCAATTATTGTGCAAATTTATTTAATTTTGAAAATATTTTTACAATTAATTGCATACATTATTGAGTTAGTAAATGACTATACTCTTATTTACGATCACGCAAGAGTTAGTAAATAACTATACTCAATAGTTCTTTCTGACATTATTGATAGAAAATACTATTTAGTTAACGCCATTTATTTTTTAGATTTTTTTTTAAATATTCGAAATTACATGTATCATTGAGTTAACAAATGACCACACTCAATATTTCGCATTGACAATTTTGATAGAAATGTTATTCAATTAATGTTACCTATTTTTTTTTATAAATTCATTATCACTATTTTTAATTTGAAAAAATATGTGTTAATAAATGACTATACTCAATATTCTTCTTTTGACGTTATTGATAGAAATGATATTCAATTAATATCGATGATTATTATAAAAATTAAATAAAAATAAATTAAATCAACTAATATTTACATGAACATATTACAAATAATTAGACTATTTACAATGGTATATTAAACAAATACAATGTGGTGGATTTGAAAGGTATTTACAAAAACTTAAAATTTAAAATAAAATATGAAATTAAGATGAAAGGAAGAAGATTGGCTAGAGTGAAATAAAATAACATGAGAAAAAGAGAGATGAAAAGCAGGTTGGGCTTCAAAAGCATCATCAGGCCATCCTGCTTCAGACAAAAAAAACTGAATTTGCCTTTGAAATAAAAATTGTGGGAGTTACTTTTAACGCACCACTTTTTGCTATTCGCACCCCCAATAATGTTTCCCTGTTCTCGCTCCACCACTACCACGACCTCCCCAACTCACCTCCACCTCCCAACACCCCCATAACTCTATTATTTTTTTTCACTTTAAAAAACACTTCCGTAAATTAATTTTTGGAAATTTCTGAAAACAAACAATAAAATAGCTTCCAAATGTATATTTCTGGAAATTTCTGAAAAAAAGTGACTTTCGAATATGTATTTCTGGAAATAAATATTTTTTTACAAATTGTCACTTTTAGAGATGGAACAAATTCCGTCTCTAAAATAGAGACAGAATTTTTCCAATCACATAGACGAGGATGGGGAGGTGTTGGGAGGTGGAGGTGGAGGTGGAGGTGATGGTGATGGTGGAGGGGGATAGGGAAGGGTAGGGTGGAAATCTAAAAAGTTACAAACATTATTAGGGGTGCGAATAGCAAAAAAAGGGTGTTAAAAGCAACTATCGTCTGCTGTGAGATTTCAGCGTAGCATTCATTCTGACGCAACTAACCAATAATAAAAATTGCACACACAATGAAAATGAATAAAAAGCACAACTCAAAACTCAAAACTCAAAGATAAATAAAAATAAGCTAAAAGGTAAAGAAATAAAAAAACGAACAAAAGGGGTGGAGCCTGGAGGGGTCATTCCTACTTCAAGTGATAAGTCTTAATAAACCAATAATGGGGCACAACTTGCTCTCATCTGAAAATATACAACCAAAAGAAAATGCTATGTGATTAAAGAGCTTAAGGTTTGAAGAAATTTAAATACCAACGTCCTGACATACGCGTGCCCTCTTGCTAACTTAACTGATTCCCCTTTATTGTTGAGCGCAGATATTGGTATAGCAAATAGTGGTATGGTAAATGTACTATTATTTATGGTTTTGGTTTTTTACTTTTTTTTTTCTATTTTGCTTTTTTAATATTTTTTATTAATTTTTTATTTTATTATTATATTCATTTTTATTTATTTATCTCATTAAATAAAAATATTGATTAAGAAATACAATAAATGTGTATTCTCGAAAGAGTTGACATAGGTTTATTATTTTGATGTTAATAACCAAATATACTATTTCATCCGTTTCTGGATACACAATTAACCTCGTGTTAACAATCATTGTTTCATTCTAATACAAATAACCAAATTTATTATTTCATTAACCCTTAATAGACACACAATTAAGCTCATGTTTATAATATTACATTACACGAAGGGTTAACATATATTTCATGTGATCATTGTTCTATGTTTTTTTTCCTTTGCGGGTAAAAAATCAAATGAAATGAAAGTGAGAAAAAAACAGAAAATGAAAAAAATAATCAATTGATTTAATTATTTGGCTTTTCATTTTTAGAATATAAAAGGATAAGAGTGAAAGAATTAAAGCATTATTTGGTATTGATAATCCTTTAATTTATTTGCAAAATATCGAAGAGCAATTAAGGAGTCAGTTTAATTTATTCATTTTCTGTTTTTCTTTTAATTTTCAAAATTAATAAAAAAAATATATTTGGTTAGATTTTAGAAAATGTGTTTCGTGTTTTTTCATCAGCGTTAAAATTAGGAAAGGGAGGATAACTTGTACATGGTGAATAGAGTAAAGAATTGTTCTTAAATTGTAGTGATCGATTTGCATAGGAAAAGCTTAAATAGAACAAAAGGCGTGACTGAGCGAGAGACTAGTTTCCCTCTCCGCGGTTCTTCCCCTTTTTTGTCTGTTACAAAGTAGACATAGAGTGAGATTATAAGAAGAATTTCTAGATTTAATCCCATTAAACACGTTTTTAGGGAGTGATAAGAGCCTCAATTGTGATTAAATCCCAAATAGTATTATGTATCCCTTGTTGGTAATAGAGGATACTCATGAAAAAAAGATAAAAAAAGTAGATACATAACATCGCAAGTACGTAAAGAACAAAAGAATCATTAACAGTTCTTCTATATATACTATATATAGATGTTTCATATTCATCCAAGATCATTTGCTAGCTGAGCGAGCTCGTTGTCAATTTCAACCTCAAGTCGCAATCGGTTCACAAACAGTTTAGGTGTGCCCTTAATTAAATTTTCGTCCTATTCTATTTTCGCTTCATTTTTTTATTTAGATATATATTTAAGATTTGAATATACATTTCTCGCGCTTTGGATGGAGAGTAATGTTAGTGTTATTTAAGTGTGTGTTGGTGAATTTTGAGAAGAGGGAAAGGAAAGGATTGGGGGGAGAAGGAAGGGGGAGAAGAGGAGGGAAAAACTTTGTAAATACTCAAACTCACAAACACAAAGGGGAAAAGGGTTTCCAATAAACCCTTCTCTTCCCCTCCAAAATTCAACTCAAAAACATACCCTAAATTTATATCTCTTTTCATAGATTGATTTATTACGTTATTTACCTATTCTATATAATAGTGTTATTGGTAGAAAACTACATTTTAAATTGTTTTTAGAATAATTTGAAATTGACATTTCAAAATCTTACTACCTCCTCCGTTCCTATTTAACGGTACATTTTGACTAAAAATACACATATTAAAGAATGCAATTATTACTCTTATTTTCATGAAAATAAATTTCAAACTTTTTATTTTACCCTTTTATATCTCTCTTGCTACTATTGACTTTTATTAGTTTTCAATAGTAGGTCATTTATTAACATAAGGGTAAAAAGAAGAATCCTATTTAACCGTCCATTTTCAAAGAAAAATTTGTTTATATTTAATTGTTCACTTACAAACCCAATGCATTAATAAATACACTTTTCTCCTTTTTACCCTTATGTTAATAAATGACTCATTGAAAACTAATAAGAGCCAATAGTAGCAAGAGAGATAAAAGGGTAAAATAGAAAGTTTGAAATTTATTTTCATGAAAATATAAGAGTAATAATTGCATTCCTTAATTAATATATGTGTTTTTAGTCAAAATAGATAGTTAAATAGGAACGAGTGTAGTATTTATTAGTGCATTGAGTTTGTAAGTGTGTGTTAAAAATTAAAAATATATTGAAATACAAGGAATATTTATTAACTTGGGTTAAATATGATTTTGGTCCCTAGACTTTCACCTAAATATAGGTTTGGTCCCTAATATTTTTTATTGTTTTTGGTCCCTAACGTTTTTAAATCATTGAAATTAGTTCTTGCCATCACCCCTATATTTAGCAAAGTTGATGGCAGAAACTAATTTCATTGATTTGAAAACGTTAAGGACCAAAAACAATGAAAAACAAAAGATGAGGACCAAACCCAGATTCGGGTTTGGTGCCTAAACTTTCACCCGAATTTGGTTTTGGTCCCTAATCTATATTTTTCGTTATTTTTGGTCCCTAACGTTTTTAAATCATTGAAATTAGTCTCTGCTACATCACCCCTATATTTAACAGAATTGACGGCAGTGACTAATTTCAATGATTTAAAAACGTTACGGATAAAAAACAACGAAAAAAAGATCAGGACCACAACCAAATTGGGTGAAAGTTTAGGGACCAAAAACATATTTAACCGTATTAACTTTAATATTGAAATTGATAATTTCCTATATACTATAATTTATAAAGTTAGAGCTTTCTTTTGTATATGAAATAATAAAATTCTGAATTATGATTATTCTAGAAAAGAGATGGATGGACCAGAAATTGAAATTGCTTGGGGCAAAATTAAGCAAGACAAAGAATTCATCCAAAGGCGCGCCCTTGCTGATGAGAAAAGTGAAGTCAAAATTGCACCCTCAGAAGTGACCCTTAAGGTATGTGGGGAGAATGAGAATCTTGAATTGCTTAGGGAAGTATATCACTTGGCACATGGTGGTCCAACGAATTGGCTGCATTATTCCTCCATATCCACCAATTTACACAAAATCAAGACCCCATCAGGAAACACTGTGCTACATGTAGCAGCTTGGAATGGCAATGATGATGTTGTGGATCTTATTGCTAAACATGCCCCAAACCTTTTGTTCCTGGATAACTTAAACAAGGACACTGTCCTACATGTTGCAGCTAGAGTTGGGAAGATCTCCACCGTTCAAAGACTATTGGAAGCTTATGCTAATTTCAATAATCCAAAGATAGCAGAGGCTTGGATAAATTATATGGGTGATGATGATATGACCCATAAAGACTATGATGCCAGTCAAAATATGAAAGGACTATTAGAATTTGTGAAAAGAAAAAACAATCAAGGAAACACTATGTTACACGAGGCCATGATGTGTAGCAAAAGTGTGGGGGGTATGATTTTTCAAGTCCTTGAATCATACAAGGCTAGAACCAAAACAGGGGAATCGTTGTCAGAGCATTGTTATATATTTCCATTAGATATTGTGAACAATGCAAAGCAATCAGCACTGTACCTGGCAGTGGAGGCTGGGAACGAGGAAGCTGTGAAACTAATCTTGGACAAGTGCCCCAACAAATATTTGAAGCCAGAGGGATTATCACCACTTGTAGCAGCAATCATGAAGCAAGATCAAGGTATACATGATCAATTAATTACTTGATTTAACTTTCTCTTTAATATAGTTTCTCCATCAAATTTAATAAATATATACATACACCTCTTGTGTTCTTTTAATTGTTTGGATCAACATTTTTGTTGGTCCATCCAACTGCAAATCCATAACAATATTAATTAGTATCGGTTAACTATATATTGATAAGATTAATTATGCATTTGCTATAGATTTACTAGTCTACTAATGAATGACATGGTTTACACACATATAGTGGAGATGAAATTACTCCTACTACAGTAATTAACTCTAGTGAAAGTTTTATATATATATATATATATATATATATATATATATATATGATTTTTCTTATGTAAGAGAGAGACCATGAATGATTAATATTAAAACATAAAATCACATAACATTTTGATGTGATCATATAATCATGTAAATATTAAATAAATTTCAATCATTACCATCCATACATGTGTGTGTGATGGTGTTCAAATTGATTCCCAAGTCTTAGATAAATTTAAATCCCATTGAGTAAATAATGGCAGGGATATCTAAGGATTTGTATGCTTATGAGATGTAAGATGATGGAAGTGGAGGGTAGATTTTGGTTCTTGTAACTTGGTGGTGAATGAATGGGCTAGCATGGTTCTTCATAGAGGATGAAGGGATTTACTGAGTACGTCCTTTGTTCCTGGTTAAGCATATTTTATTCTTGCATGGGGCACTTTACTTGGTTTATATTCTTTCTTGTCTCTGTATGTTTGAATCTATCTTAAATGACACGAGAATGGACTCGTTTATAGGCTTTGTAATAAGACACATGAATGATTTTGCAACAACGACGTTGGGGCGCATGAGGGACAATGTTAGGTGACAGACTGTCGCCTTGATAGTCAAGAAGAACTGGCTTGGAGGCAAAGCAAGACATTGGACAATGTGTATTAACATGGTGTAAGATAGGCCAAAATGAAGTGTTAGAATGGTAAAGTTTCATGGTGTTAGGTGTGTCGTGAAGGGAATCAAGCACGGGCAGGGTGCAACGAAAAAAATGGTTTTCCTTTTGATACGTTAATGTTAAAACATAAATTAAAGCACTTTAAAATTACACGACTTAAATATACCTTTCAAATCAAATACGAGGAAGTTGTAGCCGCGTCTCTAGAGGTATCCAAAGAACGAACTAGGAAACTCTTGTAATGCTTGGAGAGAGGAGGGCAACTTCTAATGTCTATAGGGTTATGCATCTTATGCGATATATATAGAGTGATGGCTAGTGTTTAACTGTCACTCATTTATGAGTCTAACCCATTATGTTATTATTATAATCCGAGTAGAATCTATAACATTCCTAGCAGGGATGTTGTATGTGTGTGACTTAATATGTTCTCTTAATATCAGGATATGATATTAAGATAAAAAAATTTATATTTAATATCATAAATAGAGAGTGGTATCTAGCAATACATCACTAATGCCCAAATATTGAGAGTGCCAGTGATTTGACGTATTCTATTTGTGATAATATTCTATATGAATTGACCATTTGTTTAGATATCTAATTGAGCACAAGGACATGGAATATGTCACCGTTGTATAATTAAACTTATGTTTCTTGATACCTAGTATTCTTTACAGAAATAAACATCTCATGTTTACCCTTTTTGAACATGACCATGCATTTTACGGTCTCACTTTATCAAGAGGTCCACATATATCATTTCTGTTACATAGGAGGGACAAATCCCATCTAGGTCACTCACATTCCACAACATGATTTATTTTGTGTCCAATAACCAACTTTATAATCACTCTGCTACAAGTGACGTTTGATGGAATTAAAACATATAATTCCTCATGTAGGAAACGTAGTGACTTCAGGTCAAAGAACTTCATATAGTATTATTAGTTTGAGAATCATTCATAGCACTTATGCAATAATCCATGCAATATTCTCATGGTGGGTCAATCTAATACATGATTACTCTTAATATGTACTTATGTAAGGACTTGATATCTCGATGATCCGTGAGATGTGATCATCAATAACCTCACATGTTAGTCTTAATGCATCAAACTGTCCTAATAAAATGATGCTTGACTAAGGACTATTTTAAGAATAGTTCTTCATAAAATCTCACGATCAAGTCATCTACTTGATATCCTAAGGAGTTTAAGCTTACTATTCTAAGGACATTTATTATACTCTACTGAAATATATAATAAATATGAATAGCCTTTGTAAGATAAATAATATGATACAAGTGATGCATGTTCAAAACATATAAGTCTCTAGTGGACATACTGACATGTGGAGGTAAGGCGTCATGGTCGGACGTATTTAAACAAGGCGTACTTTAGCGTACTTTATTTGGGGTGTCTTTTACCCATATTAATCATAAAATTTATCCCCTTCTATCTAGTAACCATGATGTCTCACATTTAAAGGATTATTGGTACGCCTTGGGAGCATTTTCCATGTAAATTATAGCCAACCAAGATGCTTACCAATCAAAGTTCCCGCATCCATGATGCCTTCTCGCTGGTCCCGGACATCACCTCGCCGCCTTTGTTCAATAGCTGAGACAACTTAATACTTATCTTTATATTTTAAGTCTACATTTGAAACCTAGTCTAGAACACTTGTTCATTGGATCTTATCATGAATAATTAAGATTAGAACATAAAGTCACATAAATTTTTTAAGTGATCATGTGATCATTTAATAACTTTTAATCACAACCATCCATGCATGGTTAATTGTCATGATTTACTTCTCTCACTCTCATATAAGAAAGGTCCTCTGACTAGATGTGTTTTTCTTTATATATGTATATATATTATGGTGTTCAAACTAATTCCCAAGTCTTACATAAATTTAAATCCCATTAGTAAATAATTGGTAGATGGTCAAATATTTATTACTAGTTAACATGCATTTGAGACATAATTAGTACTCCTCCGATTCTATTTATAAGATAATTCATACCAAATCACACATATTAAGAAAAGTAATTAATACATTAATTTTCAAAAAATTACTCTACAACATTAAAAGTTGACCCTTATTTAAAATTAAAATTCACTACCATGATAATTGTGTCAATTTAAAACCTTTATTGGTTAAAGAACAAATATGAGAAAAAATATTAAATGCTTCTAAATTTGTGTGCATTAAATTTTTTGAAACGTTGTCTTATAAATAGGATCAGAAGGAGTAATGTTTATGTATATATGGCAGGTATGCTCGGTATCATATTGAACAAGAAGCACGATTGGATACATTTAATGGACAAGGATGAAAGGCTTGCTCTCCATTATGCAGCATCTGAAGGTTTCTGTCAAGGTGTTATTGATTTACTTGAGAAATGTAATTGTTGTAGCATTAAAAAAGACAAATATGGCTTCTTCCCACTTCATCTAGCATCTCATGGAGGCCATGTTGAAGTGGTTAAGAATTTGTTAGGATACTGTCCGGACCCTACACAGATGCTTGACAGTTCTGGTCGTAACATTCTTCACATTGCAGCAAAAAATGGAAAGCATAGGGTGGTACGATACATCCTTCAAACTTATGAACTTGAGGGGATGATAAATCAAAAGGATATATATGGAAATACACCTTTGCATTTGGCTACCAAGTGGTGTCATCCCAAAACTGTCTATTACTTAACATGGGATCATAGATTGAATCTCAATTTGGTTAACCTAAACATGGAAACACCTCTTGACATATCCCAGAAAAGCCAGTTCACATCACTTAGAGATGTAAGTAATGCTATGCCCTGACGAACTTAGACAAAATGAGTGTTCTTTCTATGTTTTTTATTTTTATAATATTTTATTTTAAGTCCTAAAAGAGTGACTGTAACATTTATAAAAAATTTATCTGTAATTTTACAAGCAAGGAAATTAGAGTCAAAATAAATTATAACACCAAGGGATGGACCGAGTGGAGCAAGACCGGGTCCCGCATATGATAGGTCGTATGTTCGAACCCTCACTCGTCTTCTTGGGGCACCATCCCCTCATCCTAAAATTTTCTAAACAAAATTAAAAAAGCTATGCTTTTAGGATGAGAATTCTTTCACACCCTAAAAATGGGGTGTTATAGACCTAAAAATGATATAGATAGAAGGAAAGAGATCGAAAAAGGAGAATGTATGATGTGATGAGAAAGAAAAAGAGAGAAAGAAAGAAAAAAGTTTTGGAGGAGAGATATAAAAAATTGATGTGTGAAAAAAATAGATTGTATCAAGAATCTTATGTTAAATTTAACCCAACACTCTCTCTTCAATAAAGATATAAATTGTTTGTGCTATTGTTTGTTATTATTTCTTTGCAATATATATCATATAAAGAGAATTCTAAAGTGCACTAAAATTATTTTCATATCAAAAGAATTTCTTTTGGGGTATATAGTGCACCAATCTTCATTTTGTCATGATTTACCTATGAATTAATTGTAAATTATTTTAAAGATAATTTCTCATATCTCATGCACCATATCCTACAATGCATCCTAAATAGACTTTCATATAAATATAATACATATGGAATAAAATTTAATGACATGCATATTCTCTTGCATATATATTAAATTATTATTTTTAATATCTCTCTTTCTTTTTTGATTTTTTTCATAACATGTATTTGTAATATTTGTAGCTACTTACGTGGAGGGCATTGAAATCTGCCGATGCAAAGCCAAGTTCTAGAAAAGTAATCCCTGTTAAAACTACACCAAGCGACTCAAACCCGATAGAAAAATCCAAAAAAATGGAATCTATTAAGGTTAAAGTTGTAAGCACTGGATGGTACAAAGACAGAGCGAATACATTTTTGCCGGTTTCAACCCTTATTATCACGGCTTCAGTGGCAGCATGTTTAGCTGTGCCCGGTGAGGCAGATGGACCAGCTAACAACCTTTGTCAGCACATGTTTCAATTTTTCATTTTCTGCATCACAATATCATTGTTCAGTTCTATTAGTGCTACTATCATCCTCTTTCGGACACGATTAGAATTCATTGAAATCTTCCTGTACATTCCTGAAATCGTGATGCCTCTTCTGGGAGTCTCTCTCATCTCATTATCTTTGGCTTTTATGGCTGGTGTCTATACTGTTATCAGCAATCTCAAATGGTTGGTCAACATCTTTTTGGTGATGACTATCATTTTGGTGCTCATTGTGTCTTTCTTGTGCATCATCTTTCTCCTTGCCCCCTCACCATCTACCAGCAAGCCTTTGCGATGCATTTCCCACTACCCCTTTATTTTACTAACATCACTTATTGAACCTAATACAAATCGCAACCTTAACTTCTAGGACATTATCTTTGGTATTGTAATATTGGATACAGATCATAGCTAGGTGGGGATGGAAATTATTGTTTGGTGGACATGGGGACCTTAAAGGGAGAATATAGAAATATGAAAGAAAGTGAGATACATAGAGAGTATATTGATTATATTTGAAATCGAATAATTTTATTTGTTCAATAAAGTGAGAGATAGGGAGAAAAGAGACAAAATTGTGTAATGTAATGAGTGTTGTGAGGAGAGTGATGAAGAGAATAAGTAAATTATATTAATTGTTATATGTACCAGTTGTATGATTAGTAAATAACTCTTTAAAATATGCTTAATTTAAATACTTTAAATTCTTGGTTCTTATTATGTTTCTATTACAACCAATAAGTATCACTAAAAATATGTATAACAATAGTATTTACTTCATTTCTTTATACCATCATGTGTATCTATTTAGTAATATGTTTTGCATATAGGTATATATTTGCCATTCCTATTGCTACACTCTAAACATTGATAAATGTAATTTTATTCATTGTTCAAAACATTTTGTTGCACAAAAATGGAAGACTATTTGTTTTTTTGCATAACTAATAAGGTGTCATTTTACATGAGTTAATTCCAAGCCTGTAATTTCGTCCAACATATGTGGTAAACCCGTTAATGAAGAACAAAGAAAAAAAGGTGGCTATCCACAGTTATATACATCATGGGTATACACAATTTTAAAAAAATATGTTATGCATGGAAAGAATATAGGATGATATATGTTCAAAGGATTGGTTGTCACATAAAGGACAGGTGTTACCATGTTACTTGTAATCATAGAAGTTGAGGAAAGATCAGGACTTGGCTACATTATAAGAACTGGTTCTTGTGTGATGTCAGGCTAAGTAGCATTAAGGCCTATAACGTTGTTGGTGTTGACTTAGTAAAATCAATACTTGGAAAAATACAGAACAAGAAAAGAAACAGAATACTATCTGAATAATATTTGAATTGCTTACTTGATCATTGAGGGCCTGTACAAAATACATTTATAGAGACTACTCGTCTCCTAATTAAGGAAATAAGGAAATAAATCTGTACAAATCAAATCACACAAATCTATCCTAATTACAGACCAAATCTCCCTAATTACAGAACAAATCTCCTAATATTTTACAACACTCCCCCTCAAGTTGGTGAATGGATATCTATCATTCCCATCTTGCAAGTAAGACCTTTAAACTGCTCGGTGGGAAGTCCCTTGGTAAACATATCTGCCAACTGTAGTCTTGAAGGAATGTACTCGGTGGCTATAAGGCCGCTGTCCAATTTTTCCTTAATGAAATGTCGGTCTATCTCTATGTGTTTGGTCTGATCATGTTGAACTGGATTGTGCGCAATGCTGATGGCGGATTTATTATCACAAACCAGTCTCATAGGAGCTTTATACCTTGTTTTGAGGTCATCAAGCATTATCGTCATCCATAACAATTCACAGACTCCTTGTGCCATAGCTCTAAATTCTGCCTCTGCACTTGATCGTGTAACCACATTTTGCTTCTTTCACCTCCATGTCACCAAATTTCCACCTAAGAACATGCAATATCCTGTGGTGGACCTCCTATCTACAACTGATCTTGCATAGTCAGCATCAGTATACACCTTCATGGATAAGTTTTCCTCCTTTTAAATAGTAATCCTTTCCCTAGAGAGGCCTTCAAGTACTGAAGAATTATATTTACGTCCTGCAAGTGTCTTTCTCTTGGATCATGCATGAACTGACTAACCACACTAACTGCATAAGCTATGTCTGGCCTGGTGTGGGATAAATAGATGAACTTTCCCACAAGTCTCCGGTACTGTGTCTTATCCACCTTTGGGCTTTCCTCATCATTCCCTATTTTATGATTTTGCTCTATGGGTGCTCCAGTGGTCTTACAGCCCATCTTACCAGTCTCTTTAAGAAGACCAAGAATGTATTTCCTTTGAGAAATAAAGATACCCTGTTTGGAGTATGCAACTTCAATCCTAAGGAAGTACTTTAACTTACCAAGATCCTTTATGTCAAATTAAGTACCCAACTTCTCCCTCAAATTCTGTTTTTCCATCTCATCGTCACCTGCAATAATCATATCATCCACACAGACTAAAAGTAGAGTGAGTTTGTCGTCTTGTGAATGTTTTATGAAGAGAGTATGATCACCTTGGCTTTGTTTGTACCCCAAAGATATCATGGCCTGAGTGAACCTCCCAAACCAGGCCCGAGGTGACTGTTTAAGGCCATACAAGGCTTTCTTCAATTTGCAAACCTTACTCCCTCCACCAGCAACATCATATCCAGGTGGGATCTTCATGTATACCTCTTCATCTAAGCTTCCATGCAGGAAAGCGTATTTAACATCAAAATGATGCATCTTCCAACCAAAGTGTGTTGCCAAGGAGAGGATAATTCTAACTGTATTCATTTTTGCCACTGAAGCAAAAGTCTCGTCATAATCAATCCCATAGGTTTAGGTGTATCCTTTTCCAACCAGCCTCGCTTTATACCTGTCCAGTGTGCCATCAGAGTGATACTTAACAATGTATATCCACCGACACCCCACTGCTTTTTTATCCTTTGGTATTTATACACTCTCCCAAGTCTCATTCCTTTCCAATGCACCCATTTCATCATTCGTGGCTTGAATCCGGTTCTTATCCTTTAAGGCTTCTTGTACCGATGTAGGGATTGTGATAGAATCAATAACTGAAATAAAACTTTGGTGTTGCATAGAAAGTTTTTTAATAGACACAAATTGGGATATGAGATATTTGGCACAAGATCTTTTCCCTTTTCTCAAGGCAATTGGTAAATCATCTGGGTTAGGATCACAAGTTCTTACCTCCAGTTCGGACAATTGGAGTTGTAATTCGACCAGGTCGGGTTTTTCTCTTCGCTGATATTGGTTCCTAAATCGTCTAACTTTGTGGTTCTGCATTGGTCCAGAATCTCTGTCATCCTCCATAAGAGTGGAATCTTGTAACAAGGGACTAGATGACAACTCAAGGAACTCAGCGTCTTCTAGATTACTCTCCCCCTGACGCGGAGTACTAGTGAAGAAAGATTCTGTTTCATGAAATGTGACATCCTTAGAGACATAGACACGACGAATTTGGGGTGATAACATTTGTATCTATTTTTGTTTGAGGCATAACCTATGAAGACACATTTGATAGCCCAAGGATCTAACTTTCTTCGATGAGTGCTATGTACATGGACAAAAACAGAGCAACCAAAGACACGATTTTGGAGAGTGGTCATAATGGGGATAGAAGGGTAGAATGAGGTCATGACTTGAACAGGGCTAACACCATCAAGAATACGAGAGGGCAATCAATTGATTAAATATGTGGCAATGAAAACCGCTTCCCTTCAATAAGACTTAGGGACAGACATTTGGAAGAGTAGTGCTCTAGTTACCTCAAGGAGATGATGATTTTTCCTTTCTGCAGCCCCATTTTGTTGGGGGGTGTCCACACAAGTTAACTCATGAACAACACCTTTTTCTTTAAGGAAATTGGAAAAAATGTGATTTACATACTCTCTCCCATTATCAGAACGCAATCTCTTAATAGGACTCTCAAACTGTGTTTGAACCATCTGGAAAAAATTAACAAACAGTTGGAAAAATTCAGACTTATCTTTCATGAGAAAAATCCAGGTAACTCGTGTACAGTCATCAATAAAAGAAACAAACCACTTGGCACCAGAAATATTAGAAGTAGATGCAGGCCCCCACACATCCGAATGAACAAGATCAAAAGGTTTTGAACTTTTATTATTATTGGGAAGAAAAAATGTTTGATGATGTTTAGCAAACTGGCAGACATCACAATGAAAGGACTCAACTGACACTTTTGTAAACAAAAAAGGAAACAGTGGCTTAAGGACACTAAAAGGAGGATGACCAAGGCGCCTGTGTTGAAGCCATATCTGGGAGTAAGACCAAGATTCTGAACTCATCTGATGACTGGATGTGAGTGCCTTTGTGAATTCTTTACTGTCTCCATGTTGCAAGTAATATAACCCGCACCAATCTTTAGCAATTCCAATCGTCCTCCTCGTTGCAAGATCCTGAAAAACACAATGAGAGTGGAAAAAGTGACTTCACAGATTAAGTCTTGGGTGATCTTATGAATAGACAGGAGGTTGTTAGATAATATTGGAACATGAAGCACATTTTTCAAAGGAAGGGGGGATTGAAGTTTAATGTTGCCACAACTAGTAACAGGGGTATGAGAACCATTAGCGACAGTGATATGGTAGTTACTAGATGAAATAGTATAGGATTCAAAATAAGGAGACTGAGGTGTCATATGATCAGTAACACCAGAGTCTATAATCCAGATATTCTCAGTATCAGAAGCATTAAAGGATAAGAAGCTAGAACTCTTACCAGTCATGGTTAAGGAACAAGAACTAGATGGCTTACTAAACGAGTCCATAAGAGCTCTTAGGCGTTCCAGTTCTTCTTTGTTGAGAGTTAGTACCTCATTTTCTGTCGATGGGATAGGTGGGTCACTTTCATAGTCAGATGTTACTTGATTAGCACGTCGTTGTGTAAGCCCTTTGAACCCTCCAGTTCGCTCAAGGACCTTCTCCTTCCCATGGAGCCGAAAACATGTCTCCTTAGTATGGCCCGTCTTCTTACAACAACTACACCACCGATCATCACGACTAGCTTTAATTGGTGGTCTTCCAAATGAGGAGCCTTTTACAGGACCCTTGCCACTAGCTGAGGCTGAACTATCCGTAGGACCCTTGCTTGTAGCCAAGGCTGAACCATCAATAGAGCTGCCCCCTTCCAACATAATTAACCTCTGAGTTTCTTCTCCTCGTACAATGTGGAACACCTCCGAGAGAGAAGGAACTTTTTCCTTGCCCAAAATCTGAACCCGAATCGGATTAAACTCTAAGTTTAGTCCACGCAGGAATTTAAAGACTCGCACCCTTTCTAGGAATTCTGTCAGTGTGGCTGAATCAGCAGTACATTTCATTTTCAAATTTTGATACTGGTCCAACTCAATCCATAAACCATTCAATGTTCTGTAGTAATATGTTACTAAAAGACTCCCTTGCTTGGTATTAAAGATCTTGCTCTCTATTTCATAACATGCTGCAATATCCTTCTTTATAGAATACGTCTTTCTAAGGTTTTCCCAAATTTCCTTCGCATTGGAGAAAAACATGCAATTCCGGTTGATCTCCAGTGTCATGGAATGCCACAGCCAGGTCATGATCAGAGAGTCTTCATCATCCCAAGCTTCATATTTTGGTTCCGTTTTGGCTAGAGGGTCTCCTTAATGTGATTCAGCTTCTTTCATCCCTTGAGGGTTGTACGAACCAACCGAGCCCAGTGTAAATAATTTCGCCCATCATGACGATAAGAACCTTGCAGAACCTGTAGATCATTGGTACTCAAGCCTTGCAGAATCTGTAGATTGTTGGTACTCGAACTAGAGGTTGATTTGTCTTTAGTCATATTGGGAGATTGAAAAAATGCAAAAACAGGGTCGGTGAACAGTACCCACTTGAATAGTACCCTCAAATCTCCTAACTGCACTTAAAAGAGGTCGTATTAAGATGAAACAACCCCAGGAACAGACTCAGGGACGGACTGTGACCGAGTCTGTGGTGGTGCGGTCAAAACAGAGACTGCGAAGACGGCGCGTGACGTACACACGCTAGAGTAGGAACCTGCGATTGGCGGCGCGTCAGTCGTCGTCTGACAGAGAAATTCTGGGTATAGGCCGACCTTGAAGAGGCGCTCCTCCTGGTGTGTTTTTCTGTTGGCTCCGCGATGGTTGGCGGCAGACTGCGGCGGCGGACGGTGCTATAAAGAGCATACACGTAGCAATGAAGGCTGCCTAGAAGATGAGGAAGCAGATCCCCCTGGATCGGGAGCTCTGATACCAAGTTGGAAAAAAACAGAACTAGAAAAGAAACAGAATATTATCTGAATAATATTTGAATTGCTTACTTGATCATTGAAAGCCTGTACAAAATACATTTATAGAGACTACTCGTCTCCTAATGAAGGAAATAAGGAAATAAATCTGTACAAATCAAATCACACAAATCTGTCTTAATTACAGACCAAATTTCCTTAATTACAGACTAAATCCCCCTAATTACGGAACAAATCTCCTAATATTTTACAACATCAATCTTTCTTCGACAAGCTAGCTCCTCTAAAGTGTGGAGGGTGGTTGCTACCTGAAAAGACTCCAATGCTTAAGTCAATAAGGATTGAGATTGAAAACTTGAAGAATAAAAAGGGTATCTATATATAGGTGAAGGTTAGGTCCCAACTTTAAGGGGAGTCTCACACTTATAGGTGAAGGTTGGCGGCTTCAAGTCACTATGGAAGGAGGTTGATAAAGATTACCTTTGAAATAAGGGTGGGTAAAATTAATTGACCTGGCCGAAACCCAAATTACCCAATGCAAATTGATGGTGGATGGTCGGTTATTAACGGGTCTTGGATTAAAAAGGGT
This sequence comes from Sesbania bispinosa, assembly GCA_026901365.1. Taxonomy (NCBI): domain Eukaryota; kingdom Viridiplantae; phylum Streptophyta; class Magnoliopsida; order Fabales; family Fabaceae; genus Sesbania; species Sesbania bispinosa. Next base: position 473,613 of record QLOH01000651.1, on the reverse strand, counting down.
AAAAAAATTGGTTAACAACTGGTTAAAATTGCCAGGTTGGGTTTAGAAAAATTAAACCTATCGATAACCGAACCTAGTCAACCTTGTATTATATTTTAAATTTTGAATTGACTTTGCAAAACTTAGCACATCGATAGTTAGTACCATGTCTCTGATTATAATCTCAATGCTTAACATTTTGCCACGGCATCAATTCCGTGTGACCTTAACTATTTCTAGTCAATCATTTACCAATTTCAACAGTATTTATGCTTTCATATTTTTAACATTATTTATTATTTTAGAAAGAAAACCTTGACACTCTTTCTTCTCTTTCACAATCTGTCTTTTAACTTTCTCACCCAATTCTCACCCTCACCCTTAAAAATAGAGAGACAAATTGTCTCATGATCTGAACTCATAGAAAACTAAGGTTGTGCCTTCTTCTGATGCAGTCTGAATGCCTCCTAAGTTCACGAAGCAGTCGCCTCTCATGCCACCATCTGCCACGTCGTCACATGAAACTCCCCGGCCGCATTGTGCACGGGCACTCATTGGCCACTTTGTGCGCGAGCGCTCCTTGACCGCCCTATGTGTGGCTGCCCAACCTGACTCTTCTCAGTTTTCTATTCTAATTTTTAGTGCAGGTGGGGAAGTGATGGGCTGATGGCGACGGGAGGAAAGTGGTTTGCGATGCCCTGGGGGTTTGGTACGGTGGCTGCCAGCTGGAGGATTTAGTGTGGGAGGATGGTTCTGTAATATAAGGTCTCTTTTCTGTAAGGCCATTGCTTTTCCCACTGGAATTTTTGCTATTCCCATCCCTTTTTTTTTGGAAAATTATAAAAACCCAAAACTTCCCTTTAGTTAATTGATTTAAGGACAACGTTGTTTGGAAACCAATCCTGAATAACTAGGTCTATAAGCAATTTTTTAAAAAAAATTGGCTTACGGACACAAGTTTTCGGAATAAATCCCAGACAATCTGTAGACCAATTTTTAAAAAAATGGCTTATGGACACAGTTGTCCGGGAATTGTGTCTGTAAGTCTTTTTTTTAAAAAAAAAGGGTTACGGACATAGTTGTCCAGAATTGATTCACGGACAACTGTGTCCGGAAATCCAAAATTGAAGCAGTGAAGGGGAGGGGGAGGCGAGCGAGGAAGGGGGAAGGAGAGAAGGGAAGGGGGAAGGGAGCGGGAAGAGAGGAGGGAAGGGGGAGGGGAAGGGATGGAGAGAAGGGAATGGGGACGGGGACGGGGGAGCGGGAAGCGCAACAAGGGGAAGGGAGGGGAGGGGAGGGAGGAAGGGAGAAGGGGATGGGGTAGTTTGGGAGGAAAAAATGATGGGGTGGGAAAAGTAAGGGCCATTTTGTAATTTAGGGCTTTTTTTTTGTCAATTGGGCTTCTTTTTAATGATCTGATTTTTTTATTGGAAGTTATGTCTTTTTGGGCAATTCGATAGATAAATAGTCCAATATGCCTCATTTTTCTTAATTGGTGTTTTAGAAATGAATGAAAAACTATTAAAAATTTTAAAACGACTCAAAAAACTAATCCAACCCAATACAAAATTTTAACTCGAATCAACCCGCATGCCTAACCTGTGTCCCGTTCAACCCACTGGGATAAACGATCGAAAATGGGCTATATTTATTGTGCGAAAGTTACATCGGATTGGGCTTCTTTGGTCCGAATTCAACCAAACCGTCCCGATGCCCAAACTTACTTGGAATAGATCATGGAGGCTTTTTGGATGATATATAGTAGAAGAAGGTTACTTTAAGCTCTGACAGTGACAAGTTGTCCCATAGAGTTTTTCATTATTCATAGTGGGCAATGATGTCATAGGTGATTAACTTATGGAGGTTATGAGATTTCCATCGGGATACGGGTAACCCCTGCATTAGTACCCAAACTTTTAGAAGCAAGTAAGTCCCTTAGTCAAAGTGTGTTGTTCAGATTAGAAAATGTGGTTGGACAACGTACACATGCCATATTCTAACAAGATTTGGCTTATGAGGATTAGACCTAATTTAGGCTAGGTTGGAATATTTCTTAAACTAACTTGAAAAGTTTTTTAGGCTTGTTAGATAATCCTAGAGAATAGAGTTTCTCAACAATATACACTATAACTTAAAATATTATTATATTGGTCATTTGAGTATTATATAATATTAGTCATTTGAAGCTTATATAATATTCCACAAAGCTTACACTAATGGTATGGTTGAATTTTAGGAGGAAATAAGATATTTGGAGAAGATAATATTTTAAGTAGAGAAAAAAAAAGAGAAAAGTAGTATTTTCATTTCAACATATAGGTTAGTGGATTAAAGTACCTCATCACATATAGTTAGTGTGTTAAAGTTAAATTCATCACTCTCCACATGAGTTACATGACATACCTCATGACATAATCTCTGGAAGTTTCTAGCATTTCTACTGTTATTTGTTCTTTACATAATACTTATAGCTTCTATATTATTTTACATTATTAAATGTGCATTGTTAGAAAAATAGAAGAATATAGAGAGATCAGTAATTCTATCATGGATGAACTTGTGCGCTCAAGCTCTTACAAAACATTATCCCAAAAAGTGGGAAAAAAAAAAAGAAAGGGAAGAAGATGAAAATAGAAGAAAAAAGTGTTTCTCATAAATTTCCTCACCACAGTGAGTGCTAGCATATCTTAGCCATTGGTGAATGGGAAAATATTTATTTCCAGAAATCAATAATAATCACTTAATGACAAGTGTTAGGGATGAGAAAAAAAAAGAAGTTGAAAATATAAAAAAAAAAAGAAGTATTTCTCATAAATTTCTACGCTATAGTGAGTGCTAGCTTATCTTAGCCATTGGTGAATGGGAAAATATTTATTTCCCAAAACCATTAATAATCACTTAATAACATTTGTTAGGGCTAGGCAACGGTCGATTACAGGCCCAATAAGCCCAAGTCGTAGTAAATTGAAGTGCAGAATATCTGGACCGCCACCGACCATATGACGACCCTTACAACCGCCCCCCACTTTTGCAATTCCTACCCCCTCCATTTTTTCTTCCCAGATTACCCAATCCCCTTCTCCCTTCCCCCTCCCCCTCTACCCCACCGTTCCCCACCCACCCCTACCCCCAACCCACTAATCCCCGACCCCAGCTACTACCGATCAATTCTCACTTTGCCTTTCCTCACCACTCTTCCTCTTCTTCTCCCCCTCCCCCTACCCATCTCATTGACACCACCACCTCTTCCACGCCTAGAGTTTAGCCTGTTGTTTGTTGCATCGTCCATGAAGGAGGTTCCAACTTCCTCTCTCACTTTCACGTCTGACTACTCACCGTCGCAGTGCTCATCGTCGCGCCTTCTCTCGTTCCCGCAACTCATTGCCTTCGCACGATTGAGCTAGGCTCATGGAATAGTTGGTGTTGCAATAGATTGTTCATGACCTTGCAACAGTTCACAATACCCAAGAGTTTCTCATAAGGAGCTTTGAAAGCATTGATTTTTTTACAATTCTTTCTTTGCAATTTGAATTTGTCCTCACCGTTAAACCAGAGAATGGAAAAGAGAAAAAGAGAGTGAGAGTCATAAATGAGAACTATCATTTGAACTACATAAGGGAAATAGAGAAAAAAGAGATGGAGAAAGAGAAAAGAGAGGGATAAGGCTTACAGACACAATTGTTCGTAAGTCTTTTTTTTAAAAAAAATGAGTTTATGGACACATGTGTCTGGGAACTAATTTTGGACAACTGTGTCCGTAAGCCAGTTTTTATTTTAAAATGGCTTATGGATACGGGTGTTCGGAATTGGTTCCTGTGAGAGATAACATTTGTTTTAGTGAGAGAGGCTTGCAAGAGCGAAGGAAAGCCAACAGAGAGAAATACCTATGTCATCTATTTTTAGGACATGTGCATCATTCACCCACCCTCATCGTCGCTCATCCCACAAATGTGCTTTGTAGCTTTTAACCTCTTCACAATATCATACTTGTGCTCTGAGGGAAACATATATTATTAGAAACTGGACAAGACATTAAACTATAGTTCTTATATCACTGAATCTACATGTTTGGCTTACTAGGGAAGACACAAGCAAAACCATCTTTGCATCATCACAGTTTATCCCATGTCATGGTTTAATAAATGCAAGCACAAATCTAAACAGCCAGGAAAACAAAAAAATATGAGTATTTCAAGGAAGATGGACCAGAAGGTACTGCATAAGACTTGCAAGATGGAACCCAAAATAAATACGAGATGAATTAATTAATAGATATAAGCAAACACAAACATCATATGGAGCGAACTATGCTTGAAGGCCACTGAAAATAAATCATCCCTTAGCATATAATCCTCATAGCATCCAAACTATTGAAATTAAAAATAACGGCCTAAAAGTTACTTGATACCAAAAACTCCAAAACGATGCATCCAAGCCGGAAAAAAAAAATCCCACCACCATGTCCATAGCTGCTCCGAAAATACAACTAAAAGGGTATTCTCTAGCTTCAAATCTTTGGGCCATATTTGCTGCAAAAGAAGAGTAAAAGCATATGTTCAAAGATACATAAAGTCCTATGATCAGTTTTCAAAAACTTGTGCATTACTATACCATGGAATGATAGTAATGCACACAAGATATATCAGCTGCTGAAAAAAGAAAGGTGCATTCTAACTACACAAGCAAAATATTTGTGTACGTGTGCACAAACTTATCCCAACCGTCGGATATATCAATTTTATATTAAAGGACTCAGATTTAAAGAAGCAATCCGGTAGGAGGTTATAAGGGAAAGTTTTCTGATTTTTAAATTGAAGTCCTAGTGTAAAAAATTATTAGAACCCCGAATTGCGTGTCAGAATAACAGGAGCCATAGATTCATTTACCCCAAAACGGGGGAGCTTAGGTACAAATTTTAAGTTAATCATGAGAATCAAGTTGAATATGGGGTTGGTGTTTGGGACCAAGTCACTGGGAAGCAAATTGGTTTTTTTTACTAGCTTATGGGTGGGTCCCTTGGCGATGCTGATAGGCTTTAGTGGTTAGAATGATGCAACTGTTTGTTGGTTGCTACTATGATTCCTAGAAAGACAACTAATTACATAAGCCTTTTTGACTTCTCAAAAAAGGAGATGGTTTGGTGTTGGTCTGATGTGGGAGCTCCTCATGGAATTCATCTCCTCCACGGCGTAATGGCAGTGCGGAGTGCCCAATGTGTATCTCTGCCGGGAATTTGTCTCCTCCCTCTTCTTTGGTTGCCCACTGGCCAAACCCTCTCCATCAACTCCTTTCACTTAGTATCTGATTATGTTTTTTTTTAATTTCTGCAGGATGGGCTACTATATCTAATTTTTAAATATTTCAAAATAAAAATAAAATACTTTCATAATATTACAGATTTTTTTTTTGCTAAGCAAAGAGAAATAGAATTAAATGGGAGTACAAGGGGTACTCCAACCCATACACAGTTATAAAGTAAAAGACAAGAAAAAGAAAACTAAAAAGATTTTAGAGGCCAATGATTACAAGAGGCCAATAAAATCCTAAACTCTGCACCTAACCAACTAAGAAAAAGTCCAACAGGGGCTTCATATACACAACTCCAACCAATCAATAAAAGTTACATATAATTAACCCAATGACCAATTAAAGGGACAGACCAACATCTTGAAGAATACTTCCAATCTTCAAATACTCAAAGGTGAAGAGTACACACACCAATCAAGAGGGGCTCGCATAGAAATAGTAATGGACATGAAAATTCAACTAACAGTGGCTGAAAAGATAGCAGCAAGTAAGAACCAAAATTCCACTGCATCTTTACCACAAACAACCACCATGTAGCCCAAAAACAAGAAAATCAGTACCAGCTTCCATCAGTCCAAAAAACCATTAACAACCAATCCAAATTATTCCCAACATATACAAAGAACCCCATTAACAATAGATGTTTGACATATAACTACAGAACATCACTAAAAGGTCCCAAATATTTGTAAACAAGAATAGGGACAATCACTCCAAGAGGAAAAAGTATAAGAAAAGTGTGAGTCCCTTGCTCTTAACCACTTCCAAGAATGTAATTTAATCAATTCCAATAACTCACCAGGCTCAACAGATTTATGTTTGAACACCGCTTCATTTCTGGCTAACCAAAGGGACCAAATTATTGTAAGCCAAATTAAGGACCACCTTACCCTACTAGCAGAACTACAATTAGGCAAACCCATAAACTGCTCCCATTGTTTAAGACCACAACAAAAAAGAATGTGAGACGTAGTTTCCGGTTCTTGACCACACCATGCACATAAACAATCATTTGGCTGAATCACTTTTCTTCTAATTAGATTAACCTTTGAAGGGATCCTATCCAACAGTGCTTTCCAGGCAAAACCACATACTTTAGCAGGAACGAATTTATTCCATAGATATTTATGTAGTACAAATTCAGCAAATATCACAGAATGGACAATAACATTTTAAGCCGACTTCACAGAGTAAGTACCATTAACATCATTATTCCAACTCCACCCATCACAACGATCCTCACATAATTTAACACCTTTTAATTCTTCTAACAATTGTAACAATTGATCTTGTTCCCATTGAAAGAGCTCCCTTCTCCAATCCCAATCCCCACCTACAACTCCATCCCTCCAAACCACCAAATCAGCTACTGTCACCTCCTTTTTTCTAGTGATAGAGTAAAGCCTACTATATCGAGTAGACAAAACACTTTCACCACACCAAAGATCTGTCCAGAAAAAAGTATCCCTTCCATCACCCAATTCCTTTACACATGACTTCGTGAACCAATCTACAGTTACATTAGGCCCCTTATCAATTTCCCACACATCACACCACCAGTTAGACCCCCTAAATTTTGACCCTCCCAACAATCCCGCCCCCTCGCCATAAATAGAAGTCACTACCCTATGCCAGAACCTTCCTTTTTCGACTAATAATCTCCACCTCCATTTCCCCAGTAATGCTAAATTAAAAGCATGCAAATCTCGGACTCCCAAACCTCCAAGTTTCTTATCCCTACACACATCCTCCCAAGCCACCCATGAAATCTTATTTTTACCTGAAGAACCCCTCCAAAGAAAAGACTTAAAAAGAGTATTGAGTTGAGAAATGATACCTTTCGTAGCCTTGAAAAAGGAAAGGAAATTGTAGAAGAACACATCGACCACCAAAGGAAAGATTATTACACTTCCACCTAGAAAGACGTTTCTGCACTTTCAAAATTACAGGTTGCCAAGTCTTTTTCCTTTTTGGATTTGCACCTATCGGCAATCCCAAATAAGAAAAGGGGAAGAAGGAGACCTTACAATTCAGAAACGTGGACATCACCTGCAACTCCACAGTATGAACATTAACCCCAAATAGATTGCTTTTGTGAAAATTCACCTTTAGGCCGGACACCAATTCAAATATCTGTAGCACTGCTTTTATAGCCCACATATTATCCTCCGTAGCTTCCCCTACAAAAATTGTATCATCCGCATATTGTAAGTGAGAAACAGTGACAACATCGTTGCCAATCTTGTAACCATTGAAAATATTTGACTGCACAGCTTTACACATCAGGGCATTGAGTCCTTCTGCAACAATAAGAAACAAAAAAGGAGCTAGCGAATCACCTTGACGTAACCCCCTTCCAATACCAAACTCCGAAGTTGGACTGCCATTAATAAGAATTGAAATCCTTGAAGTCCGAAAACACTCAGCAATCCAATTCCTCCATTTTTTAGGAAAACCCATTCTTCCCATCACATACTGTAAGAAATCCCAATTCACTGAATCATAGGCCTTCTCAAAGTCAGCCTTAAAAAGAAAACAACTTCTATTTTTCCTCTTTGCCTCCTCAAGGATTTCATTGACAATAACTATGCTGTCAAAGATAGATCGTCCTTTTACAAAAGCAGACTGACATTCAGAAATGATAACACCAATCACCTTGCTTAACCTTGTAGCAAGCACTTTGGACACAACCTTGTACATACACCCTATTAATGAAATAGGTCGGTATTCCTCTATCTTTTGTGGGTTTTCTGTTTTAGGCACCAAGACTATAAAAGAACTATTTGATCCTCTCACGAATTTCCCATTAGAGTGAAATTCATTCATAAATCCAATAAAATCCTCTTGTAATATATCCCAGAAATCCTTTATAAAATTAAAATTGAACCCATCCGGTCCTGGGCTCTTTGAACCCCCACAATCCCACACTGCCTCCTTTACCTCCTCTATGGAAAAAGGCACAATCAGACTTGTAGCATCCTCCTCTGATAAAGAATTAAATTCCACACCATCAATGACTGGCCTCTTCCAAGATTGATCCTGAAAATGTGATTCAAAATACCTTTTTATCGCTTCCTTGATAGCAATAGGTTCAGAATGCCTCACGTTATTCACTTTCAAGCATCTGATATCATTCCTTAGTCGTCTTCTATTTATACAAGCATGAAAATACTTCGTGTTAGCATCACCTTCTTGTAACCATCTCAATCTTGATTTTTGGAACAATAAATTCTTTCAAAGACAACAAATGATGATATTGAGCCCTCCATTCTTTCCTTTCCTGTACCTCCTCCACTAGTAATTCACCTTCCTCAACTTGCAAGTCTAAACGAAATGCTTCTTCCTTGGCCTTACTAATTTTACTCTCCAAATCACCAAACGACTCCTTGTTCCATATCCGCAGACTATTTTTCATTGCCTTCAACTTCTCTTTCAGTACATATACAGCTCGTCCTTCTACCTGTACTTCCTTCCAATGTTGCTTCACAAAGTCAAGATAGCCCGGGGCATTCCTCCAACAATCAAGGACTCTAAATGGCTTAGGCCCCCATTTGATAACTTCTTGCTTCAGCAAAATTGCACAATGGTCAAATAAACCTCTTTTTAACCTCCACTGTGATGTACTCCGCTACCTCTCAATCCAATAAGAAGAAACTAAAAATCCGTCTAACCTACTCATGCACGTACCATCTGATTTGTACCAAGTAAATTTCCTCCCATATAGAGGAAGATCACAAAATTCTGCCTCATTAATGAAATTGGAGAAACTAGACATGTCATCTTGCCTCCACAAAGAAGAGGCACCTTTTCTTTCTCCTTCAGACTTCACAGCATTAAAGTCCCCCCCAACACCACATGTCTCCACCACGGTTCAACTTCTCAGCCGCTAGAGTCACCCACATATTCCTTTTCCCCACTGCATCACATGGGGCATAGACATTAACAATACAACAAAATATTTTTTCAGCCCCACACCATCCACTTACACCTAAAAAGCTTTTATCAGAAAAAATCTCATGGACTTCAAAAGACGACTTCCTCCACATTGATAACAGACCTCCAGAGAAACCGACTGAAGGTACAAAAGACCATGCAAAATCCTCACTCCCACAAAGCATATTACAAAAATTATCATCAATCTCTTCTTTTTTTATCTCTTGTAAACAGATGAAATCAACCTGTTCTGATTGTATTAATCTCCTTATTTCCAGCTTCTTCAACCGACCTCCCAGACCCCAAATATTATAAGATACAATAATCATAGAAACAATAAAACACCACCCCTGTACCATACACAGTACTCCTAAACCAAATCTGACCTCCCAATAGCCATCTGATCCCTCCTCTCCATCTCTACCAATTTATTTTTCAGAAACATTTCATCACCAACACCAGATAACCCCCAAGTCTATACCAATTTTCCAAACCCGATTCGATATTTTTCCTGGTTCTAAAACTGATAAAAGGGGATTAGAAGCAGGGACAGAACCAGAGTTACTCACCTATTTATTTGGGAGCACTTTTATACGAGGCCTGCCTCTTTTCTTCTTCACTTGCTCCTTTAGTTCATTATGATTGTGCCCCTGTGTCATACTACTGATCTGAAAATGGTCTGCTTCAAAAATTGGAACTTCACATAAAGAACCATCCGCCCCTGTTAAGGTATGGTCCTCTGGATTGATCTCCCCAACAAGAGTCTCGTGCGCTGGACGAAGGCACCAGCGAGCACTCGATACCATTAACCAGATTGACGCAATGAAGGGAGTCCCGGCCTCTGTCACCACTCATCCTGACATTTTCTACTTTTTCTTCAGCCTCAAATATGGATAAGCTTTTCGAACCATACTCCTCCACACAATCAGATATATCCACTTCTCCATCAATACTTACCACGTGACCCACTTGTAATAGATTACTTTTTGCTTCTACCCTGCCACGGAAATGGATCGGATTACTCATATCTACAAGACCATGAGTTATTGGGCTCTTCAAACCAACAGCATCACTGTCCATTTCACCATTGGGAGACCTATCACCCGTGCCAACCTCCAAGCCGTCCAGCACCTCATTCTTTTGTTGAGCCAAGTTAACCAATCCATCAACCTCTTCACGATCATGATATGTTGGGCCATGCAACCCACCAACCGCGCCATCATCCTTGCCAAGCAATGTCTGTTCCATATGATCAATACGTGGGCCGGAAAATCGAAGCAACCCATCACTATCCTTCAGCGCCACTTCTAGCTTGTTGTTGGGCCCCATGTCAACCTCTTCAAGACCAAGAGCAATTGGGCTCTTTAAACCGACCCCATCAGCGTCCAAGTCATCCAGCCCATCATCCTTTACAAGACCATGATTTGGTGGACCATCAAACCCACCCACCGCATCAGCATCTCTACAAAGTAAGTTATCTTCCAACTCACCAATATGTTGTGATGAAATTCGTAGCAGCCCATCACCACCCTCCAACGCCTCTTCTAATTTTTTGTTGGGCCCCATGCCAACCTCCAAACTATCCAACGCAGCAACATGATTAAGTTTGGGCGACACACATGCAAGCCCATCACCACCCACCAGCACCTCTTTATGTTGGGCCCCATTATTGGAAGACATAATCCCATTATTCAACACGTCCAACGCAACAAGAGGATCATATCCTTTGATTTTCCCCAACATATCTTTATTGAGAAGATCCGTTGGTGTGCGATTATCATTTATCAAATCTCCCAAAATTTCTCCTTGGCTCACGGATAAAGATCTTTCATTAACCAATCCGTTATGAAAATATTCATTGCGACATTTACTCCGCAATTCCTCTTCACATTCAAATTCAAAATTTGCATCATCCTCAAAAGTTTCCGCTCCAAACAATGCCCATCCATCTTCATCCGATAGTGAGTTTGTATACCCATGACTTGAAGACAATGATGATGTTGAATAATGCCTCGGTTGCATCCTCCATGGATTAATAACAGAATCCTCATTAACTTTTATTGAAAACAACAAACCCTTTATCTTAATCCTAAACAATTTGTTGATAGTTTCCATCGATGATGTCTGAATAAGAAAACGAGCCACATCTAATCTTGATTTATTCCTTGTAGCAGTATCAACATTAACAAGTCTTCCAAAATGAATAGCTAAACTTTGGAAAAAGGAGTCAGACCATGCATGAACTGGTATCCCTTGGCATCTAACCCAAACGTATCTATCTCTTGCAACTTCACCAGGTGTCCAAGGTCGAATGTCACTGAACCATTGACAAAATAACTCATCTAATTCTTTTAGCAACTGCATAAAATCTTCATCATCATGTGGCTGAATGAGGACCAAATCACCACCCACCGGCGTCATCTGTAAAGAATTAATTCCTTCCGCAATGATCTTATCCTGCAACAAAGAAACCTCAACATCTTATTGTACTTGCCCCACGTAACTTTTAGTTAACAGCTCCATCACCTCTTCATCCACTTGAAATTCCAGACCATTCCAATTCAAATCAATATTACGCGGTGAAACAATTTTTTGTTTTGGCTGCCACCTCAATTTTGTATCCCCTCTAACAGCATCCATATAGCTTTTACCTTCCATCACCGTTCCTTTGTTATATGTTTCCCCATATTCCTTCCCTTGATCATTACTCTTCGACCCCTTCAACTCTTCATTGGCAAAACTGAATTGCTTGAATCTTGAAATATTCACAAGAAGTTTGTAGCTGCCAATCCAAATCTTCCTCAGTCTGTCTTCCTTGCCAATTGGGTCATAGTTATCTTTAAATCTTACAAAACCAAATCGGTTCCCTCTCTTATCTAGCTTTTTAGGAATGTAAATATCAGAAACATTTCCTCCCCATAGCACAAACACCTTCCAAAGAGCCTCTACTCCATAGTCGTCCGGGAAATTAGTAAAGAAATATGTTACCTCCTCTCCACGTCTTTGTTTATTTGTTGTCCCTTGCCATCTTCGGTATCCATTGTAATCCTTTGGTGGTCGAGTATCCCTTGATGTCTTCTGCAGTCTCAATCCCGGTCGCATCCCTTTCCTTCTTCGTGATCTCACCAAGGTCCATTCTCTCTCTACCTCGCCCTCTCTCTCACTCATTCTCTCTCATAATATTACAGAGTTATGTGACAATTTCACAATTCTTAGAAGTTTCAGAACAAATAAAACAAACTAACCGGTTCTACCTATGGCGGTAGGTCATTTTATTTGTGTATTGGTACACAAACTTTAAATTTGTGCAGCTTAGACTTACCCTGAAAGAAATATCTAGCCTGAACAATTTTATAGCAAAAGAGTAGTAGTCATGTGATAGTAGCAATGGTCATGTGCTACCTACCTAAAAAATGTTACGAGCAACCCAAAACTCGTGACCAGCAAAGATACCAATTGCAGGGCCAATTTCGAATTCCTAGTACATACCACGAGAAAATAGAATGAATTACAAGTAATAAAATTATGAAAACAAAAAACATTGGTTAAATTTAATTAAAAAATATTTGGATCAAAATTAAAATAGACTTAAATATGTTTTTAGTCCCTAAAAAATTAGCGAATTTTATGTTTAGTCCCTATAAAATTTTTCATCTAAGTTTAGTCCCTCATTAATTTTTTGTTTCTAAGTTTAATCCTTGCCGTTAATTTGCACTGTTAAGTGATGACCAGACACTATTATAGTCTGCTGACGTGTCTATTTAGGCTGACGTAGCTGCCACGTTGGATTTTTCTGAAATTATTTTCCCACAATTTTTTTAATTCTTAATTCCAATATTAATATTAAAAAAATTAAGAATATTGGAATTAATAATTAACAAATTGGGGGAAAAATAATTTCAGAAAAATCCACGGTGGCAGCCATGTCAGCCTAAATAGACACGTCAGCTTATTGTAACAGTGTTACGTCATCACTTAACCGTGCAAATTAACGGCAAGAATTAAATTTGGAAACGAAAAATTAATGAGGGACTAAATTTAGGTGAAAAATTTTATAGGGACTAAATACAAAATTTACTAATTTTCGAGGAATTAAAAGGATATTTAAGCCATTAAAATATTAAGTGTAAAAAAGGATGAGTAGAAAAATAAGTGAATAAATTATCCAACTCACCTGGCCGAGCATCACTTCTCCGTTAATTCCACTAATGTTGATGCCGACATAAAGATAAGCTTTGTAGTGTGACTCAACAATGTCACGACCAAAAGCCTTATAAGCATTAAGCACCAACACCACAGTAGTATGGTCCCAAACTCCCAATTGAGCAAGTACGTAACACAATAGTGTTATGTTATTTTAAATAAAAATTAGAACTAATGTGAGGAAATAACAAAAGAAAGGACTCCTAAGAAAATTCACACACACAAGACAAGTTTAAATTCACGTTACTAGGAGTGTGTTTGGCAAAACTAGCTGGTAGCTGATAAGCTAGCCCCTAGCTGATAAGCTCCTAGCTTATAACCTCCGAGCTGATAAGCTAGCTTATTGAATTATAATTATTTGGTAAAACTAGCTGATAAATTAGTTAATAAATGTAAAATGACATAAAAGGGCATAACTACGTAAATTTTATTATATGAATTCTATTTGTGTTTTTTAGAAAAAAAAATATATTATTATGCAATTATAATTTTATATTTTTAAAAAATTAATTAAATTCTTATTAAACTTTTTAGTAATGAAATATTTAATTAATAATTAAAATAAATAATGAAATTAATAAAATAAATAGTATAATATAAAAATAATTTAATAAAATAGTGAAAAGAAAATAACAATCTAAAATTTTTTAAATTACTTATTATATATATGTAATAATAGGTAAAAAGAAATTGAAAGATTTTTGTCACTAAAATTAAAAATATATAATAATAGGTAAAAGAAATTAAGAATAATAAAGAAAATGTATTAAAATATAAGGGGTAGTGATGGGAAAAAGTTAAATAAGCTACAAGCTACAAGTTACAAGCTAGGTGAACTAGCTTGTAGCTTATAAGCTAGAAGGCTCCTAAAATAAACTATTTTGGTGTACCTTACCAAACACTTTTGTGTTGGTCAAACTAGCTTATAAGCTAGTCAAATAAGCTAGTAGCTAGCTTATTGGCATGGGCAAACACACTCTATGTTGGTTGTTTTTCTCTAAATCTCTTCCTATCAAATTAATAAGAAAGAATTTAGTAACAAATGGTTGCACTAATCAATAATAGAAAGTAACTATACAATAATGTTAACAAAGACCAAGCTTTGTATACTCTAAACCCTAAAATACCTCGTTCCTTCCCTGCAACACAGCCCAAGCCGCCTCCACCGGCCATAGCCACTGCCAAATGCATCAAATCTCGGCCCATCTCGTCACGTCCCTCCACTACAGCTTACCCTCGCCTCAGACTTTCTCCCAACGCTGTGACCTGCAGACCTTCAAACCACCACATGTCCAAAACCTAAAAGAAAGAGATGGAAAACAAAATGAAAAGGGAGACCAGAGAAGAACTAAAAACTAAAAACCACTTTTTATGGTTTTCAAAATGGGTGTTTTGAAAACGCCAAAAAGTGGTTTTTAATTTTTAGTTTTAAGTTGTAAAAACTTGGTTGAAATTTTTTGAAAACCAAAAATTGAAAACTTGCAACCACTCCAAATGGCCCCTTAGGGTTTTGATTTTGGTTGTACCATTGTAATTTCGCAAGTGAAGAGGGCATAAATGGCATAAAAGAACTGAGGAAAAGAGAGTGAAGTGAAAAAAATGAAATAAAAGTTAAAGAGGGAGAAATGGCTTCGTTCCTTATTTTGTCATTGGACCTCGAAAATTTGGGTCTACTTTTTATGTAACGCCCTCGAGCCGCTTGCAGGAGTGATGAGGGTTCCCACAAACCAACAGGAGTCTTTCCAGTATGCTTTGTCCTCACTTGCACACTTTCTCGGAAACTTCCCAAAAGGTCACCATCCCAAATTGCTCCAAGCCAAGGACGCTTAACTATGGAGTTGTTATTTTATGGGCTCCCAAAAAGAAGATTCATGTTGTTGGTATAGTTCTCCACAACAATTTCCTATAAGTTATCCTCAATTGTACAGTCCTATACCTGCACAGCCTCTAGTTCACTCTCATTTGGGTGTGGGCTCGGTTCATCCATGTGTCCCTTTTTTCTTAGAAGCCTTCCAGGAGTCGCTCCTTCTCCGTGCCTGTTTGCACCGACGATCACTCCCCGCCCTTATCAGCCTTCGGGTCTCACATGTTAGCTCAATTGGTAATGGATTATAGGAATATAAGATCAAGTCCCTAGGTCTTGGGTTCGAATTCACGGAAGGTTCTCGTCAGGAAATAATCAACCTTGGGGGGGTGGACGAGGCTTAGTTAACACGCTCAGTGAATTCTAAGGCCCCAGTTCAGTTGGGTCGCAAGTCAAGGCTGGTAGTGGTTCATAAGAATCTAAGACCAAGTCCCAATAGGTCTTGGGTTCGAACCACAAAAGGTTCCCTTCAGGGAATAATCTACCTTAGGGGGTGGAGAAGATTAGTTAACGCTCACGACAAAGTCATGGGCCAGAGTTAAGGGTCGTAGTCAGGGTTGGGGCGTTACATTTTACTTAGCCACAGTCACAATAAAATTAAGCTAAATAATCGTGTCTAAGAGCACTTTTTTTGTAGTGACTACAAAATTCAATTTTTGCTCCAAATTGCCAATTATTCTTCAATTAGCTTGATGTTTCCAAAACTCTTCCAAAATAAAGTCCTGTTTAACCTTTAGGAAATTGGGCTAATTGTCTAATAAATAACATCCAAATTAATGAAAAATTAACTAAATATACTTATAAAAGGATTTCAATTTGTGGCCTAATAGAAGTTGCAGGAGGAAATGATTTTTTTAGATATTTTATTTATGTACAGTTTTATATTTGTGTTTGGTTAATTTTGTTTTTCACTACAAGAAAACTATGTTTTTGCGTCGACCGAAAACCGGCACAAACAAGCGAAAACCGACACAAAAGCACATTTTTGCGTCGGAGTCGTGGCCGACCCAAAAACCTCGTCACAATTGTGTTTGCATCCAACCAAGTGGGCCGACGCAACGTTGTGTCCACAGAGCCAACGCAAAGTTCAACGCAAGATCATGGCCATCACAAAACTTTTGGGTCGAGCTTCCAAGCACAAACGTTATAAACCAAACAAGGGCGATGCCAGAAACTAAAGGCAAGAGGGGCTAATATTTTAATTTTTCGTAATCAATTAGTTCACTCTCAAAATAATATTTTATTATTATATATAAATTAAATATAAAATTACGAATAAAGATAAACACTTATAATTCATATATATATATATATATAATATAATATAAGTAATTTAAATTTTTATGAAGTATTTTAATTATTAGTCTCTTTTTACTATTGGTTTTATATTATTTAATTTAACTTTTAACTATTTATTTAAATTTTTAATAAAATATTTTATCATTAAAAAATTAATAAGAAATTAATATTTATAATTTATAAAAAATATAAGTATAATTACCTATAATCATATTTTTGTCCGGAAAACAAAAATAGAATTTATATGATATAACTTTTATGTCAATATGTCTTTTGTTTACTATATAAATATAGTCTATATCTCCTTCTATATGAGCTTCCACTATATAAATTTACCCAATAGAGAAATATTACCTCTTTTTTATTTATCTATCTCATTACATGAAGACGCACAAATTAAGAAATGCAATATAAATGTGTTGATTTATATTAAATTTATTGTATTTTTTTACCTAATATATCATTTTGTCTCTCTATTTTAATTATAATTTTCTTCCCTTATTATTTTTATTAAGGCTAAATGTGGGAAAGGGGTAATTAATACTCTCTTAAATTTTTAATATGACAGATAAACAAAACTAATTTTTTTTCCGAATGGGATAGATAAATAGAAAAAGAAATAATAATTTATATACGTAGTATAAAATTAAAAAAAAATTGAGGGGAGGGCATTGCCCTTTTTGCCATATTCAGCATAGAAAATGGAATAAACAGAAAACATCTTAACTAACATCTTAATAACATTAAGTGTTTTAAGAAATAAGGATTCTGGTAATTATATTGAAAAGGAAATTTTTTTTTTTTGTGCAAGACCACATGCATCCTCCACGGGCTCGAACTCGAGACCACTGGTTAAGTTGGAACAGCCCCTTACCAGCTGATCCACGTGCTCGGTGGTAAAGGAAAATTTGATTTGACTATTTTAATGCTTGAGATCAATTTTCAAATGTTTTGATTGTTAGAATGTGACGGAAAAAATGGAATAAAAGGAAACAAAAAATTTGTGACTGAAAATTAGATGGTTTACCTTGTTGATCTCAAAGGTACATCTTGTAGCTTCTAGCATTGCATTTGATGTAGTTGTTTCGTTACTTTTAGCTTTTACTGGATATGCAGTGGGATGAGAATCCTAGCATTATACTTTATATCAAAACTCTATTAGTATTATACTTGTTATCAATTTCCTATTATTGGATATGTTGCCTCTGCAACATTTAGAAAGAATCAAGCAGGGCTATCCCAAGAGAAATTCTAATTTATTGAATTTGAGTAACATGCTTACTCACGATTTGAACATTTAACCATTTTTAAATTTATTTAAGAAAATATTTGGTTCTTTTGTTATCAAGGAATACTGCAGCAGAAGCCATTGATACTGATAGTAGACTTCTAGAAGGATCCTAGTCATCAGCAATTTGTTAGCAGAATCCACCTTCTTTTATTTGATTTTGTTTTTGGAATTTGTTCTTTTGTCTTTTTCCTCAGATTTCTTTATAGAGTTGTATTCTTTTTATTGGGTACATAGCAAATTCTGTTAGGTGAATATTCTATATATAGGGTCCTCTCTTTTCTGATTAATCAGTGAATGAATATTCATTTCACCCACATTGATAGCCTTCTTTTTCATCTTTTCAGCTTTTGTTTTTCTGATATGGTATCAGAGCTCTGAAAGAATTTCAGAGCTCTGGTTGCTACACTCAGCAATGACTGACCCCACTCAAGATACATCTTCACCATTTTACCTACATCCCTCAGAAACTCCAACTCATACCATCACCCCCAATATTCTTGAAGGAAAGAACTATCAACAATGGTCTCGTTCAGTACGAATGAGCCTCATATCCAAGAAAAAAATCGGTTTCTTTGATGAGAGTATACAAGCTCCAGCACGTACAAGTCCCCTCTTTTCAGCCTGGGAATGGAGTAACATGATGGTTGTCTCTTGGATCCACAAATCTCTGTCACCTACCATCTATCAGAGTGTCATATGGATTCTGTTAACAAATTGTTGATGACTAGGATCCTTCTAGAAGCCTACTATCAGTATCAGTTGTCCCAATCTATCTATACTATTACATGGGAGAAGTTTTTTGGTTACTGTTCATTCATGGGGTTATTTTTTTGTTTTGTCTCATGTGCAACTCAAATCATGTGCTTTTCTTTCTTTTACATATATTGGGAAGTTTGATGGGATGGTGCACAACTTTCTTTTTTGCCTTTTTTAATCAAACTTTAATTTTCTATTATTATTATTATTATAATAATAATAATAATAATAATAATAATAATAATAATATTAAATCAGTTTTTCTCATTATATATCCATTCATATTTATCTATTTCATTATGTAAAAACAGCCATTAAAAAATATGATAAATGTGTTGATTTACATTAAATTTAATTTAGTTTTTTCAATATATAATTTATCTCTCTATTTTATTCGTTAATATTTTCACTTATTATCTCTCTTATCTATTCTACTCATCTATTTACTTTATATTGAAATTATTTCCACAATACACATGTCATGTTTTCTTATTTGCGTTTTTTCTAAGTTTTTTATTCTCACTTCAATAAAGTGATCTTTTTGTGAATCATGTGTATCCTCCACGAGAAGTAGTCTTGCTCCTGCCGTTTCTTTCTTTTTTTTCCTTTTTAAATCACACTTTAATTTTTTTATTCTTATTATACTAAAATAGTTTCTCTCATTATTCATTGTTAGAATTTAGGGTTTGTGATGAGTGAGAGAGAAAGAGAAAGAGAAAGAGAGAGAGCGAGAGCGAGAGAAAAATGATAAAGGTTTCCGAATGTATTTCTGAATCTTTCTTACAATGACACGTAGCTTAGAAAGCTATTTATACAGTAGCAGTAGCTTGTGCTAGAAGCCAAGCTAACTGAATACAATTCTGTTGGAACTAAACTGAAACAATACTAACTGATGCTAACTGATACAAACTGAAAAACTTCTACAGCAAGTAACTAGAAGTTATTTCACTAACACAGTAGAGTAAACAGCACGGTAACATATCACTAACATTCCCCCCTCAAACTTAGGGTGGATGGCAAAGAGTAGCTTTGTCAAAAACTCTAAGTTTGTCTCGAAGTGCTTGGAAGCGCACAGGAGAGAGAGCTTTGGTGAGGATATCTGCATATTGAAGATCAGCTGGCACATGAGAAACCACAAGACTCCTGTTAAGAACTTTCTCACGAACAAAGAAGATGTCCAACTACATGTGCTTGGTGCGAGCATGAAGAACAGGGTTGTGAGACAAGGAAACTGTACTTAAGTTGTCACAGTACAAAGTAGGTGTCTTGAAAGCCACTTTCAGTTCAGTAAGAAGAGATTCAATCCAGAGAATTTCTGCTGATGTTGCTGCCAAACTGCGATATTCTGCCTCAGTACTAGATCTGGCTACCAGTGGTTGCTTTTTAGACCACCAAGAAATAAGATTCAAGCCCAGAAAAATACAAGAACCAGAGGTGGATTTTCTGTCATCTCTATAAGTGGCCCAATCAGCATCTGAAAATGCTGTGATAGAGAGAGGTGAAGTGACAGTAGGTTGCAGTAGTAAGCCATGATGAAGGGTACCTTTGAGGTACCTAAGAATTCTCTTAACAGCAACCCAATGTTCCTCAAGAGGTTGGGACATGAACTGACAGACTTTGTTTACTGAAAAGCAAATCTCTGGCCTAGTGATAGTAGCATATTGCAGGGCACCAACAATGGACCTGTAAAGAGATGCATCCTCAACATAATTAGAGCCAAACTTTGTCAATCTGAGGTTAGGAACCATAGGTGTTGAAATCCCTTTAGCTTCAGCCATATTAGCCTTAGAGAGGAGATCTTTAATGTATTTTGACTGAGAGAGTAGTAGTGAACCATTGGACAAGTGTTGAACCTCAATTCCAAGAAAATAATCCAGTGTGCCAAGGTCTTTGAGAGAAAATTATGAATTCAGTGACTTAATGATCTGTTGGATGAAGGAAGAGGAGTTTCCAGTGAGTATTATATCATCAACATAGACCGGGAGATAGATGCAGTGTGCAGGCGTGTGATAGATAAACAGAGAGGGATCACATTTGCTAGAAACAAAGTCCAGCCGAAGTAGAGAAGAAGCAAGTCTCTCAAACCAGGCTCTAGGAGCCTGTTTGAGACCATAAATTGCCTTATGTAGCTTGCAGACCAGAGAGGTATCCTTATGCTGAAAGCCAGGGGGCTGTGACATGTATACTTCCTCCTCTAGTATGCCATTAAGGAAGGCATTATTCACATCAATCTGCTGAAGAGACCACCCTTTAGAAACAGCTAGTGTAAGAATTGTCCTGACAGTTACTGGTTTAACAACAGGGGAGAAAGTCTATGTGTAGTCAAACCCAGGCTGTTGGTGAAAGCCTTTTGCCACCAACCTAGCTTTATACTTGTTAATAGAGCCATCTGGATTTTCCTTGATTTGAAAAACCCACTTGCAACCAATAGCTTTCCTGTGAGAAGGAAGAGAAACAAGAGACCAAGTGCCATTTTTAAGGAGTGCATCATCTTCAGCCAGCATAGCAGCAAGCCATTGAGGATCCTTAAGAGCTTGTTTGTAAGAGGTAGGTTCCAGATGTGTTAAGAGTAAAGTGGGATGTAATCTTGGTTTGACAATTCCTGCCTTGGCTCGGGTAACCATAGGGTAAGTGTTTCTTAAGGGAGCAAAAGGCTGAGGGGATGGAGTGGGCAGTATAGGAGCTGCAGATGAAGCAGTGGTTTGTGTAGGAGGAGGAGGGAGAGGAGATGCTGGTCTAGATGGCAGAGATGATGAAGATGTAGTGGGAGAGATTGTAGGATTGGGTTGAGATGATGAATGTGATGTTGAACCCGGTAAAGTGTGTGATAAATTTTCCTTGGATAACACTGGAATGATGGAAGAAGGAAAGGAAGAGGAGTGAGAGGATGTAACAGGAGGAGTATCAGGAAACAGTTCCAAGAAGGGAAATCTGTATTCATTGAAAATGACATCCTTTGAGACATATATTTTTCCATCAGGAGAAAGACATTTGTACCCTTTATGTTGATGAGAATAACCCAGAAAAACACATTCTTTGAATGATGGGACATTTTTGCTGAATTGTAGGCCCTTAAGAAAGGAAAACAAGCACAACCAAACACCTTAAGAAATTTGTAATCTGGAATTTGGCCAAACAGAAGTTGATAAGGAGATAGAGATTGTAAACCAGCAGCAGGAAGCCTATTAATGAGATAGGTTGCTGTAAGAAATGCAAAATCCCAGAATTTGAAAGGTATCTTGGCTTGGGCTAGAAGTGTTAGACCTATTTCAACAACATGCATATGTTTTCGTTCAACAGTGCCATTTTGATGATGGGTATGGGGACAAGTAATACGATGAGCGACACCTAAGTTAGTAAAAAATTATGACAAAGGTCTAAATTCCCCTCCCCAATCTGTTTGAACAGACTTTAGTTTAGCATTTAGTTGTAGTTCTGCCATAGATTTAAATTGAACAAAGTTTTGAAAAGCATTTGATTTACGTTTTAAAGGAAAAATCCAGGTATATTTTGAGAAGGCATCTACACAAGTAAGAAAATAGAGGTGTCCTTGAGAAGATGAGACAGGGGAAGGTCCCCGAATATCACTAAAAACAAGTTCAAGAGGTGAAGTATAGACAGTGGTAGAATGGTGAGATGGTAAACTGTGAGCTTTTCCTAAATAGCAAGGTGAACAAAAATCAAAACATGTTTTATTAGGAAGAGCAATGTTACAAGACTGAAGGGCAGCTTTAAGAGCCTCATGATGAGGGTGCCCGAGCCTACAGTGCCATTGATGATACAAGGAAGAACTAGTTGAATTGGCTAAAGCCTGACTATTATTTGAACTAACAATAGTATTATGAACAAAAGGTACAATTGAACATTTTTCTTGAGGAGAAGAAGCGGTTCCTTGAGAGTTTAGCATATTTGGAAAAGAGTAGAGGCCATCCTTTCCAAGAGTTCCCCGGAGAAGTACCTCAGAAGTAACCTGAGATTTAACAACACAGAAAGTGGGATAAAATTCAAAGTAAACAGAGTTATCCTTGGCAAACTTACTAACACTAACCAGATTCTTGGTGATAGATGGAACAAGTAATAGATGATTAAGTGTAAGAAGTGAGTTATTATTGTAGGGAGAAGTAAAGGAAGTGGAGCCAATAGCAGTAATAGGCAAACCTTGACCGTTCCCCATATGAATTTGATCTGAACCTGGTAGAGAAGTGATGTCCATAAAGGCATCACCATCAGCAGTGACATGGTGGGAAGCTCCAGAATCAGGATACCAATTTGAATGAGTAGAGTGAGCAGTATCAGTTCCAGCTACAAAGACTTGAGGTCTGACTCCCCTAGGCACTGGTGCAGTAGTGGCAAACTGCTGAGAAGTTGAGGGCAAGAAATTGTTGAGTGGAGGAGGATGAAATCTAGGCTGAGAATACTAAGAAAATCCACCCTGAAACCATTGATTAGGACGTGGACTGGGAGCTGAATCAGATCCAGTATTTCGGTGATAACAGATGCTTGCATCATGCCCAAACTTGTAACAAATCTGACACTGCACATTGTAACGACCTCCTCCACGGCCAAATCTTCCTCTGGATCTGCCAAAACGACCACCTCTTCCACGAAAATTGTTTCCTCTACCAGAATAATTCTGAAAATTGAGTTGATTATCCAGTTCAGGTGTAGGTGTAGGCTCATTGGAAGCTGATTGAACAGGTGATTTTGTGGATTTGGCTTGAGTTAGATTCACTGACAGAGGATCACTTAGGACACTTTTCTTGTTTTTCTCAATGAGAGATTCAAGAGCAAGAAGAAGAGATTCAAGCTCATCCATTGAGCACTGTTCAGACTTGCTATTTACAACATCAACAACTGAATCAAATTCTTCAGGTAATGCTTCAAGAATTATTTCGAATTGATCTCTGTATGGAATAGGATCGCCAATAGACATTAACAAATCCACAATAGCTCTAATTTTGGCAAAGAATTCAGTGATGTTGCGATCTCCTTTTGTAATTGATCTAAGTTCTGACCGAAGATGCCTTGACTTGTTCTTGATCTGTTTGTCGAAAAATTTGTGTATCTCCTCCCATACTTGCAATGAATGTCTGCAGATGACTACCTTTGATAGCAGTGAATCAGAAATAGTGGATAAAAGCCAAGTACACAACAATGAATCTTGTTGATCCCACTCGATGTATTTAGGATTCTCAATTCCTAGATCTCTGTCAGATTCATTTAGAAAACGAAGAGGAATAGTAGGATTCGTGACAAACTTTTGCAGTTTGTGGCCACGGATAATTCCTCCTATTTGTTGACGCCACTGTAAGAAATTTTTCTCATCAAGTTTAACTGAAATTTGATGTGAGAAATTCGTAGGAGAGAAGCGCGCATTGGATCGAGTTGTTTCCCGCGTTTTTCGTCTGTTTGATCAATGGATTCGAATTTTCAGCATTTGTATGAACTTCATCATCGTTGTGCGAATCGGAATCGGAATCATGAATTTCAGGATGTGAGTTATCGATTAGTGTAGCGCAAGCCATGGATCTATGCTCTAGATACCATGTTAGAATTTAGGGTTCGTGATGAGTGAGAGAGAAAGAGAAAGAGAAAGAGAGAGAGCGAGAGAAAAATGATAAAGGTTTCTGAATGTATTTCTGAATCTTTCTTACAATGACACATAGCTTAGAAAGCTATTTATACAGTAGCAGTAGCTTGTGCTAGAAGCCAAGCTAACTGAATACAATTCTGTTGGAACTAAACTGAAACAATACTAACTGATGCTAACTGATACAAACTGAAAAACTTCTACAGCAAGTAACTAGAAAACACACGGTAGAGTAAACAACACGGTAACGTATCACTAACATTCATTCATGTTTATCAATTTCATTACATGAAAACACACATTAAGAATTACAATAAATGTGTTGATTTTCATTAAATTTAATGTGTTTTTTTCCAATATACTATTTATCTATCTATTTTATTCATTAATGTTTTCACTTATTATCTCTCTTTATTTATTCTATATTAAAATTTCTCAACCATTATACGTGCCATGTTTTCGTAGTTACATTTTCTTCAGTCTATTTATTCTCACGCCGTAAATTTTTTAACCATGGGTATCTTTCACGGGAGACAGTCCTGCTCCTTTCTTTTTTTCTTCTTTTTTTTTTATCACACTTTTATTTTCTTTTTTCATTAGAATAAAATATTTACCTCTCTATTTTATTCATTAATGTTTTCACTTATTATCTTTCTTATCTATTCTATTTACTTTATAATAAAATTGTTCGCCTGACACAAGCGTCACATTTTCTCACTTCCATTATTTATATTTTTTTTAGATTTTTTATTCTCTCTTCAGTAAAGTGTTTTTTTATGAACCACAAGTCTTCTTGATTAGAGGCAATTTTGTTCGTTTCGTGAACATCCACATAAGTCTTCTCCCAACAAGGGTTTTTCCAAACACTTTATATAGGTTTTAAGTGTTCGAGATTAGAGATCTCGAATCTAAATATAATTTAAATTTATAATTATATTTGTGATGTGTTGGTTACAATTTTATATGAACATATTTTTAGTTAGAAATATTTATATAATTGTGTTGTTTTCTTTTACTTCAATAAAATTATTATTTTGTATTTTGATTTATTATATACTAGCGGATAGACAGGCACTGTCTATCCACATTTTTTTTTTGGGAAAAAGGCGTAAAATTTGTTTATTTACATTTTCAAATACCTTATATAATTAATTTGCATGAATAAATTACAATTATATTCAACATTCTAAGTTAAACTAAATTCAGTACAATATAAAATGTAAAAATAAACTAACTTCTAAATATAAAGTCCTTCTCTATATATGGTATATAATAAACTAACTCCTTCATGACTTAAATGATAAGGATAATATTTTAAATTTAAATTAAGAAATAGGGATTAAAATTAGAATAGAAAAAAATAGAATGAATCAGGATTTGAATTTGAATTATAAAAATAAGGATTAGTGTTAAAAAAATTATCATTAAAAAAACCAGAATTCAGTATATCCTCCAAATTTAAAGAATGATTTGAATTTGAATTATTAATATAGACTTTTCAAAATTACTTTAAAAATTCATGACTTAAATGATGAGGATAATATTTTAAATTTAAATTAAGAAATATGGATTAAAATTAGAATAGGAAAAAATATAATCAATCAAGATTTGAATTTGAATTGAAAAAAATAAGGATTAGTGTTAAAAAAGTTATCATTGAAAAAAAAAACAGAATTCAGTATATCGGAATGGGGCGTGAATTAAGGGTATTATTGTGTGGAAAAAGTGGAAACAAAAAAAAGGGAATTCCCTTTATATATAGGTATAGATTTAGTACAGTACGTTTAAAGGTTAAGCCAATATAATTTTCAGTTATAGGTTTATAGTTATTTTTTTATGAACCATAGGTACCCTTCACAGGAGTTGGTCCTGCTCCTATTGTGAATATCAATATCATGGTGAGGTTAGCTCTCATAAGAGGGGTTTTTTCATATACTTTATATATGTTTAAAGGTTGTATTCTGAGATCTCAAATCTCAATATATTTTAAATTTATAATTATATTAATAATATATCAGTTATTATTTTCTATAAACATGATAACATTATAATATTTACATCTATCT
Organism: Sesbania bispinosa; assembly: GCA_026901365.1. NCBI lineage: Eukaryota > Viridiplantae > Streptophyta > Magnoliopsida > Fabales > Fabaceae > Sesbania > Sesbania bispinosa. The sequence continues at coordinate 447,325 of QLOH01000651.1, read as the reverse complement.
ATACTATTAAAATTGACTAGATTTTTTGTTACTATTCATTGGGGGTTAACCTTTTTATTCCTATAAGTAGTAAAGTTAAGAGGTCTAAATCTAGGCTACCTATAAGATGTATAGATGCGATCTAGCCTATAAGATGCATAGATTATAGGTAGATAAATATGGGAAGTTTAGGGAGAAGAAAGATAGAAAAATAAAAAATAAAGAGAAAGAAGGTGAAAATGTGATAGGAAATGAAGAGAAAAATGAATAGAAAAAATTAAGGTGTTAAAGAAATTAAGGAAATGTAAAACAAAGAAGTTTGAAACAATTATTATTCTTTTTTAAAAGTATTAAAACTTTGATAGTTAACTTTTGGGTGTGGAAAGTGTAAAAAATGGATAGATAAAAAGAAACAAATCAAGAGAGAGAATATGAAATAAATCACAATAATTTGTGAAATTAAAATATAACAACTAAAATAATTTTAAAATTTATATTTTAAAATATAATTATTTTATTCCTATAAGTAGTAATGTTAAGAAGATCTAGCCTTGCTATAGGATGTATAGAAGACATCTAGCCTATAAGATGCATAGATTATATGTAGATAAATACGGGAAGTTTAGGGAGGAGAAAGATAAAAAATAAAGAGAAAAAGGGTGAAAATGTGATATGAAATGAAGAGAAAAATGAATAGAAAAAATTAAGGTGTTAAAGGAATTAAGGAAGTGTAGAACAAAGAAGGGTAAAAAAATTATTATTCTTTTTTAAAAGTATTAAAACTTTGATAGTTAACTTTTAGGTGTGGAAAGTGTAAAAAATGGAGATCAAAATAAACAAATCAAGAGAGAATCTGAAACAAATGACAATAATTTGTAAAATTAAAATATAAATCTAAAAATAACAAGTAAAATAATTTTAAAATTTATATTTTAAAATATTTAGTAAATTAGTTTAATTAATAAAAAATCATTATAATATATAATAACTTGAGCCAAAGTTTTTATTTAACATTCATTTCTATTTTTCTCTTTAAATTTTAAATTTTAAATTATTGTTTTAAATATAAATATTCAGTTGAACATATCTTTAAAATTAATTTATTAAAAATTATTTTAATTTCAAAAGAGGATGCATATATGATCAATTTATAACTGAATATAAAGATGACTGAGTTTAGCGTAGACCCTCTTAAGTTTGGGTGTACCGCTAGACCCTTAATTTTATTACTATAAAAGTTAAATTTATTTTTATAATATATATTATCAATTTGTTTAATATTAAATTTATACTATTTATAGTAAATGTCTACCATAGACCATTTCTGTTTATCTATTTCATTACATAAAAACACACTTTAAGAAATACAATAAGTTTGTTGATTTACATTAAATTTAATGTGCTTTTTCAAATATATTATTTAGCTCTATTTTATTCATCAATGTTTTCACTTATTATCTCTCTTAGCTATTCTATTTACTCTATATAAAAAATGCTCCCACAGTACACGTGTTATGTTTTTTACTTGGTTTTTTTCTAAGTTTTTTTATTTTCACTTCAATAGGGTATTTTCTTTTATGAACCACATTTACCATTCACGGAAGGTAGTCATGCCCCTGCCATTTTCTTTTTTCTTTTTGTTTCTTATCACAATTTCAATTTCTTTTTTATTATTATATTAAAATATTTTCTCTCTTCCTATTAATTTGTTTCATTACAAAAGTTATCTTTTAATGAACCATATATATCCTCCACAGAAAATAGTTCTGGTTCTACTGTTTTCTTTTTTATCACACTTTAATTTATTATTATTATTATTATTATTATATTAAAATAAATTCTCCCATTATCCATTCTTATTTATCTGTTTCATTACATAAAACACACATGAAGAAATATAATAAGTGTGTTGATTTACATTAAATTTAATTTGTTTTTTCAATATATTATTTATCTCTCTGTTTTATTCATTAATGATTTTACTTATTATCTCTCTTTATATATTCTACTTATGTATTTACTTTATATTAAAATTGTTCAACCATGACATGGTCATGTTTTGTTATTTGCACTTTTTTAGTTTTTTATTCTCACTTCATGATTTTTTTAACATGAGTATCTCCCACAGGAGCAGTCCTGACGGGAGCAGTCCTACTCTTGCCTTTTTCTTTTTTTTTTATTACACTTTCATTTTCTTATTTTAATATTATATTAAAATTTTTATCTCTCTATTTAATCATCATAGTCATGGCTTAAAAAAAATACAGATGTTATTATACTTAAATTTTTCTAACATATGCTAAATTGTTGATTTTCTTAAAAGGAGATAAATATTATAGATTATTGATCTTAGACATTGTATTTTAAGCTTAATACATGTGCATCGCACGAGTTAGATATTAGATAATACATGAGTGAATTATTGCATTGGGTGATGGTGATTTAGACACTTATGGTGATGATGAGACTAATACTGAAATATCGAAGGATTTACTCATGAATTTTACAGGTAATACAATTGGAGATATAGTTTTGTTTGCATACCCTAGCTAACTTGCTTTCAAATTTTGGAAAAATTGCCTTTGTTTAGGATAAATAAACTCTTGCTCCTACGTTAGATGTTGTCCATTCAATTAATGAATATATGACATTATTTTCTAGAGAAGAGAGAGTGTATTTGAGTCTTGACACTATATGGAAGGTAGATGAGGAGATTGATATTGAAGTTGAAGTGTTTTGCACTTCCTTATCATAAGTTAGTGTTAAAAATAGGAGTATCTAATGAGTAATCTTGATTTATCTGCTGGACTTTGCAATGGAACCAGATTAATAAAAGTGAAGTTAAGACATTATCACATATTAGTGTGTATTTACCAAAACCAGTTTTCTTGCATGGTCAATTACATATTGTTGTATCTAGGGTTTAGTCTCAACAAGGACTTATGATCCTTATATGAGATGACAATTTTAAGTGTTGTAATGTGACAAAAAATATAGTGTACAAGGAGACATTTCAAAAATATAAATGAAACAAAATTTATAATAGCTTCCATTTTTAATTATTAATGTTTTCTATTTGATTTTCCAAATCCATTTTTTCTTTTTAAATTTTTTAATATTCTTTATATTCTAATAAGTATAGAATTAAATAGTAAAAAGGAATAAATCAATATTATTTTTTAATTACACATATTTAATAAATTATGTATATTATATCATTCAATTTTAATAATCTATTAAAATAATAATATCCGTGCATCACACGGGTAGGACACTTCCAAGCCATCAGCAACTCATTACAATGCAGCTCTCAGAATCCTAAGATACATAGAGGGAGCACCAAGTCTTGGTCTGTTCTTCCCAAAAAATTCAATTCCTTAACTCAAAGCCTACTGTGAACCTGTGGTGAATCAAGGAGATCAGTGACAGGGTTCGGTGTTTATCTTGGTAACTCTCTTATTTCATGGGAATAAAAAAACATAATACTATATACAGGAGTTCTTGTGAAACTGAATACAGAGCAATGGCCCGTGTTACTTGTGAAATTCAATGGTTGACTTATCATTTGCAAGATTTCAAGGTCCATTATGAGCATCCAACCCTTTTATATTGTGATAATGATTCTGCCCGATATATAGCAGCAAACACAGTATTCCATGAGCGTACAAAGCACATAAAAATAGATTGTCACATTGTAAGAGATAAACTCAAGAAGGGCCTAATTCATTTGCTTCCAATCTCATCATCTGAGCAACTGGCAACCATTTACACCAAAGCTTTGAGCCCACATTCTTTTCATTCTATTTGTCACAACCTGGGTCTCATCAATATATGCCTCCCAGCTTGCGGAGGGGGGATCAAGGAATACTGCAGCAGCAGCCACTGATACTGATAGTAGACTTCTAGAAGGATCCTAATCATCAGCAATTTGTTAGCAGTATCCACCTCCTTTTATTTGATTCTTTTTGTAATATGTTCTTTTGTCTTTTTCCTCATATTCCTTTGTACAAATGTATTCTTTTTATTGGGTACATAGCAAATTCCGTTTGGTGGATATTGTATATATAGGGTCCTCTCTTTTCTGATTAATCAGTGAATGGATATTCATTTCACCCATGTTGATAGCCTTGTTTTTCATCTTTTCAGCTTTTGTTTTTCTGATATTTGTCAAATTGAAAAGTGTGTTTAAAGGTGATTTTGATAAAAGTAACTTCATACTTACGTTTTTTCCAGAGATCAAGCACATTCCAAATCCTTGTAAGCTGCGTTCCAATTTTCCCCATCTCTCATTTTGTTTTTGGTTTTAGATTATAAAATTTCTAACACTCTTATTTTCTTTCTTTGTCTCAATGTTTGATGGGTGCAAGTTGTTCACTCCCTGGAGCATGGGCCTACCTGTGAGGTTGAGATCTCAACAACTAGAAAAATATGATGAGCTATACGACCCAAGAAAGAGGTAGGAGGAGAGAGCTACTTCATAAGTTCCTCCAATCATGCTCTGCTTCCAAGGTACTTATATAATCGAAGTACTTCAAACCTTTTTCCAATTTCACCCAAAACCAAGAGATGAAATAACAAAATTATCAAAAAGGTGGACACCATACTGATTGAGAGTGACTTTGATACTTCAATTTCACATGTCTTTTGTGGCCCCTAATTGTACTATTCTTTGGTTTATTACTATCTCTGCAGCAGAGGTTATATCCATGGGATTCTGAAGTGGTTGTTTGGTTATTGATCCCACAAGTCTTTCTCTTTCCAACACAGGTTTCACAGAGGGCTCAGTTTTTCGACTTGCAAGTTCAACAATGGCTCGGAAGAATTGAGAAGCTCCAATGCCATCAACAATAGCATGTGAAACCCCATCCCAATTGTGAAACCCCCACACAGAAATTTAGTCACATTCAACAAGTTAATGTTTTTTACTAGCATTTAGCTACGGATTAACTACGGATGTCTTTGTAGCAAATCTCTAATTTTCTTGTAGTGTTACTCTCAACAACATTCTAGTCAATCTAATCTTACTTTCCAAACATTAAGTGGTAATTTAAGAAAGAAAAACAGTGAATCTAACCTATGGAACTTATTGCCCATATGATACCTGTTGTTACCTGCACCCAACAGAAGAAAAGGGTTGTGCTTCTATAATTCAATTTTTGCAAGAATTGAATTGTCATTACATTGTTATTGTGCATGTGCTTCTACACACTCTGCTGTTACATGGACAATGATTTAACAGTGCTTGCTTGGTTAGGCTAAACAAACTATCCCCTGCTATACTAACCCCAATAACCCCAAAATGAGCTAATCAAACACACACTAGTAATGTTATTTTAAATAAGTAAATTTGAATAAATAAGAAAACTTCTACAAAGCTCACCTAAAGTAGTAATGTTATTTTAAATAAGTAAATTAACATTCCAATTAGTTACAGTTTAGGACAATTTGTGCATGGTTTAATGTGCTGGAGCATAGAGTAGATATTCGACAAATTCACTCTGTACCTCAACAATTTCACAATACATTGTTAATGGACTGAAACTTGTCAATTAATAATTTGAATATTTTGGTATAAGACAGTATTTTAATCCTCAAAATTTTTCTAATCCTATTTCTTTATAATTTCGCCCTTTAATTTTTTTAACAATCATTTTAAGTCCCTGTGGTTCATTCTTTTGTTAATTCCGGATGTGTCGAATGCTCATCACAATCAAACGATCCTATGTGAAATACTCAGACACATTATCCAATAATTGTAGCCTCCTTAAACTTATGCAGAAATTCTATGAGATATAAGAAAGAGGAAATGTGCAAAGAATTTTAATTGAAATTGGGCATGGACTTTCTTGGAATGAGTTTAAAGAGGTTAACACTGTTATATAATGTGAGGTATTAAGCATAAGATTGCCAACTTTAATGGGTGCTTAACACATTTGCAATTAACAGTAAAATCAACAGTAGGGACAAAAAGTAGCTTAAGTATTCTATAAGAATGAAATAGAAAAGAAAAAATTTTCAGGTACGAAAATCAAAACTTGAGTATTTTAGAATAACTAAAAAGTTTATTTTACCCTTTTATTTTTAATATTTTAGCTTTACGGGGAGCCAAACGAGAAGTTAATTCATTTTTTTCTCTTTTCCTTATTTTACTATCGTATATAACATAGAATGAATAATATCCACTCTCAACTATAGGTGAGTGGATCTCTAGGATGACAATTTGATCTAGACCCACTGGGTACCCGTAAAAACTATCCATAATGGGTATGATAATTACCCACTAAATAGGCCTGGGTCTGGGTATGGGTAATTACCCACACTTTTTAATGGGTATGGGTGCGGTACGAGTATTATGGTACCATACCCTACCCATACCCGCACTTATATAATATAGATATAATTAATGTAATTTATATATATATCATTAATTTTATATATATATATATATTTATATTATTAATTAATATTTTTCTAAAAAAATAATTAATGTTAATATATATTATAGTACTAAAAACCATTAATATATATTACTAATTTAATTAATTTAAATGTTATAATTTTATCCCAATCACTAAAATAGCAAAACTTGAGCTAATTTCCATTTTTCCTCTCATTGTTTTAATCTATCATCCACTTCCACATACCATAGTTGTTTTATAGGTTAAATTTAGATGATCTATGAATTATTTTTTATTTTTTTAATTAATTTTTATTTTCTAATAAATTTATTATTTTTATAGTTGACAAAAGTGTGAGTAATGGATATAGGGATTGCAAATGTACGCGTGGTTTTTGAACAGCGTTAAAATGAAGAAAGAAGGGAGGATAACTTGTATATGTTGAATAGAGTAAAGAATTGTTCTTAAATTGCAGTGATCGATTTGCACAGGAAAAACTTAAACAGAACAAAAGGCGCGCTCGCGAGAGAGTAGACGATTCCCTCTGCGGTTCTTCCCCTTTTTTGTATGTTACGAAATAGATAATAAATAACATGACAAGTACGTAAAGAACTAAAGAATCATTAACATTTCTATATATAGTATAGATGTTAATTTCATATATATGCATCCAATCCAAGACCACGTGCATGTCAAGAGAAAGCAGGGTTGCTAGCTAGCTGAACAAGCTCATAGTCAATTTCAACCTCAAGTCGATTCAGAGACTTGCCAATTTAGGTTTGCTACTAATTAAATTTAATTTTCGTCCTATTCTTCATTTTTTATTTAGATATATTTGAGTTTGCAATGTACATTTCTCGCGCTTTGGATGAAGACTAACGTTAGTGTGATCTGAAATTTTTATTTCTTTTCTTAGATTGATGTATAAGTTATTTACCTATTCTACAATAGTTGTTTTTAGTAGAAAAAAATGACATTAGCATGATTTAAATTTGACATTTCAAAACCTTGCTATATATACAATGAATTATTTTCCAAGAAATCAGTGACGAACGTGGATTCCACACCAATACAATTCTGACTTTTATGATAAGTTTAAATCCATGGAGTTATATTATAATTTGTCACGTCTGTTCATGGTTTTCATTTTTATCGGAATTTTTAGTGTTTCTCAATCTTCTAATGCTAAATTATTATCATTTCAGATAATTTGTTTTTGCAATTTTTTTTAAAAAAATTAATTTTATAATTTAAGCTACTTAATCCCCACTCTTAATTAATTAATATATATATTAAAAATTAAAAACATCATGAAATACAAGTAATACTTAGTTATATACACAGTCAGTGTAAAGAAATTTTACGCACACACATTTAATGATGTGCTGTCATATCATTTATTGAATTTATAATAACACAAGAGGTATCACACCATTGAATGATGTGGTGCCACATCATTAAATATATGGCGGTACACCATTGGATTTTTGTGTAAAATTTCTTTATAATTTGAAATTGATAATTTGCTATATATACATTATAATTAGAATTTTCTTTTTTATGCAATAAATTTCTGAATTATGATTATTAATTAATTCTAGAAAAGAGATGGGTGGTGGACCAGAAAGTAAAATTGCTCTGGCCCAAAATAAGCAAGACAAAGAAATCCTCAAATCGAGCACCCATGATCATGAGGAAAGTGAAATCAAAATTGCACCTTCAGAAGTGACCCTTAAGGTATGTGGCGAGAGTGAGAATCTTGAATTGCTTAGAGAAGTATATCATTTGGCACGCGGTGGTCCAACGAATTGGCTGCGAGATTCCTCCATATCCAATTTAGACAAAATTAAGACCCTTACAGGAAACAGTGTGTTACATGTAGCAGCTTCGTATGGCAATGATGATGTTGTGGATTTGATTGCTACACATGCCCCAAACCTTCTGTTCTCGGATAACTTAAACGGGGACACTGCCCTACATCTTGCAGCTAGAGCTGGAGAGATCTCCACCGTTAAAAGGCTAATGGAAGCTTATGCCAATATCCCAAAGCGAGATCAGATAGCTAAGGCTTGGTTAAAGTATATGGGTGATGATGAAGAAGAAGATATGAGCCCTGAATACTATGATGCTAGTCAAAATATGGAAGGACTATTAGAATTTGTGAAAAGAAAAAACAAACAAGGAAACACTATGTTACACGAGGCCATGATGTGTGGCAAAAGTGTGGGGGGTATGATTTTTCAAGTCCTTGAATCATACAAGGCTAGAACCAACACAGGGGAATCATTGTCAGAGTATTGTTATATAATTCCATTAGATATTGTGAACAATGCAAAGCAATCGGCACTGTACCTCGCAGTGGAGGCTGGGAATGAGGAAGCCGTGAAACTAATCTTGGACAAGTGCCCCAACTTAAAGCCAAAGGGATTATCACCCCTTGTAGCAGCAATCATGAAGCACGATCAAGGTACGTAATTAATTAATTAATTTCTTTGTAAAATAACATTGATTAGCAACGGTTTACTATACTTATTTCTGACAAAAGATTAAGAGTAATTATAACTCTACATAAAACAGTTCCACACTGTTTTTACCATTAGGCTCCTCGTGCCATAAATGCTCATTCTCTCTCTCCCTTGTGCCATAGAGCTTCAGACAACAGTGTCATGGTAAAGTTATCATCACTCAAAGATTAATTATGTATTTTTTATAGATTTAGTGTAGGTTTAATTTACAATTGAATAAAATTAATTCTAAAATCAATGGTTAAAAATGCGTTATACACACTTCACGAAACACATTGGATTGGAATTGATTTTAAATCATACAACTGATAATCAAACAGACAATTACTTATAGTTTAGAAACATATAGCGGAGATGAAGGATAGTGTCCTTATTATTTAATGGCCACATAATCACTTAAAAAAGTCACGTGACTTTTGTCTCATATAGAGAAGAGAGAAATAAGCGAGAAATAATGAAGAAATTGGGTTGTTTGGTAGGAGAGAAATAGAAGTGAAATAAAGTAAAAATAAGGTTGTATTTCTCTCTCCTCTTGTTTGGTAGAAGAGAAATAGAATGGAAAGAAATAAGTAATAAGAGATAAAGACTAAAATGTCCTTATAATTTCTCTCTCCTCTCTCCATAGATGATGAATTACTATAGACTAATATGAGTCCAAAAAAAGTTTCCTTTTTTTCTTTCTCATGATCTCACAATTTCTCTACTATTTCTTCTCAATTTCGTGAAGAAAATTGGTGGAGCATGGGGCCCACACCTACCAACTTCTCTCCACCCTAATTTCTACCATACCAAACAAATATTCATATTTCTCTTCCCTCAATTTCTTCTATACCAAACTCACCCTTAAATCTCATTGAGTAAATAATTGGTTGTCAAATTAATATTTATTACTAGCTAACACGCACCAGAGACATAATTGCAAATGTTTATGTATATGTGGTAGGTATGCTTGGTATCATATTGTCCAAGAAGCAAGATTGGATACATTTAATGGACAAGGATGAAAGGCTTGCTCTGCATTATGCAGCATCTGAAGGTTTCCATGAAGGTGTTATTGATTTAGTTGAGAAATATTGTGATTGTTGTAGCCTTCGAAAAGACAGATATGGCTTCTTCCCACTTCATCTAGCATCTCATGGAGGCCATGTGGAAGTGGTTAAGAATTTGTTAGGATACTGTCCGGACCCCACACAGATGCTTGACAGTTCTGGCCGTAACATTCTTCACATTGCAGCAAAAAGTGGAAAGCATAGGGTGGTACAATACATCCTTCAAACTTATGAACTTGAGGGGATGATAAATCAAAAGGATATATATGGAAATACGCCTTTGCATCTAGCCACCATGTGGTGTCAACCCAAAATTGTCTATTACTTAACATGGGATCATAGAGTGAATCTTGGTTTGGTTAACCTAAACATGGAAACACCTCTTGACATTGTAAATGCAATTTATCTATCCGAAAAAGGAAATCCATCACTTAGACAGGTAAGTACTACTATACCATGACGAACTCACAAAAAAAATGAGATTTCTTTTATATATATACATTTACGGTGGGGATCAACTATCAACTCTAAGATCACATGCATATGAATGTTCAGTTGATCTGAATTTTGGTATGCATAATCATCATATTAATATCACATTATTCAACGGTTAGATTTGTTAAATTCATATTCTATAAAGAGTTATTAAGTGAAGTAACTTCATCAGAGTTACTTTTGGAATAAGTTGATCCCCACCCCACACATATATATAACCTTTATTTTTAGTCCTGAAAGAGCCACTATAGCATTTATACAAAATTAGACAGAATGCAACCTAGATAGAATCTTTCATATAAATATAATACATATGAGATAAAATGTAATGACATATATGCATTCTCTTGCCGTCTACTGCATCAATATTTTTAATATCTCCATTTTCTTTTTATTTTTATTTTTATTTTTCATTTTTTCAATAACATATGTGTAATATTTGCAGCAACTTACATGGATTGCATTGAAATCTGCTGGCGCAAAGCCAAGTTCTAGTAAAGTAATCTCTCTTGAAATTACACCAAGTGACTCAAAACCGACAGAAAATTCCAAAAAAATGGCATCAAGTAAAGATGAATTCTTAAGCATTGATCGATATAAAGACAAAGTGGATACACTTATGACGGTTTCAACCCTTATAATCACGGCTTCAGTGGCAGCATGTTTATCTGTGCCCGGTGAGGCAGATGGAGCAGCAAATAACCTTAAAAAGTCCATGTTCCATTTTTTCATATTTTTCATCACAATATCATTGTTCAGTTCCATTAGTGCTACTATCGTTCTCTTTTGGACACGATTGGGATTCATTGAAATGTTCAGTTACATTCTTGAAATCGTGATGCCACTTCTTGGAATCTCTCTCATCTCATTATCTTTAGCTTTCATGGCTGGTGTCTATACTGTTATCAGTGATCTCAACTGGTTGGCCAACATCTTTGTGGTAATGACTGTTATTTTGGTGCTCATTGTGTCTTTCTTGTACATCCTATTTTTCCTGCCCTCTTCATCAACCAGCAAGCCTTTGCGATACATCTCCTACTACCCCTTTATTTTACTAACATCACTGGTTGAACCTAAGACAAATCGCAATGTCGACTTCTAGGACATTATCTTTTGTATTGTAATATTGGATATGGATCGATCATAACTTGTTGGGGATGAAAAATATATTGTTTGGTAGACATAAGGACCTTAAAGGAAAAATATAGAAATGTGAAAGGAAGTGAGATGTATAGAGAGAGTATGATGAGTATAGACACAACAAAGGATATACACATATAAGAGTTTTGAAATAGAATAATTTTGTTTGTGCAAAATGTGTACAATAAAGTGAGAGATAAAGAAAAAAGAGAGAAGTGCGAAATGTAATAAGTGTGTTGTATTAATTGTTGTGTACTTTTGTATGAATATTAAATAACTCTTTAAAATAAGCTCCACTTGAATACTTTAAATTCTTGCTTTTATTATGTTTCTCTTACATCCCATAAAGCATATCAAGTGAGAGGAGTCTTTTATGAGAGTTGAGAGCATTAAATAATATCCATTAGATTAAAATTAGCAACTTATATTTAAAATCTTGAGGCGTAAAATTTTTCCCCAAATTACACGCGCTTTCTTCCTCATTGTGTAACATCCTAATTTTAGGATAAATATTAATTAAATGAAATAGATTAATTAATTAAATAATTAATTTAATGGGAATAAATAATAGGAGTATTATTAGTATTATTATTAGTTTTATTTGAAAATAGAATAAAAGGGGTGAGAATGGGCCCAAGCCCAAGTAGTTATTCTGTAAGGAGGGGTAACAGAGTACCCTAATCCTTATTCGTATCATTGTCAGTAAGCAAAAGTCTAAGGAGGGGAGAACCAGAGTCTCAAGAGAGAGCTGCTGAGGAGTGAAAGTCAAGAATCCAAGAAAGAACGTTATTGCTGTGATCAAAGCTTCGTTTAAGGTACGGTGTGGGAGAGGGTATTGCCTGTATATGCGTGTAGGGATTTGGGTAGTGAGGGCAACCATAAGACCCTCCAAAGGCTCTAAAATTCGTATGGATTTATGTGGTAAATAAACATGAATGATGTATTATATTGATTGTTGAGTGTATGGTTGTATCTTCATGGCTGGTTGAATTAAATTGAGTATGATATTGAGAATAGTGAAAGAAAGACGATTAGGGATTAAGAAATTTGGGATTTTGATGAATTGATGTTATAATATGTAATTGATTGATGATTTGCTGTGTATTGGGTGTTATTAATGAGTAGGAATGATTTTTAGACGATGAAGATTGATTGGAAATTGATTGGAAAGGTTTAGGGAGGTTAGAAATCATGAAATCTGCGATCTGCGTCGCGTGTAATCGATTACCAGGTGTGGTAATCGATTACCAGGGAGTTCTGGGCACCAGGGAGTGATTTTGGGGTGCTGGTAATCGATTACAAGGGGTCTGTAATTGATTACCAGAGAGTTGAGTTGCTGGTAATCGATTACAGCAATGTGGTAATCGATTACCATATTTTGACAGCTTTCTCGCCTGAGAAAGAATGGGTCGGTTAAGGGTGAAAACGGGCTCGGAACCCTATGATATTATATATCAAACTGAAGCCCGGGATCTTAGCTTTCTAATAGAAGTGGAATAACTTTAATTGGACACCTAGAACTCTAGATATTTCCAAATTAGTGAACCAAGGTCATTAAGCTTAAAGCTTAAAGACTCCAAAATTGAGTAACGGTCTCCGGTAATTGAGTACAGTTGTGTGGTAGTCAATTACCAGGTTATATTGTGTATGAGAGTGTTGTTTATGTGATGATTGTTTGATTTTGATGATTTTGATGATAATGATGATGTTGTATATCACCTTTTTGATGATGATGTTGATGATATAGATGTTGGTGTATATCACCTTTTGATGATGATGTTGACGATATAGATGTTGGTGTATATCACCTTTTTTATGATGATGTTACCTAAGTTGTGCGGGCCCATAGAGGGGGTACAACTTAGGAGAGATGCCTTGTGCATATGTGATGTTACTTGAGTTGTGCGGGCCCATAGAGGGGGTAAAACTTAAGAGAGATGCCTTGAGCATATGTGATGAGACCTGGATTGTGCGGGCCCATAGAGGGGGTACAATTCGGGAGTGAACTGAGTTGTGCGGGCCCATAGAGGGGGTACAACTCAGGGGATCAAGATGGGACGTTCGATGCACGGGCCCAAAGAGGGGGGTGCAAACTAGGAGTGATTGTACGGGCCCATAGAGGGGGTACAACCTAGGGTCGAATGTTGTTGTGCGGGCCCATAGAGGGAGTACAACCTATCGGATAGTGTGTGGTAACACCGAAAGACTATCTTGGTACTAACTAGAGTGATTGACGAGGTGCACCCATTGTGTGGAGTTCCAAGTCATGATCTTTGGGTAGACGATGAGAAGAGTGTGATGATAGATGAATGATTTAATGATGATATTGAATATGATGATAGATGAATGATTTAATGATGATATTGAATATGATGATAGATGAATGATGTAATGATGATATTGAATATGATGATAGATGTATGATGTATGATGATAATGAGTGTGACGCTATATGCTTGATGTAATGATGAGAATGAGTTTGACGATAGTGAATGACATATGATGAATATGAGTGTGATGTTATATAAATGATGTTATGATGGTATTGAATATGATGATATATAAAAGATGCTATGAGGACGAGTTTGGGGTGAATGCGTGACATATATACATGTTATTATATATGATTGATTAGATGTGAGTTTTAGATGAATGTACTTATTAGTGTTGATGATTGATGTATTAATGGCATGATGAAATGATGTTGTGGGTGAGGATGGGTATTCTCTATGTGTGTATAAGTAGTATTCCTTTTCCTCACCGTTTTCTGTGGATATATTTTACAGGTGTTGATGAGGACACGACTGGTGTCGCTTATGATTAAAAGGGTATGCTCTGATAGGTGTGACATCAGGGTGCATTTGGGAGTTTGTTATGTTTCTAGACTAGGGGTATTTTTATGTATTTTTGGATGCCTTGTGTGGCAGTAGGTTATTAGTTGTCTTTATATTTTGAAGATTTCGCTGCAGTTATGTTTGAGTTTTCTTCAGAGTTTAATTTATTTTAATAAAGTCGTTTTCAAACTATGGGATTTAATAAAGGCGTTTGTGAACCTTTTTACCCAACGTGGGCCATTATCTTATCTAAAATCATTTTATTAAACATATAAGAGTATGGGGTATAAGGGTGTCACATTAGTTGGTATCAGAGCAGGTCGGTTCACCGGCCTTGAGTTATGAGTTTATTATGCTTTTGATGTGCTATTCTGATTGATTGGTTGAGTTATGGATTGGTTGCTCAAGTGAATTGTCTGCTTGGTTGATTGTTGTTTGTTTGATTTCCTTGCTTTTCTGCTTTACCTAGTATGTCTGCTTACCCTTTCTTTGATAAGAAAGAGTAATGGTTAGGGGTAGGAATGATTGAGAGATGGCCGATGCCTTGATGGCCATGGCACAGGCTGTTGGCACCCTTAACCAACATCACGAGACGGATTGGCTTGCATGGTTCCAGAGGAACCATCCACCTACGTTCCATGGGGGTTACGACCCTGACGATGCTGCCGACTGGATCTTCGGGATTGAGAATATAGTTAGAGCGACGGACTGCCCGTGGGTGCAAAAGGTTACGTTGGCTGCGTGCATGTTATCAAGGGATGTTGGATTCTGGTGCGACTCATTCTTTCATATCACATGCCTGTGTGTCTAAACTTAATTTGCCTATTTCTTCCTTGCCTTTTGTATTGAGTGTGGAAACGCCAGCTAGTGGGTCAGTTTCTACTTCCGATGTTTGCTTAAATTGTTCTATAACTGTTAATGATAGAAACTTTCTAGTTGATTTGATTTGTTTGCCTCTAAGTCAACTAGATGTCATTCTTGGTATGGACTGGTTATCGTCCAACCATGTCCTTCTAAATTGTGCTGATAAGTCTGATGTTTTTGGTCACCCTGCCGAGAGTAAGAGTAAGGATTTTATGACTGCCAATCAGGTAAAGGCGTCTCTAAAGGAAAATGCCCAGGTTTATATGCTCTTAGCTTCTTTGAAATCTAATAGTAGTGTTGTGGTAAGTGAGATACCTGTAGTGTGTGAGTACCCGGAAGTATTTGCTGATAATGTGTCTAGTTTACCGCCTGAGAGAGAGTTAGAGTTTGCTATAGACTTAGTTCCAGGTACAGGGCCGATTTCAGCTACACCTTATAGGATGTCACCCGTAGAGCTAGCAGAACTTAAGAAGCAGCTAGAAGACCTATTAGAGTAAAAGTTCATAAGGCCTAGTGTGTCACCCTGGGGAGCGCCTGTGATGTTTGTTAAGAAAAAGGATGGGAGCATGAGGTTGTGAACAGATTATCGCTAGCTAAATAAGGTAACCATTAAGAATAGATATCCTTTGCCTAGGATAGATGACTTGATGGATCAGTTAGTGGGAGCATGTGTGTTTAGTAAGATAGATCTTAGATCAGGTTATCATCAGATTCGAGTTAAGAAAGAGGATATACCTAAGACCGCCTTTAGGACTAGGTATGGACATTACGAGTATCTGGTAATGCCTTTCGGTGTGACGAATGCTCCTGCCATTTTTATGGATTACATGAACAGGATTTTTCACCCTTATTTGGATAAATTCGTAGTTGTCTTTATAGATGATATACTAATTTATTCCAAAACTAAGGAGGAGCATGAAGAACATCTAAAGGTAGTGCTTCAGGTTCTTAAGGATAAACAACTTTATGCTAAGATGTCCAAGTGTGAGTTTTGGTTAGAACAAGTGAGCTTCTTAGGCCATGTGATTTCTAAGGGAGGTATAGGCGTAGATCCTTCTAAGGTAGAGGCTATGCTTAGGTGGGAATTCCCTAAGTCAGTAAGTGAGATTAGGAGTTTCCTTGGGTTAGCTGGGTACTATAGGAGGTTCATAGAAGGGTTTTCTAAGTTAGCTTTGCCTTTGACCGAGTTGACTAGGAAGGGGGTTGCCTATGTGTGGAATAGTAAGTGTGAGACTAGTTTCCAAACCCTTAAGGAGAAGTTGACTAGTGCACCAGTGTTAGTGTTGCCTGACCTTAGTAAAACCTTTGTAGTATACTGTGATGCCTCTAAGATGGGTTTAGGAGGAGTGTTGATGCAAGAGGGTAAAGTAGTAGCCTATGCTTCTAGGCAATTGAAAATCCACGAGAGAAACTACCCTACCCATGACTTAGAGTTAGCAGCCGTAGTATTTGTGTTGAAGATTTGGAGACATTACTTGTATGGTTCCCGATTTGAGGTCTTTAGTGACCATAAGAGCCTTAGATACTTGTTTGACCAGAAAGAGCTGAACATGAGGCAGAGGAGGTGGTTAGAGTTTCTTAAGGATTATGATTTTGAGTTAAGTTACCATCCCGGTAAGGCCAACGTAGTGGCTGATGCCTTGAGTAGGAAGTCTATCCATGTTAGTTCCTTGATGATTAGAGAGATGGATCTTTTAACCCAGTTCAGAGATCTAAGTTTGGCTTATGAAGTAACATCCTCTAGTGTGAAGTTAGGAATGATCAAGGTAAGTAATGATTTGCTGAAGGATATTAGTAAGGCCCAGTTAGAGGATCCCTTTTTGGTTAGTAGGCGAGGGGCTATAGAAGGGGGTAATGGTGGAGAGTTTGTGATTAGTAGCGATGGAGTAGTGAGATTTGGGGATCGAGTGTGTGTGCCTAGTGAACCTAGAATTAAGAGGTTAGTACTAGAAGAGGGACATAGAAGTAAGCTTAGTTTCCACCCAGGATCAACTAAGATACATCAGGATTTAAAGAAAGTGTTTGGTGGCCTGGGATGAAGAGGGACATAGAAGAGTTTGTGAGTGCTTGTTTGGTGTGCCAAAGTCTAAGGTAGAACATCAAAAACCTTCAGGATTGCTCCAACCCTTAAGTATACCTGAGTGGATGTGGGATAGTATATCCTTGGATTTTGTAGTTGCCTTGCCTAAGACTGTGAAGGGACATAACTCAATTTGGGTTATTGTCGATAGGTTAACTAAGAGTGCCCATTTCCTTCCCATCAATATTAAGTATTCCTTAGAGAAGTTGGCTCAGTTGTACATTGGTGAGATTGTGAGGTTGCATGGCATACCATCTAGTATAGTCTCAGATAGAGATCCCAGGTTTACCTCTAGATTTTGGGAGAGTTTACAGCAGGCCTTGGGAACCCAGCTTAGGCTTAGTTCAGCTTATCACCCTCAGACTGATGGTCAGACCGAGAGAACTATTCAATCCTTAGAGGATTTGCTTAGAGCCTGTGTGTTAGACCAAGGGGGTAGTTGGGATAGCTTTTTACCTTTGATAGAGTTCACCTATAACAATAGCTTTCACTCTAGCATAGGTATGGCGCCGTATGAAGCATTGTATGGTAGGAGGTGTAGAACCCCTTTGTGTTGGTGTGAGCCGAGAGAGAGTCTTGCATTAGGACCTGAGATAGTACAGCAGACCACTGATAAGGTTAGGATAATCCATGAGAGGATGAGGACAGCCCAGAGTAGACATAAGAGCTATGCTGATAAGAGAAGGAAAGAGTTAGAATTCAAAGAAGGGGACCATGTATTCCTGAAAGTCACTCCGTGGACTGGGTTGGTAGGGCATTAAAATCTAGAAAGCTTACACCTCGATTCATTGGTCCTTACCAAATCCTTAAAAGAGTCGGCAATGTTGCCTACCAAATCGCTTTACCTCCACATCTGTCTAATCTTCATAACGTTTTTCACGTCTCTCAACTCCGGAAATACGTTCACGATCCTTCGCATGTGATCGAGTCGGATCATCTTGAGGTTAAGGAAAACCTAACAGTGGAAACCATGCCAGTGAGAGTTGAGGATCAGAGAGTGAAACAACTTCGAGGTAAAGAGATTCCTTTAGTTAAGGTAATCTGGGGAGGACCTACACCCGAGAGTGCCACTGGGGAACTTGAAGAGAAGATGAAGGAGTCTTATCCAGAGCTATTCGCTTCAGGTAAAATTCGAGGACGAATTGTCTTTTTAGGAGGGGAGAGTTGTAACATCCTAATTTTAGAATAAATATTAATTAAACGAAATAGATTAATTAATTAAATAATTAATTTAATGGGAACAAATAATAGGAGTATTATTAGTATTATTATTAGTTTTATTTGAAAATAGAATAAAAGGGGTGAGAATGGGCCCAAGCCCAAGTAGTTATTCTGTAAGGAGGGGTAACAGAGTACCCTAATCCTTATTCGTATCATTATCAGTAAGCGAAAGTCTAAGGAGGGGAGAACCAGAGTCTCAAGAGAGAGCTGCTGAGGAGTGAAAGTCAAGAATCCAAGAAACAACGTTATTGCTGTGATCAAAGCTTCGTTTAAGGTACGGTGGGGGAGAGGGTATTGCCTGTATATGCATGTAGGGATTTGGGTAGTGAGGGAAACCATAAGACCGTCCAAAGGCTCTAAAATTCGTATGGATTTATGTGGTAAATAAACATGAATGATGTATTATATTGATTGTTGAGTGTATGGCTGTATCTTGATGGCTGATTGAATTAAATTGAGTATGACATTGAGAATAGTGAAAGAAAGACGATTATGGATTGAGAAATTGGGGATTTTGATGAATTGATGTTATAATATTTAATCGATTGATGATTTTCTGTGTATTGGGTGTTATTAATGAGTAGGAATGATTTTTAGATGATGAAGATTGATTGGAAATTTATTGGAAAGGTTTAGGGAGGTTAGAAATCATGAAATCTGCGATCTGTGTCGCGTGTAATCGATTACCAGGTGTGGTAATCGATTACCAGGGAGTTCTGGGCACCAGGGAGTGATTTTGGGGTGCTGGTAATCGATTACAAGGGGTCTGTAATCGATTACCAGAGAGTTGAGTTGCTGGTAATCGATTACAGAAATGTGGTAATCGATTACCAGATTTTGACAGCTTTCTCGCCTGAGAAAGAATGGGTCGGTTAAGGGTGCAAACGGGCTCGGAACCCTATGATATTATATATCAAACTGAAGCCCAGGATCTTAGCTTTCTAATAGAAGTGGAATAACTTTAATTGGACACCTAGAACTCTAGATATTTCCAAATTAGTGAACCAAGGTCATTAAGCTTAAAGCTTAAAGACTCCAAAATTGAGTAACGGTCTCCGGTAATTGAGTACAGCTGTGTGGTAGTCAATTACCAGGTTATATTGTGTATGAGAGTGTTGTTTATGTGATGATTGTTTGATGTTGATGATTTTGATGATAATGATGATGGTGTATATCACCTTTTTGATGATGATGTTGATGATATAGATGTTGGTGTATATCACCTTTTGATGATGATGTTGACGATGTAGATGTTGGTGTATATCACCTTTTTTATGATGATGTTACCTAAGTTGTGCGGGCCCATAGAGGGGGTACAACTTAGGAGAGATGCCTTGTGCATATGTGATGTTACTTGAGTTGTGCGGGCCCATAGAGGGGGTACAATTCGGGAGTGAACTGAGTTGTGCGGGCCCATAGAGGGGGTACAACTCAGGGGATCAAGATGGGACATTCGATGCACGGGCCCATAGAGGGGGTGCAACCTAGGAGTGATTGTACGGGCCCATAGAGGGGGTACAACCTAGGGTCGAATGTCGTTGTGCGGGCCCATAGAGGGGGTACAACCTATCGGATAGTGTGTGGTAACACCGATAGACTATCTTGGTACTAACTAGAGTGATTGACGAGGTGCACCCATTGTGTGGAGTTCCAAGTCATGATCTTTGGGTAGACGATGAGAAGAGTGTGATGATAGATGAATGATTTAATGATGATATTGAATATGATGATAGATGAATGATTTAATGATGATAGATGTATGATGTATGATGATAATGAGTGTGACGCTATATGCTTGATGTAATGATGAGAATGAGTTTGACGATAGTGAATGACGTATGATGAATATGAGTGTGATGTTATATAAATGATGTTATGATGGTATTGAATATGGTGATATATAAAAGATGCTATGAGGACGAGTTTGGGGTGAATGCGTGACATATATACATGTTATTATATATGATTGATTAGATGTGAGTTTTAGATGAATGTACTTATTAGTGTTGATGATTGATGTATTAATGGCATGATGAAATGGTGTTGTGGGTGAGGATGGGTATTCTCTATGTGTGTGTATAAGTAGTATTCCTTTTCCTCACCGTTTTCTGTGGATATATTTTACAGGTGTTGATGAGGACACGACTGATGTCGCTTATGATTAAAAGGGTATGCTCTGATAGGTGTGACATCAGGGTGCATTTGGGAGTTTGTTATGTTTCTAGACTGGGGGTATTTTTATGTATTTTTGGATGCCTTGTGTGGCAGTAGGTTATTAGTTGTCTTTATATTTTGAAGATTTCGCTGCAGTTATGTTTGTGTTTTCTTCAGAGTTTAATTTATTTTAATAAAGTCGTTTTCAAACTATGGGATTTAATAAAGGCGTTTGTGAACCTTTTTACCCAACGTGAGCCATTATCTTATCTAAAACCATTTTATTAAACATATAAGAGTATGGGGTAGGAGGGTGTCACACATTGCGCTCCCCTTTTGTTATTATATTTTTGGTCATCAATTCAATAGAGCAAAGGCAACGGCAACCTTCATTTTTTTGTCCCTTCAAATTCTAATGCCATTCTAATCAGTAAACATTATGATTTTGTTTCTCGGTCTGATGTAAAAGAATTTATACTGTTGTATGGCAAGCAATTTTTGTACATCTAAGTGCTTTTATTGCAAGCACAATGGTTAAATGAATGGGTCAGTGAAGAAAGGTTGAGAATTGAGAACCAGTCCAGAGTGGCAATAGTCATACGCTCAGAGCGGAGAAGCAAGGCGATTCTACACAGTGGGGAAAAAATGTTGCACACCATAAGTTTAAATATAAGTTACATCTCGACCGATTATTTTGATCTAATGGATATTATTTAATACTTTCACCTCTCACAATAACACACTCCTCTCACCTGATATGCCCCTTAGTATTTAATTACACAATTTCTTTATACCATCGTGTGTATCTATTTAGCAATGTGTTTTGCATATAGGTACATACTCCCTCCGTTTTTTTAATAATCGTTTTAGAGTATAAAATTTGTTTCTAAATAAGTGTCGTTTTCACATACCAATGTAACAATAAATGCTAATTTTCCAACTTTACCCTCTTTCAAATTTATTAAATGGTGGAGAACTTTAAATGCTTTAATGAGAGAGAAAGGGTATATTTGTAAACAATGGAGCTAAAAAGACACACGTATTGCATTTCTTAATCTATTTGTAAAAATCTTAAACGACAGATAAAAAGAAACGGAGGGAGAATTTACTATTACTATAATTGCTTCACTTTAAATTGACAAATGTAATTAAATTCATTGCTCCCAACATTTAATTTGTTGCACAAATTACAATGCTGGCATGCTTTTTTTCTTTTTACATAACTAAACAGCCCTTCTACATTCCAATCTTGTAATGTCATGCAACATATGTGGCAACCCCGATTATGAAGAATAAAGTAAAAAAGTGTTTTTTCTCATGTTATACAAATTGTGGATATACACAATATAAAAAATACTAAGCGATGTGTGCCAAGAATGGAGGATAATATATGTTCCACTACTAGAATATTGATGTTTAGTAACCGACCCATCATTGAGATGTGAAAGTAGTGGCCAAGTTTTTTTCTGTCGCTAATAGTCTAAATCGGTCTTTAAACATTAGTGACCGATTTTTCGGTCACTAAATTTTAATTTTGTAACCAATTTAAAAATTAATTTAGAGAGGAGATTAGTGATCGAGAAACCGGTCACTAAATTTGATTTGTGTTTGATTTTGAGAGGAAATTAGTAATTAACTTTTTGATCTCTAAATTTGATTTTGCAACCGATTTTGAGGGAAGATTAATCACCAAAAAAATTGTCACTAAATTAAAATTTATGACTGATTTAGAGATCAGATTTAATTGGAAATTAGTAGTCCTTTTTTCGGCCACTAAATATATCTTATAGAAATTCCTTTCACAAACAAGTAATTAAGCAATAATTTAAATTTTTTATTAAAAATATGTTTTATGTTAAAATATTAATTTTCTCATGATTCTTCTCTTGGTCTTAATTTTTTCTATATTATTTATACATTATTCTAATTCCTAAATTCAATTTTTTATAAAAATTTGGAATGTTACGTAGAAAGAAAGAAAGAAAAAGTTATTGAATATAATGTAAAAATTTTGAACATGTATGGATCGTAACTCATTGGAAATAAATTTCCTGCCTAAATAATGCACTCGACAACGGATATATATTAATTAGATAAATTAAACTTGAAACATTAATTAATTCTTGACAATATCGATCGGCCGTCCAAGAACATTATTAATTTGATGACCTTATCTGTCCATCACCTTACCTAACCTAACAACTCCACAAAAATATTCTGAAATTAACTTGCTATATAATGTACGCAGAGTTATATTTATAATTTGAAGAAAGCCGTGAACCAAAACATGAATAACTTGTTTAAGTTTTACATGCTTAACTTCCCTTAAACAAGATCTCGGTTCGAGTCTTGTGAATGGAAAAAAAATGTATCTTCGCGATGGACATACCATGTTTTCCTAAGTTTTACAACAAATGAAGGCAGCCATTTAGAATTTACTCGTCACTTAATTGCTTCGTTGGAGAGAAAGGGAATCACGACTTTCCCATATGACAGAGATCATCATTATGTGACTTTGCAAGAACTCCATAAAGCAATTGAGGAGTCCCTCGCTGTTATTGTTGTTTTATCCGAGAACTATGCTTCTTCAACTTTGTGTCTGGATGAACTAGAAAAGATTATTCTTGAATCAGAGAGGGTGGCGGGAAGAGAAGTTTTTCCTGTCTTCTATAACGTCACTCCTGCGGACGTTCGATACCAGATAAGTGGTTTTGGTGAGGCTTTTAGCAAACACGCAGCAAGTTCTGAAGAAGATAAAAGAAAGGTGCAGAAATGGAGAGAGTCCTTACAACAAGTTACGGGTATTTCTGGCTGGGCCTGGGAATCCAAGAATAGGTTAGTTTTGCTTATTTTAATTTAATTCTATAAGATTAAAATGTGTTTTTAACTACTGTAAAATTAAATAAATTTTATTTTTATCTTCATAACTTAAAAAGATGGATTGACTTTCTCTTTTTTTTTTTTAAAATAACATCAAATTAATTTTTATCCCGTTTGTTTTTAGTCTCTAATTATATTTTTTATCAGTTGTGTTTTTAATTAATCCTTAGTAGAATGAGTACTAACGATTAATTTAGGACAATTTCATAAAAAGAGTGACTTAATATACCCGTTTGAATTATGAGAATAAAATCCAAATTCGTTTAAATTTATAAGAATTAAAAATATATTTTATTTAAAACTTAATAAAATCTTTATATTTTTATATTAAACATAAAAATATTACTATTTATTAAATATTTTTTCATAAAAATAAAAAATATTAATAATATATATTTTAATAGATAATAATTAAAATAATTTATCCTTATAAAAAATAGATTTTTCAATTTCATGTGATTTTCTTTTCTTAAAAGTAAGACTCCCATTTTTTATAAGTTATTTTAGGACTATATATTATATATATTGAGAGAGAGTCGGTCCTACATCACCTCTTTCTCCGATGAAAGAGAATGAAGGATGACAATTATAAAGATATTTCATTTTAAAAATATAAATAATATTCTTTTTTTTTCTAAATAAAAGAAATTTTATTGATAACAGAGGACGGAACTAACCTTATATCCTAAAACAATAAATGATATAATATTAGTAATGTATTAATTTTTAGTTTTAATTGATATTTTAAAACTACATATAATTGTTGATTCATTTATACATTTAAGTATGTTAGCATATATTAAAGATAATACATTTTAAAATTTAAATAAAATATCTAAAAGATAAAAAACTATCATATGGAAATCATTGTTGTACTTTTTAATAAATATGTTTTACAATTTAAATAAAAAATTAAATAATAAGGAGATCAAATATAAACTTTTAAAATAATAAAAAAATCTCAATTTATTTTATAATTTTTAAATAATATAAAAAAGTCATACGGATTAAATGTGGGAGTTTTATTAGTTTGAGAGTAAATATGAGAACTTCATCAATTTAAGAATATCTCTACAGTAGATTTAGATATTTTATCTAATAGTATACATTTAATTATATTTTAAATAATTAATTAATTATTATCCATTAAAATAAAATAGTGTAATATAAAATATTATTTATGTTTTTATTTGCTTCAAACTTTGTATATAAATTGATTTTAATTGTTGTAAATCTAAAACTTTAACATATATATGTTGATTAATTCTACCACCACCAATAGGGATAGATAGATAGAGTTTATCAATAACTAGAGTATACTGTAACGAAAAAAATAAATCTTGGTCATGTATTTAATGAGAACTAGTGGAAGGATTACAATCATACGGATAATCAAGATTATTTTATTAAAATTTAAACTTGATATCATTCATTTCTATTATGAGTGATGATTTATTGACGCTAGCTCGTATATTTTACACACATTTTTCTATTATTTTCTCTTTTTCTTTACCGTCACTTCAATTACAACATCTTTCATATTCTTTCAGATTTGGATTTGGTGACTTTGTGATGGGAAAGTCACCGTAACTTTAGGTGAATCTGGACCGTTGATTTTAAATTTAATAGTCAAGATTTTATCATGTGTTTAGAATAATTTTTCTTTCCTAAATTAAATAGTAAAATCTTGATCATTGAATTTGAAATTAATGATCTAGATTCACTCAAAGTCAGTGACTTTCCCGCCACAAAGTCACCAAATCCGTGCCCATATTCTTTCTTTGTCATTTCCTTTTTTTCTATTTCCTTCTCCCTAAACTTCTTGCACTAAGACATCGTTTGGGTACTGGTCGTTAATTTTTAGTTTTTGGTTTTTAAATCTCATTTTCAAAACAAAACAAATTAATGAAGGGGTTGCAACTTGGTTTTTAAACAATTTTTAAATTGTTTGCAATTTTTTTTTTCAAAATCACAGAAAAAGTTTTTGGTTTTTAGTTTTTAGTGGTAAAAATTTCATTTTAATTTTTAAAAAAATCAAAAACTAAAAAATGGCAATCACCCCCAAACAAGACTTAAAAAATGAGGTGTCAAAGTTTTAAGGGTTAAATATATTTTTAATCCCTCAAATTTGACCAGAATTTGGTTTTAGTCTCTAAACTTTAAAACCGTTGGTTTGGCCTCATTTTCTGAAATCACA
The DNA here is from genome assembly GCA_026901365.1 of Sesbania bispinosa. Classification (NCBI taxonomy): domain Eukaryota; kingdom Viridiplantae; phylum Streptophyta; class Magnoliopsida; order Fabales; family Fabaceae; genus Sesbania; species Sesbania bispinosa. Next base: position 421,509 of record QLOH01000651.1, on the reverse strand, counting down.
TACTTTAGTCCCTCCCTCTAACACTGTTATCTTGACGCTGACGTGAAAAATGAATTTCTGTGTCAGTTTGTCCAGTCATTTTCAATGACCATGATGTGACAATTGAATTACAACTCAGCTCATCCAATCAATTTTGTGGCCTTCCCAGTTCATAAAAATATGAAGTTAAATTTAATAAAACCCTTAATAAAAGCTGACTGGATGAACTGAAGTGTAATTCAATTGCCACAACGTGGTCATTGTAACTGGCTAGACAAACTGACACAAAAATTTGTTTGTCACGTCAAAGTCAAAGTTAACTGTGTTAAGGGGAGAGACTAAAATTACGAGATTTCAAAACATGAGGGACTAAAGTTACGTGATTTCAGAATGTGAGGGACTCAAACCAACAGTTTTAAAGTTTAGGAACTAAAACCAAATTTGAGTCAAACTTGAGGGACTGAAAACATATTTAACCCAAGTTTTAATATCCTTGTGTTTTAAGATCAAAATTAACTTCTTTTTATGAGAGTACACTCTCATTGGATATGCTGATCTTGACTAAATATTTTAGGAGATAATAAATTCATACAACAAAAAATATACAACAACTCATACAACACATTTTTTCTTTATATCTCTTTTCCATCACATCATCTATCACATCCCACATTTCTCTCTCTTTCTATTTCTTTTCTCTCTTATCTCTCCTTGTTGTATGTTGTATAAATAACAATTCTCATATTTTAGGGGGGCTATATAAAATTGGGCCTGAGCTCAGAAAGATACTTCCCCTGTTCTTATTTATCTTTTCATTTGAAGAAACTTTTTTCTATTATCTGTCCCATTTAACAGTTGAATCAAGAGAGAGAATTGTGGGATGTGATAAATGATGTGATGGAGAGAGACAGAGAAAAAGTGTGTTGTATAAGTTGTTGTGTGAATATATTATCTCATGTACATATAACAGATTTAGTACACTCTTTTGTTTCTTTTAATTTTATTTCAATTAGCACTTAAATTATGACAAAATTTTCTTTGCTATCTAGGCATAAGGAGAGCTCATTGAAGACATTATTACATCGGTATGGACAAAGATACATCCCAAATTCCAATAAACAATGATGGACTAGTTGGAATTGATTACAAAGTTAGAAAAATGCAATCACTTTTAAGAATAGAATTGAAGGACGTTCGTTTCATAGGAATATGGGGCATGGGGTGGCATAGGAAAGACAACTCTAGCAGAGTTGTATTCAACAAAATTCGTAACAAATTTGATGTTAGTTGCTTCTTCACAATGTTAGGAAGATTTGTGATGAAACAGATGGTATGCTTAGACTACAAAGAACACTTATTTCCCATCTAAAACTAGAAGGCTTGGAAATTGAAGATTTGGGCGAAGGAAAGAGTAAGATACAAGAGGTATTGTTCAACAAAAGAGTTCTCCTCGTGATTGACGATGTGATGATGTGAGACACTTAGAGAGTTGGGTTGAGAGAAAAGAGTGGTTTGGTTGTGGGAGCAGGGTTATATAACTACAAGAGACAGCAGTTACTAACATCATATGGAATGGATGAAAGTACTTATAAAATTGATTTTTTTAAATTCAGAAGAGTCCATTCAACTCTTCTCTCAGAAAGCCAATAAATGTGATCAACCACAAGAGCCTCATTTAGAATTGTCAAATTTTTGTGCAATATGCTGGAGGTCTTCCTCTGGCTCTTGAGAGGTTGGGTTCTTTTCTTTGTGGAAGGGAAGAATCTCAATGGAAAGAAGTTTTGGATAAGATAAAGGAATGTCCAGAGAATGATATTATAATGGAAAAATTAGAATAAGTTATGATGGGTTACCAGAACGTTCTAAGGCTTTATTTCTTGATATAGCATGTTTCTTTCTGGTGGGTAAAAGAACATGTGACACAAATTCTAAACAATTTGTGGAACGTTATCCACCAGATGGAATTAAAGTTCTAATTGATAAATCATTAGCAACTTATGATGGGTTTCATTTGGGGATGCATGATCTACATCAAGAAATGGAAGAAAAATTGTTATTGAAGAATGTACTACAGATGCTGGCAAACGTAGTAGATTGTGGTCTCTGGAGGACATTGATCTAGTGTTGAAAATAATAAAGTAAGATTTTTATTTATTTATTTTGTTATTTACAATTGTTTGATGAATACTTATATGTAACTCATTTTATATTACTAATATGAATGACATAACTTAAGTTTGATATCCTAATTATATGTCTTAACATTATCTTCCTCATTGTTTGCTAGGCAACTGATTTGATTCAGGGTATAGTTTTGAAGTCATCCACTCAACCATACAAAGCAATTTGGGATCCTGAAGCCTTCTTAAAGATGAATAATCTTAAACTCCTTATAATTAATTTTCATAATATGCATCTTCCTCTTAGCCTCAAATGTCTTTGTAGTTCACTAAAAGTACTTCAATGGATGGGGTATCCTTTGGGAGCTCTGCCACTTGGTGTACAACTGGATGAAGTTGTATATACTTGAAAATGTGTCACAGCAAAATCAAAAGATTTGGAAAGGAAATCAGGTAAGTAGCTCTGTTAAGATCTTGTGTTTCACTAATACTAGCTTATACTAAAGTAATTAATTTTCTCACATCCTTATTATATTTTGTTGTGATTGATTAGACTTTGACAAAGTTGAAGTTCATTGATCTAAGCCATTCCAAAGATCTAATTCAAACCCCTATAGTTTCTTCTGGGGTTCCATGTCTGGAAAGTTACTTCTTGAAGGTTGTATAAACCTTGTTAAGGTTCATCGATCTGTTGCAAAACACAAGAAGCTTGTTGTATTGAACTTGAAAGATTGCATAAATCTTCAAGTCCTTCCAAGAAAATTGGAAATGGATTCTTTGGAGGAGTTTATTCTTTCTGGCTGCTCAAAAGTTAAAAAGCTCCCTAAGTTTGGGAAGAATATGAAAAGTTTATCGTGGCTTAATTTGGAGGATTGCAAAAACCTTCTATATCTGCCAAATTTTATTTGCAATCTGAAATCTCTTAGAATGCTCAATATTTATGGCTGCTCAAAAATTTCTAAACTACCCAACAATATGAATGAAAATGAGTCTTTGGAGGAACTTCATATGAATGGGAGTGCCATAAGAGAAATCATACTTATCCAAAGTTTGTTTAGGAAATCTAAGATCTCTCCTTTGGTGGAAGAATAGAACTAGCATCCAACTCATGCAACTTACTTCAATGGATCTTGAAGTTCAAGAAGCAACCAATTCCAATAATGGAGTTGATCTTGCCTCCTCTTTCACATTTATCCAGCTTGAAGTTCTTGGATTTAAGTTACTGTGACCTTAAGGATGAATCAATTCCGGGGTGATCTTGGTTCCTTATCATTTTTGCAAGGTTTAGATCTAAGTGGGAACAATTTTGTTAATCCACCTACACATTGCATTAGTAATCTTTCTATGCTGCAGAGTTTGACCATAACTGATTGTCCAATGCTTGAGTCATTGCCTATTCTTCCACCAAATGTACAATGCTTATTTGCAACTAATTGCACCCAATTGAAACCCTTAAATTTGGACGCACAAATGCTATGGAACATCTTTGAGTACATATGAATCATGCATATTTTTCTTATAACCTTAGTCTCTACCTCTCCCTCCCCTGTTATTATTTATTCACATAAAGTTTATCATTTTAACAGATGGAAGATAAGCCACATCTTTGGTTCATCATTCCTGGCAGAGAAATTCCACCATGGTTTGACAATCAAAAATATGATTTGATTAATCCCTTACATCAGCCATATAACAAGTTAGGTTGTGATTCATTTGCATCAATAAAAGTGGAAGTACCTAATCATTGTGGTTCAAGTAATGGTGGGGCATTGCAATATGTCTAGTATTAGAACCTTCAACAATAAAGCAATCCCCATCACATGTGAGGCTAACTTCCATGGTTAACAAGGAAACATGTACTTATTATTGGACATGTAAAGATCCTGATCGAGAACCTGACTTGGCTTTCCCCATTGGACCTTTATTTGGCCACTTAGTTTATGAATGTGGTGACCCTTACATTCATATAATATTCTTGAGAGGTGATCATACATATATTCAACATTATCTAAGAGGAGAGAAAGGCCAAATTCAACTGATATTTTATGTGGAAAATTTTTCTAAGCCAGGGAAGCCAACAATAAAACAATGGGGTGCCGAGTGATATCTAAGGAAGATGTTGAAAATTGGCGAAAGGACTCAAGTGGTCTTACCATATCAAAACTTGTAGAAATAAATGATAATAAGCGAAGTGGTGATGAAATAGAAGTGGAAAGCCTACAGCATCTACATCACAAAATTAGTATTTAGCAGCTAATGATACAGTTAATAAAGGTAAACTCTTTCTTTAGTCTTCGTCTATTAATTCATTTGGAACAATTTGTATCAAATTGAACTAACTGTATTTGGTGTAAGAAATTATTTCTGGCACTTAGCCACTTAGCCATCATAATTTAGATAATGTTGAATATATATTAGATAATTAATATATATATATTATATAAAGAATTTAGATTTGTATGTAATTTAAAATGAAACATTAATAATTATATACCTACCCATCACAATTTAGCATATATATTAGATAATTAATGTTTGCCATTATATTAATTGATAATTTGATATGTAAAAGATGTTACTAGCAATTAGGGGCCTACAACAAGGGTTTCAACTACCATATCCTTGGGCTAGCCCTGCACTGAAATAATAGTATTTGATATAAATCTAGTGTGAGACTTTCATTTCTATTATTTTCATTATTGTATGATGTGATATAATTATTGATAGGTGATAAGTGCCTAATTTTCAGTAAAATCTTGTGATGCATGTGAGCACTTATCTACTGAATTATGCTAACTTTGATAGTCAATTCACCCAATTTTAGGATATTGTGAAGTTAGATGTCTATTCTGATATGTCTATGATAATGAAGTCATTTAATCCCAGTTTGTGTGAATTTTAGGGAATAGAAACAAGAGATGGAAGAATGAGTAAAGCCAAGAGCAAGGGAGCAGAAACAAGAAGGATTACCTCTGTTTCCTGAGTTCAGGCTGCGCTTGGAGCGCCTGAGCGCAGGATCATTTAACCTAACTCATTAATCAGCCGCTAGGGGAGCTCTCATTCATAATTGAGACAGGAGGCATTTATTCTAGGGAGAGAAAGAGAAAGACCGAAGGTGCTGAGAAGCCCCGGACGCCATTTTCTTCTCTTGTCTTTGGGTTGTAAGTCCTACCATGAGTAGCTGAGGTAGCTGAGCTTTTATTGTGGGATTGAATGTAATCGATTCAAACTCGGATGTATTTTGGTTTCATTTATCTATAGAAATTTCGTTTCTTTTCAATATTGGAATTTTCGTTCTACTCTTAATGCTTGATTCTATTAACCCAATAGCATCTTGATTTCAATTTCTTGATTTAACTGGAAAGTTTTTCGGGAATCCGATCTTAACGGGAATTCTCAATAGGTCGAAATGCTAGGAATAGGTTTCGAAGTATCGATTGCTTTAGAACATCTTTTCCTAATGTTAGGCAATATGATAAACATCTGAGGAATTGGTGTTTAGGAGGTTGTTCTAAGGAATTCACATCGATCTGAGGAGTCGGTGTGAATGATTTTAGCTTGTGCTTCAATATTGTTTAGTTCGAATACTATAGGTTTTGATTCCCCAGAATACAAACGGGTGCGATAGATGAAGTTCAATCCCCAATTCTCCAACTGAATTTCTTTTAAACTTACTATTTTCTAGGTTTGGTATGCAATCATACTTTCACCAACAAACCAACATGAATCAAACATATTCATTTGTACATGCACTTAGTGAGTTTTCTTCTTGAGAATTTAATTGAATTCCGTTCCTCCTGGGTTCGAAACTCTTACTTAAAAATCACTATACTATTGCGATATTGGTACGCTTGCTAGGACCGCAACAATAGGGTTGTTCATGGAGCAATTCAGCACATAAAATTGTTCCAAACTGAATTGAACTGGGAACCGGTTCAATGAAATTGAACCGAACCATTTTTCCTTGTACTGAACCAGTTCTTGTGGTTCGATTAACCGCTTATGGAATAAAAAACCGAATTAGTTCTTGGGTTTTTGAATTGGTTTCTGTACTGGTTTTTTAATTACTTTTGATATTTTCTGAACTGGTTTTATGACTGCTTTTAAAATTAAACCAGTTTTGGTTTCTATACTGGTTTTTTTAATTACTTTTGAACTCTTTTCTGATTTTGGTTTTTGATACTGCTTGTAAAAACTAGTTCAAAAGAATTTAGTTGGAGAATTGAGGATTGAACAAACCAACATGAATCAAACATATTCATTTGTACATACACTTAGTGAGTTTGCTTCTTGAGAATTTAATTGAATTCCGTTCCTTGTGGGTTCGACACTCTTACTTAAAAATTATTATACTATTGCGATGTTGATACGCTTGCTAGGACCGCAACAATAGGGTTGTTCATGGAGCAACTTAGCACATAAAATTGTTCCAAACTGAATTGAACTGGGAACCGGTTCAATGAAATTGAATCGAACCGTTTTTCCTTGTACTGAACCGTACTGAACCAGTTCTTGTGGTTCGATTAACCGCTTATGGAATAAAAAAACCGATTAGTTCTTGGGTTTTTGAACTGGTTTCTGTATTGGTTTTTTAATTACTTTTGATATTTTCTGAACTGGTTTTATGTACTACTTTTGTAAAATTAAACCAGTTTGGTTTCTATACTGGTTTTTTAATTACTTTTGAACTCTTTCTGATTTGGTTTTGTGTACTGCTGCTTTTAAAAACTAGTTCAATAAAAGAAATTCAGTTGGAGAATTGGGGATTGAACAAACCAACATGAATCAACATATTCATTTGTACATACACTTAGTGAGTTTGCTTCTTGAGAATTTAATTGAATTCCGTTCCTCGTGGGTTCGACACTCTTACTTAAAAATTATATACTATTGCGATATTGGTACGCTTGCTAGGACCGCAACAATAGGGTTGTTCATGGAGCAATTCAGCACATAAAATTGTTCCAACTAAATTGAACTGGGAATCGGTTCAATGAAATTGAACCGAACCGTACTGAACCAGTTCTTATGGTTCGATTAACCGGTTATGGAATAAAAAACCGAATTAGTTCTTGGGTTTTTTGAACTGGTTTCTGTACTGGTTTTTTAATTACTTTTGATATTTTCTGAACTGGTTTTATGCACTGTTTTTGTAAAAACTAGTTTGGTTTTTATACTGGTTTTTTAATTAACTTTGAACTCTTTTCTGATTTGGTTTTGTATACTGCTTTTGTAAAAACTAGTTCAGGAACTATTCAATAAAGGGAACAGATTAAAAGAACATTTATATATTTATAATAAAATGAAACCTTCCATGTTGTCCAGGTTTTATACAAGCATCATATCTTTGTGCAAGAACTGCACTATAACTTGTATAATTCCTCCACTAACTTGTATAATTCCTCCACCCAATGCTTTCCCTAGTATTTGAGTGAAAGACATTAATTTAAAAGAAGTTAGCATAAAAAGGAAATAGAACATCAAAAAAGATAAGAAAATAGAAAGAAAAAAAAGGGAGTATGCAGAAGAGGTCGTGTATTTCTCATTTTCTTGAAAAAAAAACATAAAGTTGGATGGTCAAGTCTTTCAAGTGGCAGGTAGTTGAATGCATCTAAATATCTAATCCAATTGCATTCTTGCAAATTTCAATATCAAATTTTCTATTTCTAATAGTCAGACAAGTTTCTAAATATATGCTTAAAGAAACAGAAGGATAATCTAGATACATTTTGGCTAAAAGTCTATATTCTAAAGTTGTTGTGTCATGAAGTAACTTTCTATTATTAAAGTTATAGAGACCCTAAACAAGATATTATCTATTTTACAAGTCAAACACAAAATACACAAGCATTCCACAGATTTTGTTAATCATATGATCACAAGATAATGTTCTTATCAAAGTGTTGGGAATGAATAAAAGAGACATATAGTAATAATAGTATACAAGAGGTAAAGGTTAAATTTCCAACCACTACATCTGGGCGAACTTCTTCCCACTCACAAGGCAACATCTTCCTTGTTCTTGCTAATCCAGGTTGTATTTTATCAGCAATCATCAACGTACATTATATTTGGAGCAAAGATCTCTAACTGCTTTTAAGGGAGCGTATGGGTGTTTATTGTGAGAGATGAGAGGGTTAAAATATAACCATTAGATTAAATTTAATGGCTGAGATTAAACACCTCAACTTTACATTTCTTCTGGTTGAGAATTTTACTGCAGGGTGACTCTTCAACCATAACACCAATGGCATCTTTCACTTACCCACCTTCGAGCCTCCCTATTGGGAGTGTTTATTTCTTGCCAAAGAGTGATGGACAGACATACAGGTTACTTTTTGGTTTGCCAACAGAGATGAAAAAACACTACTTTACTTTAATTTAATTAACCAAACATTCGTGAATAAGAGAGGTTGCTGACAGAGATCGAAATCCTGGCCAACTTTCGCAGAATCGCAGTGCTTGGAGGAGCCATAACAGTAAAAACAGGGTATCATTGAGTGTGACATTTGGAAAGGAAGGTAACATGAGGGTTTTAATTAATTAATTTAATCTAACTGTTATATTTTAACCCTCTCATCTCTCACAATTAAACACCCCTCTCACTTGATATGCTCCCCAGCTTTCAAATAGCCGTTTGGAGGAATTTTTACCTTTAAACAATAATATTTATATTAAAAGGATGTAGAGAAGATGATACACTTTGAGAAGTAAAACGTAGTAAAAATAACTATAGAGTGTAAGAGCAATTCCATAGGATGGGTGTAACATCCCAAAAATTTAGAAATCTAAAATTATAACAAAAATAATAATCATAATAAAATTAAAATACTTATAATTGTATTTCGATAATATTGGTGATGAAAAGAGAATCTTTATAATAATAACAATAACTATTAATAAATAATATTATAATATTAATGATATAATAATGACACGATAATATGAATACTAAAAGAGATATATAGAATTTGATAGTAGAAGATATATAATTGTTATTAATATAACAAGATAATAATAAAATTATTAGAAGATAAACTATATTATTAATGTTTCAATTAACCTTAATTGTTATAAATGTAGTAGTTATTATATTATTAATATAATATAATAATATCGGAACCGATTGGGATATCCTCAGGAAAGAGATATGCTTTAGCATTTTAATTTAAAGATCATATTTCAAAATAGGAATGATAACATCACAAGAAATAGAGATAAGAGAGTAATATTAAATTTAGGATAATGTTTAAATATAAGATTCGAATTTGAATGTAGATGGATAAGGAAAAGCTTAAGAGGCGAAAACAAAGGTTGTTGCTTGATGTTGGTTCTAAGCCTAATGACCTTGGTGCACTAAATTGCAAATATCTAGAGTTGTAGAGTCCTATTGAGAGGATTCCACTCTCATTAGAAAGCTTTTTCCGGGGCTTCAGTTTGATAGGTCATATGATAGGGTATGGATGAAAACTGCACCGTAACAAGAAGGGGAAATTTCACTCTGGTTTCCTCGCTCGAGCTGAGCTCGAGCGCAGCCTCAGCGCAGAAAAACAGAGAGCAATTCGAGGAAATTCAGCTCGAGCTGAGCTCGAGCGCAGCCTGAGCGAGAACTCGCGCTTGAGCTGCGCTCAAGCGAGGCTTGAGCGCAGGTCCGATTTCTGCACTTTAAACACGTTCGTTGACGGTTTCAGTCAGTTCTTTCTTCCGTTTTTTCATATTTTCAGAGAGAGAGAGAGGTTCTAGTGAGAGAAAGTCCCAGCAAAGGCCAAGAACGATTTCTACTCATCAAGAACGAGTCTTGCATCAATCTTTCCCCCCATCAAGGCTCTCCGTTCTTCGTTCTTTCTCTCGTTTTCTCGACTCACAGGTGGGTGGACTCCCACTTGTTTGTTCTGGATAATTGCCATTGCATGTTCCTTTCCTTTCCTTTCCCTTTCCTTCTATGAATTGATATATGTATAGTATAACATAAGAATTGTGAATATACTGACGATTGTATGTATTGAATTGACAAAACCTTAGGGTAGATGATTGGATGATTCTGTATGATGTTTTATGAACCTTGAATATTTTATTATGAAATCATGGGCCTTTGGCCATCACAGTCATGAATTATGAATTAAGATATTACAGGGCTTATAGCCATCACAGAGCCTCCGGGCTATCACAGGGTCATTGACCGTCACAGGCCTTCGGGCAATCATGTTTAAGAAAGACGAGGTGATCTCATCTAACCCTCGGCCAAGGGGAAGATGGGGGATCCTCAATTATTAAAAATAATCAAGTAATGTGTCATTCATGTTCAAATAAGACTTAATCTCAGGTTTCCCTGGACGACGGTCCTTGGATTCTCAGGCCGAGCACTCATCACAGTCACGTTACAGTGTAAAGACCCCGGGTGTCGGGTAACAACACCTCCCAGTCATGCATTGCATCATAAACATTATTTCAATGATGATATATGTGTAATTCAGTTATTCATGATGCTCTAGATAGATATGTGTAATTGTGATGATTCTTGATTGTTTTCCCCACACCGCACACACTTGTTACGCTCACTGGGACGTAGTCTCATCCCACGATATGGGAATTATATTTTAGTTGTGCAGGATGAGTTTCAGGATCAAGATGAGAAGTAGAGGATACATGAAGTACCATAGATTAGACCTTTATTTCTCATTATCGTTATTGATTTGCTTAGGACTACCGTAGTCTTTTGTTTCGTTGTTCCTAGGAAATTACTATGTTAATTTTGATGCATTGTATTGGAGCCTTGACGGCAACTTTGTTGGATTTTCTATGTTTTAACTATGTAAAGGGGAGCTTTGGTAATGGTTGGATTACACAAGCGATTATGTTTTATTTTGATACGCGAAATTGACGAATTAATTTTATGAATTTGGAAATAGTGCTCCCAACAGGCATTATTTCTGAATTTAGAAATTAGGACGTTACAATGGGAGTCAAAAAAACCAACATCAATCAATGAGATGATTCCAATCTCCCAAAACCAACAACAAGAGTCAAAGTTCTTATAAACAGAATGCAATCAGCAGCTGCAATCACCACCAATACAGAATTAGGACAATTGTGGAACATTATTGAGGTGGATGAATGAGCAAGCAACTCGATATTTTGACACAATCAAACTAGTAAATCTAGAAGATAGAATTAATCTAATTTAGTAGGAAAGCAACTAGCAAGTTAAAAATCAATAAAAAAAAGTCAACATTTCAGTATTATAAAAATCATTAAATCAATATTACATTTGCAAAATTAATTCATTAAATCAACATATAATAACAAGAAAGTCAGACATAGAAATATCAGCCGTCTATCAACATTGATTTTTCCACCCTAAGTTAAGCTAAGCTACTTATTGTTTCTAATTAATTTCCATCATTTGAAAAATTTTGCTCCGTTGTTATCTGCACCTTCACCAGCAAAAAATCTTCACCTTCTCAATGTTAGGTGGAGATCAATCTTTCTCAATAAATCCTTGTCAATGGACATATCACGTTTTCTTGAGTTTTAGGGGACAAGATACACGTCTAGATTTTACAGATTACCTATATGCTGCGTTGGTGCGAAAGGGAATCATAACATTCCGAGATGACAAACAGCTTCAAAAAGGAGATGTGATTTCGGTTGAACTCTTTCGAGCGATTGAGCAATCCCTCGCTGCGGTTGTTGTTCTCTCCGAGAACTATGCTACTTCCTCTTGGTGTTTGGATGAGCTCCAAAAAATTCTTGAATCAAAAACAGAAATTTTCCCTGTTTTCTATGGGGTCAGTCCTGATGACGTGGAACATCAGATCAGAAATAGTTTTGCTGAGGCTTTTAGAAAACATGATAGGAGATATGATAGAGAGAAGGTGCAAAAGTGGAGAGACTCCTTGAAAGAAGTTGCAGGCATACGACCTCGCTGGGAGTCCAAGAATTTGTAAGTTTTAGCGTGCAATTGGTTTACAGTTGAAATTGAACAAACTTAAGTTCAGATTCTCCAACGCAACTATTTCTAGCATTGGAAACGTGAGTTTATCACGTTTCAACGCTAATCCAAATATGCTCTTAGTTATGCTACTCTAATTGCAGGCATATGATACCTTTTTAATTAAAAAAGACATAGAAATTACTTATCAACTAGTTTGATTAGGATAAGTTTGAATACAATTCTCTTAAAAAACTGAGAAAAAAATAAAATAAGAAGATGGAATCAATCAAATTTTGAAATTAGTTTTTACACACCTTAATCTCTTTAAAAATTTAGGATTGTAAAGATTGATTTCAAATTATGAAAGAGGTTAAATTAATCATTTTAACTTCTTCCAATAAATTATTATAGAGATGTTAATCCAAATTTTACCTTATACTATACTATGAGTCTGTTTGGGTGGAACTTCTATAGAAGTACTTTTAGGTGAAAAAAAAATAGAATGAATCAAAGAGGTCAAATGGATTCAACTTATCCATAAGTTAAAATTAGTCTTTTTAGACCACCTCCTCCAAAAGCTCTCTCATTTAACTTCTCTAAAAGTAATTAATTTTAACTTATGGAGAAGTTAAATGCATTTGACCTCTTTGATTCATGCTATTTTTTTCACCTAGAAGTATTTATGCAGAAGTTCCACCCAAACAAGCTTTATGAGAATCTCATCAGCTTATATTTGATGAATTAAAGTTCATGCTTCAATTGAATGTATATTTGGTCTTATTAATATAATGAATGTATATTTGGTCTTATTAATATAATGAAATAAACATGCAAAAACTGGTATGTTTTTTTTTTAATAAAGATTTCTATTGATATCTAAATTATTGACATGATTATACTTTTTTAATGCACAGACACGAAACAGAGCTCATTGAAAATATTGTTGAATCGGTATGGACAAAACTCCGTCCTAAAATGCCGTCTTACCAGGATGGGTTAGTTGGAATTGACTCAAGAGTTAAAAGAATGGATTCACTTTTGAGGATAGAATCAAAGGAGGTTCTCTTTAATGGAATATGGGGCATGGGTGGCATGGGAAAGACAACTCTAGCAAGAGTTGTCTTTAAGAATATCAAAGGCCAGTTTGATTTTAGTTGCTTCCTTGACAATGTTAGAGAGAATTCTAGAGAAGGAGATGGTATAATTCACTTACAAAATAAACTTCTTTCTCAATTGAAAATAAAAGGCTTAGAAATTAGAGATTTGGATGAAGGAAAGAACACAATAAGAAACCTTTTGTCCAAGAAGAAAGTTCTCCTTGTGATTGATGATGTTGATGACATAAGTCAACTAGAGAGTTTGGTTGAGAGAGAGTGGTTTGGCCCTGGGAGCAGAGTTATAATAACAACAAGAGACATACATGTACTAACATCACATGGAGTAGTAGAAAGTTATAAAATTGATGCCTTAAATTCAAATGAGTCCCTTCAACTCTTGAGTCAAAGGCCTTTAAAGAGATCAACTACATGAGCATTATTTGGAGTTGTCAAAAGCTGTTGTTCACTATGCTGGAGGCCTTCCTTTAGCCCTTAAGTTATTGGGTTCATTTCTATGTGGAAGAAGTGAATCTCAATGGAAAGAAGTTGTGGACATGATAAAAGATGTACCACCTATTGATATTGTGATGAAATCACTTAGAATAAGCTACAATGGGTTACCAATACATTTTATAAGACTTTATTTCTTGATATTGCATGTTTCTTCAAGGGGAGGATAAAAGAGCTTGTCACACAAATACTTCAAATTTGTGACCGTTATCCACCAATCGGAATTGAATTTTTAATTGAAAAATCATTGGCAACTTATGATGAATTTACTTTGGGCATGCATGACTTGCTTCAAGAAACAGGAAGGGAAATTGTCTTTGAGGAATGTCCTATAGATCCTAGCAAACGTAGTAGGCTGTGGTCTCTGAAGGATATTGATCAAGTACTAAAATATAGTAAGGTATGATTTTTCACTAATGTTTAATTAATTGATCAAGTACTAAAATATGACTTAATATTATCTTCATTATTATTCTTTACTAGTCAAATGAGTCGGTTCAAGGCATAGTTGTGAACTCATCCACAAAGCCATATGAAGCAATATGGGATCCCGAAGCTTTCTCAAGGATGTATAATCTTAAATTTCTAATCATAAATCAGAGTATACAATTTCCTCGTGGCCTCAAATGTCTTTGCAGTTCATTGAGATTTCTACAGTGGATGGAGTGTCCTTTAGAAGCTCTGCCAGATGGTGTGCGGCTAGATGAAGTTGTAGAGTTGAAAATACATGACAGCAATTAAAAAGATTTGGAGTGAAACTCAAGTAAGTACCTCAACTAAGTTCCGGCCCAATTTGAATAAACTTCTCTAGAAAAACTTAAGAAAATACAATGAATGAAGAAGATAAAATGAATTCAACTTCTTCCAGAAAATACAATGATTCATTGAGTCTGTTTGGGTGAAACTTCTACAGAAATACTTCTAGGTGGAAAAAAATAGCATGAATTAAAGAGGTCAAATGCATTTAACTTCTCCATAAGTTAAAATTAGTCTTTGTATACCACCTCCTCCAAAAGCTCTCTCATTTAACTTCTCTAAAACTAAATAATTTTAACTTATCGAGGAGTTAAATGCATTTGACCTCTTTGATTCATGCTATTTTTCCACCTAGAAGTACTTCTGCAGAAGTTCCACCCAAAGATAAGTTCTTCTAAAGTGTATCCAAATTGGGCCAACTTCTTCCAAGATAGTTTTGTTGCTTTCTTATTTATTTTCTGTTCTGTTTGGTCAGTTTTTCGCAAAGCTGAAGTTCATTGATATGAGTTTCTCCAAATATCTAATTCAAACTCCAATAGTTTCTGGGGCTCCATGTCTAGAAAGGATGCTTCTTATAGGTTGTACAAACCTTGTTGAGGTTCATCAATCTGTTGGACAACACAAGAAGCTTGTTGTGTTAATGTTGAGTGGTTGCAAAAATCTTCGTATCCTTCCAAGAAAATTTGAGATGGATTCTTTGGAGGAGTTGATTCTTTCTGGCTGCTCAAAAGTTAAAAAGCTCCCTGAGTTTGGAAAAACTATGAAATGTTTATCACTGCTTGATTTGGAGAATTGCAAGAATCTTCTCTGCTTACCAAATTCCATTCACAATTTGAAGTCTCTTAGAAAATTACATGTTTCTGGTTGCTCAAAATTTTCTAGGCTCCCCAACAATATCAATGAAAATGAGTCTTTGGAGGAGATTGATGTGAGTGGGACTGCAATAAGAGAAATTACTTTATCCAAAATCCGTCTAGAAAATCTCAAAGTGCTCTCATACGGTGGAAGGAAAGAACTACCATCCAAATCAAGGGACTTACTTTTAAAGATCTCAAAGTTTATAAGGCACCCTAATCCAAAGGAGTTGATCTTGCCTCCTCTCTCATCCTTATTTGCCTTGACCTCCTTGAATTTAAGTTATTGTAACCTTAATGATGAATCAATTCATGATCTTGGTTCCTTAACATTGTTGCAAGAACTAAATCTAAGTGGGAACAATTTTGTTAACCCACCTACTCATTGCATCAGTAATCTTTCCATGTTACAGATTTTGACCTTAACTGATTGCCAAAGGCTTGAGTCGTTGCCTATGCTTCCACCAAATGTTCAATCCCTATATACAACTAATTGTACTCAACTCAAGCCCTTAAATTTGGATGAACAAATGCTGTGGAAAATCTTTGAGTCACATTTACATTTGGATCAGGTATGTTTGGTACAAACCTTTAATAGTATTTTTGTTTACACTAGATCCATGCCAACACTACTTAGTGTATGTTTAATTTTTATCAAAATCACGTTTCAAACGTGGATCCATGTTAATGTTACTGAAAATAGTATTGGTTCGGATCTAGTGTAAACCAAACATACTCTCAACTCAGCGGCGCTAACCTAAAAACGTGATTTTGATGAAAATAAATGTTTGGTTTGGCGTTAAAACTGGTCAAACTCAAGTTTGAATTCCTCAACTCAACTATTTGTAGCGTTGTAAACTTGAGTTTTACCATGTTTCAACGTTAAACCAAACATGCTTAAGAACATGTTTGGTTTAATTTTGTCCGAAACCACGTTTAAAACGTGGATCCGGACTAACGATACTCTCAATATTTTTATTAACTAGTTTGGATTTAAAGAAATATTTTTATTGTAACAGATGGACTATTTGCCAGAGCTTTGGTTCATCATACCGGGGAGTGAAATTCCACCATGGTTTGAAAATCAAGACTCCTTTCAAATTGATCCATCACAGCAACCATATAACAAGTTGGGTTGTGATTCAGTTACATCAATAAAAGTGGAAGTACCAAACCATTGTAAATCAAGTGAATGGTGGGGAATTGCAGTATGCTTAGCATTGGAATCGTTACATATGGAGGTGTCATCTCCATCTAACCATCATGTGAATGAGCTAGAGTGCGTTTATTATTGGGTCTGTAAAGCTCCTGATCGAGAACCTGACCCGAATTTTCCGATTGCATCCAAATATGGGTCCTTGGTTTATGAATTCAATGATCCTTACATCCATATTTTGTTCTTGACTAGTGAACATGTATATCCAACATTATCTAAGTGGGGAGCAAAGCCAACTTCAATTGATTTTTTATGTGGTGAATCTTTCAAAGCGTTGGAAGTCAACAATAACGAAGTGTGGGTGCCGTGTAATATGTAAGGAAGATATTGAAAATTGGCACAAGGACTTGTATTGTACTCATTTGTTTTCAGCGAATCAAGATTGATATATAGAAATATATGAAGATGAGGGATGCCAAGATGCATTAAAGGTGGAAGAGTCTACTTCTCTAAATGCACATCCTTTACAAAGGACAAACCGCACTAAATGCTTACCCTTGGTAACTCATCTCACCTTACCTTAGACATGATACTATTGTTATATATTTGATTTTATTTATAGCTGATACTTTCTATATGTATAATATTTTTCCATCAAAAAAATATTATGTATTTGATGTAAGAAAATACAAGATATCAGTATCACATGTAAGTACCGAACCGACTCCGTGAATATAAAAAAGTACTCTCTTCAATCCTTTTTATAAGTTGAATGTGTTTGGCTTGCCATTTCAGCAAAGTTGATATAATAGCTGAAACCATTTCAGCAGTGTTTGGGAAGGTAGCTATAAGTTTTTCTTAAAAAATTACTTGCCAAGTAGTTTTTTTTAAAAAAGCTCCAATTTTCAGCTACTAGCTGAAAATTAATTACAAGTTTAGCCTCCAACTACCTCCACTTATCATTATTTAATAATTAATGTTGTTCTTAAATGTTATTTTACCATTTTCAACTAGTTTTACCAAGGAAAATTTACGGTACACAAATGTAAAATACTTGTACCGGTACACAACTTGTTTGGATCATTGGTATATCATTATAATAATGAACGGTTGTGATCACAAACCGGATAATTGATGACATGTAGGTAGTTTAGTTTGCATATTTATTTCAGAGACCTTTTACTGAGAGTTTTTGAAATTTTAAAATAGAACTATGAGTAGTGAAATTTTCCAAGATGCTACATGTTCGGGCTTCTTCTACGCTGTAACGGTAGTCATCTTTCTTGCCAAGCTCATCGATCCATAACCAATCAAACCACACAGCGCTGAGGCCACCATCATTTTCTTTAACTGGCCACCACCGCACCACACCCTAAAACTCCAACCCAACACCACCACCATTTTCCCTCTTATCCAAACTAGCCCTTCACCACCCGATACCATCGCTCCCGGTGGACCTTCATCCGTGCAACAAGAGGCCGCGTGATGCACGAAACACCAACCACGCTGGAAAAACACCTAGCAACCTCATGTCCACCATCAACCTTGTCGCACCATTCATGCTCCGTTGCCCCACCGTGAAACCTCCATTGCAGCTCCTTCCCCTCGCCCAAAACACCAAGCTCCATCACCCTCTCCAAGCTATTCACGGATCTACACATCCTGCATCCATGCCCATGCGCTAAGGCACCAACCTCGCGCCGTCACCCCTTATTGATCCACCAAGTTGTCATCGTACACCATGACAAACACCAAATCGCCCTCACTCCTCCCAACTAGATGCAAGCTCAGCAACTCGCTTCACATCATAAGAAAACAGACCTGAAGCGGCCTTCTTCCCCTGCTGCTTTCCACCGGACTACCAGAGGTAACTGTGCTGCGGCAACAACGTTGTTCGTCTGCTCCAATGTTTGAACAAGATAAAAAGAAGGGGAAGCGCAGGGACAAAGGCTTCTTTGAAAAATAAAATAAAACAAATAAATAAAAGTGCAAACCTGTTAGAAATAATGAAAACCTCCACCTCCACCTGACAGTCACTTTTCTTATGTACCCGTACAACAAATTTAAATTTGTGTACCGTAAAGAGATCCGTTTTACCAAAACACATTGAATAGCTTTTCAGCTTTCAGCTAACTTTAAGTGTGTGTTTGGATTGGCGTTTGCAAACTTGAGTTTAGATGAACGTGATTTATTGAACGTGATTTTGAGTGAACTCAAGTTTGTATAAACGTGATTTTATGTTTGGATAATTTGTTGCAGATGTGAGTTTAAGAAAGTGAATGTTGTTTGGATGATATTTTTCGAATCACGTTTAGAGATATAATTACTAAAAAGGACATACTTTTGTTTATTATATAGATATCATTTTATTGATATCAAGTATATTTGATATTAATATTTACAAAAAATAAAGATATTTATAATTTTTTTATTTGAGCAAAAATATTAGTAATATGTGTAATATTTTAACTATTAAAAAATTGAAATAAATTAAATGATTGGAAATAAAAAAATAATCATGGCTATTCATCATGGTTATCCAAAAGATGTCAGTGGAAATCAGACTCTAATGTAACTATTCATTATGGTTATCTAAAATTACTTGAGATGCTCCTTGACTAATTGTAGTGTTGCCTAGTAAAGGAAACTCTCTGTTTGCGTTCGGAGGAGGTGCACTTTTTTCATATCTACAGAAAGTTGGCAAATCTCGGCCATGGTAGTGACAGTAGATCCTTAGTTTTTTCTTCTGCTCCTTCATGTATTAGCTTGGCTCTTTTAGCATATGCCTTAGGTAGCCCATTTTTGCTGCTCGGTATATCCTAAAGCAAGAGAAGATCTCAATTACTTGGTACATTAGTGTCTATTCGTTCCTTCTAGTATCCACTTCTACAATGGGGTGGCAGGTATCCACCATCAGGAAAGACAATTTCTCAATGACATAACTTGAAAAGTGGGTACTCTATTTTTGTTATGCTTTGCTTCCCATGGAATGAATACTCAAGAGGTCGCGGGAAGACAACAAACGTAATTTCACACTCAGAAAATAGCAAATGAAGGTGGTGACAGTGCTATGAGGTCGCAGGAAAACACAACACCTAGAATGCCATCGTGAACATGAAGGGTAAAAATGAAAATTGAAGAAAGTCAGAAAAAGCACCAGCTTGAATCGCGTATTAAAAAACGCAGAAGCTTCAAAATGTTGCATTTCAGAAAACTTGAGTTCACTACCAAACTCACATCACAGAAGCTTAACCAAACAGAGCTTGAAATTGTAAAGTCACGTTCATAGGATGAATACGCACGTTCATATAAGGTGAACGCCGATCCAAACACAGCCTAAGTCTTCAGTGAGCTTTTCAGATTTTCAGCTAGTTTTACCAAACACACATTTTAAAAGTTTTTTATGGTCATTTTTACATGGTATTTTATAATTATAAAAAAATATTTATTAATAATTTTCTTATTTTCCCCTATTAAAAACTTTAATGTCTTTCGTGGAGTTAATTAATGATATTAAATAAGGGTAAAATTAGAAAATTGTACTATTTTTAAAATCTCAATAAAATTAACATACTTTAAACACTTTTATTGGTCTATATAATTCAGTTAGGTGTGTCTTATAAAAATGACAAGATTGAGTATAATTTTTACAAGAAAAACATACTTTTTTTCACTAGTTAAAATAGTTATCTTGAAGATGGTTTTCTTAAGAAATTAACCCTCATAATTAGAAAGTTGATATATCATCATATAGTTATATCGTTTTAATTATGGTTGCAAGCTTGCTAGGTATTTTATATATATATATATATATATATATATATATGTGTGTGTGTTAGGGTGTGAGGGAGCCTAAACTACCGGGGAGGCCTCCAACATCGGGCCAATGAGCAAACGAGCAAACTATATAAGTGAGCTAGACACCACATCCAAGCCAAAACCATAAGGTGCTAGGTTTATGGGTATTTCCACTTATATATTGCTCTCCTTGCTCATTCATATCCAATTTGGGACTAATACTTGACATCCCAACAATATATATAGGGTTAAATATGTTTTTAGTCCCTGAAATATAGTCAAGATTTGGTTTTAGTCCTTGTAATTTAAAACCAGTGGTTTTGGTCCTTCAAAAATTGAAAATACATCAATTTAGTCATTTTGCATCGTTTAGCTACAGATTTTTGCTACGGATTAGCTATTAAAATTCATCGATAAGGACTAAAATGAGTATCTTCACGTTTTGAGGACCAATTCCACTGGTTTTAAATTACAGGGACTAAAACCAAATATCGACTATATTTGAGGGACTAAAAACATATTTAACCCATATATATATTGATGCAGTAAAGGTATGTTTTGTCTTTTCTTCTTTAGCTAACTTTGCTTCTCGAGGAACAAAAACACGTTTAAGTTAAGTTTGAAAATGAAATACGAACACTTCAAAGAGCTAATTAATGCTTTAGAACCTTCAACACTTCATATACGAGAGATCTTTAGATAGAGTCAAGTGTCGTCTAAAATTTGAAATTATCTAAAGCTTGAGTTTTCTAAAATACAAATTTTAAGAATTGTTTTGGATGAATATTGAAATGGGCCAGGCCAAGGAGTCGACGTCTAGATACAGTCCAAGGAGAACAATGTGTGGGTCAAAGGGAACAGAGCCCGACATCTTTATATTGCTTGTTGAAGAAGGCACGATACAGAGGAAATGGCACAAGCAAAGCTCCCACGCCAGTATCAAGGGTACAGGAACAATGAAGCACAGCGCGCCATGCAAGAACCAAGTCGGAGCCGTTATACGAAAGAGGAAATATATCCAAAAGATACCTTTAGACAAAATGATATTATGATTAAAAAGGGGATGACATGCTTTAAAGATAATCAATCAAAACAATCAAGAAAAGAGAAACCTCGGCTGCTTATGCAGAATGGCGAGGCCTCCCGAGGCGACATCTTAGGAAAAAGAGATGTATGTTATGTGTATATATATGAATATACGCCCAGGTAGAAGAACCAACTTACTTCAATTTATCAATAACACCTCTCAGTATACGAACTCAAGAATCTTTGTATTAGTAATTCGATACTAGACTGAAACATTTGGCGACTCCACTGGGGAGGTGTTACCATTGCCATGGAAGATCATCAACGAAGCCAACGAGTTACACCTAGAAGGCTGTCTTTCAGCCTGGACGATTTCGTCGAAACTGAAGGTGTCAGAGGTAACGACACCAGCATGGTTGAAAATAACAATGAACGCCCACGAATCATCATAGACGAACCTGAGCATTCTCAACCTGAACTAATCTATTGAAAAATCTCGAGACACCAGTCGGCGTGACCGGGAACGCCAGGGGTGAGACACCACTTGTTGTGTCAGCAGCTATCCTTAGCAGCATCCTCGTTGGGCAACAAAGCCTAGCTAACATGGGACGGACCTCAGCACAATAGTGCACTCCCAAAGAAAAAGCAGGACTGAGGACCAGATAAATGCTGCTAAAGAAGATGGAGATGACGCCCCAGTAACACAGAAGGAACTAAGGCAACTGTTGCAGAGTAAGCATAACTCGCTGAGCGCCATTTTTGACTTATAACCCCCTCTGGCTAACACAGTAACCACAATCCCATATCCTGGGGGATATCAGTCGCCTACGTTCCGCAAATTTGACGGAACGGGAAGTGCAAAGGAACACATCATGAGTTTTTTAGACGATCTGGGGATACACAGAGTAACAAAAATCTGCAGTTGAAGGAGTTCTCCAAGTCCTTTTCAGGAAGAGCGTTCACCTGGTACGCCAAGTTGAAACCTTACTCTATTGAAACCTGGGAAGACTTAGTGATGGAATTCTGTGGGAAATTTCTGGAAGAAGAAGGAGCTCTCCATATAATGGACTGGGGAAGAGTAAAGCAAAAGAAGGGAGAAAGCCTTGTAGCCTTCATAAAACGCTAACGAGACCGCGCGTTGCAGTGCAAGGAGACGTTACCCGAAGCTGACTTGGTCTACGGATGCATCAAGAATATAGAAGACAGATCTCAAATATTCCTTAGCCTCAGTGGAATAACCACGTTCGCGGAACTTATGAAAAAAAAGATTGACGTAGCGGATGCTATGAAAAGGCAAGGAAAGAGGACCAAAGGTTTGGAGGACATATTTGATGTGTGTGCTCCTGAAGAAAGATAGAAAGAGACATTCAAGAATAGTCGTTCCTCTGGGAAGGCAGCGACTTTCAACAGTAATGAAGCACCACCTATCCATCTGGGGCGCCTTCAGGTTTGCCAACTGGTAGAGGAGTGGCTCAAAGATGGAACTCTGAGACTGAAAGTGTCAAAAGCATTTTTGACTAAAGAAGAGTATGACAACCCAGAGTATTGTGTCTTCCATAAGACAAATAGTCACACTACAATGGATTGTTGGACGGTCAGGAGGGCGTTCCACAAGCAAGTCAAACTAGGGAAGGTATTGCTCCCCGAGGAAGGACGAGGGGAAGAGCTACACCGAAGGCCCCTTCCCAATCTTAGCATCAACACTATCGTGTCCTCTGCTAATGAGGTGAGGATCGAAGAAGTAGAAAAAGCATATGATGAAGAAAAAGCATTGTCGGTAGGGCTCGCAAAAACAAGAGGGTTTCGTATGTTGTCTGGGCAGCTAGGAATGGGAGAAGACACCGAACGAGAAGCGGCAAGGGCAATAATCCACATAGCAAGAAAGTGGGGAGGACACTTGGGAGCAATGAATGCACCTTTGACACGGTTGGCTAGGTCTCATGCAACGACCATCATCTTTAGGGAGCCCCCCAATGCAAGTACTCAGTTTTGCCATAACCGCCCCTTATATGTGGAAGCAACCATAGGAGGAATCAAGGTAAGGAGGGCGCTGGTGGATAATGTTTCAGGAGTGAATATCATACCGAGTTACATATTCCACAAGTTGAAGATGCCCAGGGGAAGGATTCGCAAATCTGATGTTATGCTAAGCACTTTTCATGGAGAAGCTGTCGAATCTTTGGGGCGTATACATGCAGTACTTGAAGTAGGCCCCATAAAAACAGTAAATATGTTCCAAGTTTTGGAAGGTGATTCAAGTTATCACCCGCTCCTTGGACGCCCTTGGATACACTTACATCAATGTGTACCCTCCACACTCCACCAATGCATAAAGTCAAACTTCAGGGGGAAGGAAATAAAAATACCAGAGTAAAGGCGTCGTTTGAAGCAACAGAGTCGCACCTGATAGACACCTCCTTGTTTGACGAAGTGGCTCCCCCAGGAAGCAGCCAGCTGAAGATAGAGCAAGGAATACTTCTCAGACATATCGAAAGTTATAGCGAACCAGGGTATACGCCTTATCCTATACAAGCATTCAAGAGACTAAAATCAAGAAACCCCACAAGAATTGAGAAAGAATATCTTCCTAATGGAGAGGTGAGGTGGCGCGTCTTATAGGGATCCGGGGCCTGACAGAAAGTGAGATTACTCTATCAGCCCCAAAGTAATGACCATTGTAGGAAGTAAGGAAGAAGATCAAATCAAAGAAGCGCCAGGAGAACTCCAAGATCTCCCTAAAGAACAAGAAGAAAAATGGAGGAAATAGATGTCGGTGAAGGCGCAGAATGGAGGCCGCTCTTTATCAACGCAACACTAGAAGAACACGAAAAAAAAGGCTGATAAAGTTGTTGCGAGAATTCAAAGACGTGTTCGCTGATGGGTTTCTGGCAAGCGAACCACAAATCCAGCAGTATAATAGTAAGAGAGTATCGTATCCACAGGGAACGATCAATTTACGTAGACTGTGATCTATTTATCAAGGGAAAGCAATGGTTTAGAGAGTATTGTTTGCGGAATTGTAAATAACAAAGTAATAATCAATGGAATAGAAAGGAAGAGTTAGAGACACTTTACTTGGATTAGGATTGGACTTCATATCATCACACCCTTTATGTATGTAAAAACTATCTATTATTTTAGGTTTACTCTATAATATCCTAGACAAACTTTATTGTTAAGACCCCGAGTTTCCAGCGGCCTCACACACTCAAAGATAATCCATGCGGGCTCTCCCAGGCGACAGACTTACCCTCGGCTTATTTTGCTCTTTTTTAGTCAGTTTGTAAAAGAACTAGTTGATAAACGAGGCCTAATGCTGTAGACGCACATTCGCTCCAGTACTGTCACTACCATCACTCATCAGGACACGCCTATGTTCGGTCCTGGATTCACAATCAACTAACTCTTTTCTATCGGTTTATCAATACCAAGCTTAATGGTCAGATGCCCTTCATTATGGTACTCACACTACCCATCAATCATTAGTAAACACCCATGTTCAGTCAATGGTTAATCGAGTATTCTTATTCAATCAGATGAGTTTCTTCAGAATCTGCTCCCCCACTCTCAGTCCCAATCAAAACTAACTTAGTTAAGACTAGCCTATAACTCCAGGCGCAAGCGCGGGAATTAGGAATTAAGTACAAAATAAGATTACCAATATTATAGACAGAGAGCACAGAAATAATAATATAGAGTTTACGTACACTTGGGGATAGAATCAATTACATCCAATCCTAATGGAGAGTTAACTACACAAGGTAGCCATACAAACCACCGAAGATGCCGTCACCATCTTCAATCCTTGTGAAGCGCTCCTCCTCTCCTACTCTAAACTTAGTTTTGGTACATTATCACTGAAATATAGACTGGATTACAATGATCGTGCACACTGGATTTGGCACAAGAAGTTCCTATTTATAGACTAAGGAAAGACAAAGCAATTTGGGGAGAAATCTATCTAAAAACGGCAATAGGGATCAAATCAGCGTGACCTGCGCTCCAGGCTGCGCTACACAGCAGAGGATAGAGCGCAACTTCCAGAGAGTTTGCGCTTCACTCTGCGCTATAGCGCAGGTGAAGCGCCGGTAGCGTCCTGCAGCTCCAACTTTCTCTTTTTAATCTTGATCTCTCCCCAGACTGGTTTTGGTAGATTTGTCTTTTCTTGTTTCCCTTTTCTTGATAAAATCCTTGCATTTATTGAGCAATCTTTGATTTATCTGGGAAGCTGTCTGCAGAATCCTTGATTGATTGGCAATGATCTCCTCATTAATTGTCTCAAATCTTCTTCAAATCTTTATTAAATGTCTTCAATCAATCTCAAATCTTGCAGATATCTCCCTCATTTAATGTCATTTATCCTTCAAATCAAATCTTTGCAATATCCTGCAAAAATCAGCAATATTTCTATCAAAATAGCATCAAATTCAAATCTTAGATTAATAATACAATTTCTCTAATATTTAATAAAAAGGGATTAAACTGGGGCAAAATTACCATTTTATCCTTGATAAGTGAACTAAAAATTACTCTAATTTATCAACTAATTTTCACTTATCATTCGCATGGAAATATGATGAAATGCCAGGGTTAAGTGCCAACCTGATAACTCACAACTCAGCCACACATTCCATTGCTAAACCTGTGAAGCAAGGAGCTCGTAAGTTCTCCCCGGCCATTGAACAAGAAATGAAAAAGAAGGTAGAAAAATTATTAAACGCAGGCTTCATTAAACCAATACAGTACCCGCAATGGATGGCTAATGTTGTCAAAGTTCGAAAAAAGAATGGATAGATAAGGTGTTGCGTAGATTTCGAGAACCTGAACAAAGTGTGCCCGAAGGACGAGTTCCCACTTCCTCACATAGACAGCTTGGTAGACGCGACAATAGCACGCGAACGCTTTTCATTCATGGATGGTTTCAATGGTTACAATTAGATTAAGATGACTAAGGAGGATGCAGAAAAGACAGCGTTCAGAACACATGTTGGAAACTTCTATTACACAGTAATGTCATTCGGGTTAAAAAACGTCGGAGTAACATATCAAAGGGCAATGACAGCCATCTTTCATGACATGAAGCATAACACTGTAGAAGATTATTTGGATGATTTGATTGTTAAATCAAATAAGAAGGAAGATCACGAGGAGCACTTAAAGAGAGTGTTTGAAAGGTGTAGGAAATTCCAGCTGAAAATGAACCCCATGAAGTACGCCTTCGCTGTGTCATCTGGGAAGTTTCTAGGATTTCAAGTGCATAAAGGTGGGGTATCAGCTAAGGATCGAAAGGTGGAAGCCATCCTAGGAATGGAACCACCAAAGTCTGTCAAAGAGATGCAACAGCTCATGGGGAAGCTGGTTTACATCCTGCGCTTCATCCCTGCTCTCAGTGAACTTATTGGACCCATGATAGAGCTGCTGAAAGAAAACAATAAGGTGCATTCCTTCCTTCGTCTCCCGCACAAGGTGAGTTTGTTGTTTCTTCGTTGTTCTGACGTTCTTTCTCTGTTATTGCTTAACCGTGCATTTTGTTCTGATCATTTTTCACTGTGCACAGAACATATATGTTTCATACTTATTATTTTTTCGTTGTTCTGTTGTGTTGTTATACCAATTTTGTTGTTATATTTTCATTATGCCAATTCTATTTTCATTGTATAATTACCAATTAGGTCTTTTACTTATATTTAATTTGTTTTTCTTCCATATGTACTAGTTAGTCAATTACAAGACCATGACTTTTGATTACGTAAAAACCATTCCTAGTAAAAGATGGATTAATAATGTTCAAGTTGATAGTGTGCAGAATGTTTTATATAATAGCCAATAGGACACATTGGATATATAATAGTACGGCTTGGAGTAATAAGTACCAGGATAATTGATTTTCCATAAGAAAATCATCATCACCCGTCGTTAAGTTAGGAATTCCTAAAAATTTGTATCACCTGACTACCCCCTTTAGGAATGCAGACTCTCCCTTGGAAGAGATTTATCCCATTACATGACTCAGAGAAACCCGGTTGTCCTCTCTTAGCTTGCAGGTCTGGGTCCAAACCCTGTGCCTCCCTAATCTAAACACTAAGCTCACTGGTGACCTCTAGCCTATAGAGCATCAAGGTACCCTCTCTCACCTCAACATTCAGGTTTAGGTTCCTAAACTCTTCCAACAAACTCATCTCATGTACCATCATGGATGACACATTTAGGGACTTCCTACTGAGGGCGTCCTCCACTACATTGGCCTTGCCCGGGTGGTATCTCAACTCCATCCACCTCCTCTGCCTCATGTTGAGCTCTTTCTGATCAAAGAGGTATTTTACGCTCTTGTGATCACTAAAGACCTCAAACCTCACACCATACAGGTAATACCTCCAAATCTTGAGGGCAAATACCACAACCGCTAACTCTAATCACGGGTATGGTAGTTCTCCTTATAGGACCTCAACTGCCTAGAGGCATAGGCCATCACTCTCTTCTCCTGCATCAAAATACATCCTAGCCCCTTACAAGAGGCATTACTATAGACCTCGAAGGTCTTGGACTAGTCCGACAACACAAGTACCAGGGCGGTAGACAACCTCTCTATGAGCTCTAAGAAGCTCCGCTCACACTTCTCGTCCCACATAAAGGCTTGACCCTTACAAGTCAATCTAGTGAGGGGTAAGACTAGTTGGGAGAATCCTTTAATGAATCTCTGATAGTAGCCGGCCAACACTAGGAAACTCCTAATCTCTGCTATGGTCTTAGGTATTTCCCATCCAAGGATGACTTCTATCGTGTTAGGGTCAACTGACGTACCTTCCTTGGAAATCACATACCCTAAGAAATGGACCCTGTCCATCCAAAAGTCACACTTCTCTGGGTTGGGTAACTGTCTATTCTCTGTCAAAATCCCTAGAACAACCCTAAGGTGCCTCTCATGCTCTCCTAAGGTCTGGGAGTAGATCAGAATGTCATTGATAAACACGATAACAAACTGATTAAGTTAGGGCCGGAAAATCCGGTTCACGTAGTCCATGAACACGGCTGGAGCATTGGTTAAGTCAAACGGCTTCACCAAATAATCGTAGGGCCCGTATCTAGTCCTAAGGCAGACTTGGGTATATCCTCACCCCTAATCTTGATCTGGTGGTAACCAGACCTCAAGTCTATCTTAGAAAAGACCGAAGCCCCTTTAAGTTGGTCTACGAGGTCATCTATTATGAGTAGGGGATACTTATTCTTAATGGTGGACTTTGTTGAGTTGCCTATAGTCTACACACAACCTTATACTCCATTCTTCTTTTTCACTAAGAGCACTAGCGCTCCCCAGGATAACACACTAGGCCTAATGAATTTCTTAACTGTAAGGTCTTCTAATTGAGATTTAAGTTCATTAAGCTTTAGTGGGGACATCCTATAAGGTGCCTTGGATATGGGCCCTGTTCCTTGTACCAAGTCAATGTTACAACTCATCTCACATTTCGGAGGCAAGGTGGTTACTTCACTAGGGAAAACATCTTGAAACTCCCTAACCGTGGCTACATTGTTCAAATCAATATTGTAACCTCACTGCCAAAAAAGGCCTTCAAGGGAGCTCCCGTGCAGCATTAAAGGGCGCTTCCGTGCGCACTAATAGAATCTGCTCTTGTTTGGTCATTAAAAAAGAGAGCGTGCGGAGGAACGCCCTGACAGAAGCCAAAAGAGGGCGCTCCAAAAAAACACGGAAGCGCCCTCACGAAGCGTCAGCCTGGGAGGGCGCTCCCACTGAGCGCCTTGATTAGTGGCGGTCTGGAGCCCCCCAGAAAGTGCATATTTATTAAAAAATCGCACATTGCTGGCAATCTTTGACCGCCACAAACTACATATATTTATAATATTTATATTACTGGCCAGTCTTTGACCGCCACAAACTGCATATATTTGTAATATTTTATATTACTGGCAGTCTTTTAATCAAGCTTGTAACATGATTTATAAGTTTGAAATGAAATGTAAGTTCTGCTCAAATAAAAAAGCAAGGCCATAAACTAAAGGTACCGGAGTAAATATGACTAACCAATATATTTCCATTACCCAAGTGTTCAAAGGATGGTTAAGGTTTGTTCCATCCATAAACCCCAACCAACACAATGTGCTTCACTCCTACAGCCTTAGCTGGTCATAAAGATAACCAAAATTTTAATATCACAAGAATAAATGAGCTTGTTTCATAATTTGTGATTAATGAAAGAAGGTTATCAGACATAATACCTTCAAATAGAAAATTTTGAGGTAATGGAAAGGTGAAGGTGAAGCATAATGCCAAATGATAGTAAAAAATGACAAATGAATTGTAAATAAAATATTGGATAAGAAAAATGTACCTTCTATTGTCATCAGAATCAATCAAATTTTACAATGATAATGCTCCATCTAATTAGATGGAAACATCAGTTACTACTAGCAGGAATCAAAATAAATTTTCCCTTAGTTCAAGCAAACAACAAATTATTTCATAGAAACTTATGAGAACAGAGTCTAGTCACTACTAGTACCCTTAGCTTTCAGCCTCTCAATTACTTTGATTGTCACAAGTTATGAAGCCATCCAAGCATCAAGCCATTCAGCCTCTCAGTATATAGAGCTTTACCTTTGCTTTTTTAACTCCATATCATGAGGTCTTTTTCTTCCAATCCCTCTTCCAACTAAGAAACCTGACAAGCCAAGAAATTCAACTTCTAGCACCATCAACACAGAGTAAAGGTAGGAGGAGAATGAAATTATCAAAACATACATGATTAGGACATTGCTCCTCAGTATGCAGGAATTCTACATGGTAAGCAGTTCTCTCCCTTGCTCCTTTTGTAATCTTGTTTCACTTGAAGGAGTGCCTAAAATTAACCCTTGAGTACATCAAGAAGATATCTGTAAATCTTCTTTTCACTGAAATCCAAACATCTGCCCCAAAAATTATCCCCTACCACTTAACTATACCATGCAAATATTTGTGTCCCAAGCACCCAGAGTAATTAACAAGTGACCTTCAATAAAAAGTTTGCTATGAGAAGCGTCAACATCACATAATAAGCATGACAACAACTAATTAACAGTTAATATGTAATATATCATTCACTTACTAGTAACATCCTTCCGATGTCCACGAAAAGATTCAAGCTCTTTCATTGCCCTTATGTCATAAAGCTGCAAATACAGGGTTCATTGAATATTAGTAACTCTGGGAGAGAGAAACGTATAATAAGTCCAAATAAATGTATGAAAGCAGGATTAAGTCAAAAGAACAAGATGGGAGAGGAGAAATGATGAGCAAAAAGCTGACAAGTGACAAAGCAAGAAAAATCAAAGGACCAGAGCAATATGGAAAAATGATATAGTAAGATTCATCAGTAGATAAAATTCAACTCAATCTTCTAAAGGTAGATAATCATCCAAAATAGACAGACAAAAAAAAATCATATTAAGGGTCCATCATTTAGAACCATGACAATACATTTACCAACCTTTATTATTTGATCTTTAGAAGCTGTTAACACCCCAGTTGCCATTTTGATTCCATTTGACACAGAGCACAGTATTTTGTGGCCATGATTGCATGACATGACAATGAATCTATAAACAAAAACAGACAAATGAAACATTGGACATCAACACTTGCATTTACACTCACAATGAGCGAAGCTCTCTCCCCAGTTTTAGCATCCCAAAGTTTCACAAGATTGTCCTTCCCACCTGTATTTTGAATCACATGGGATATATATCACACACTAAATATCATAACCACAAAGAATTTTCATAAAAAAAATTAAAATACCTGATACTAATAGAGATTTTGTAGGATGCCAGTCAACACTCTTCACATCCCAACCATGGCCTGGCTGAAATCAAATGCCACAACAGTAACTCTAAGGTTAGTTCATAAAAGTGGAAAAAGAATAGTATAAAGTTTACATGAAACCTTGAATAATCACATCAAATTGACTGGCTTTAAGGTAATAGCAGTATAAAACTTTAGAGGACTGATCAATTGTTCTGGAAAACGGAAAGATGCAAAACTTTTGCATGATAATCTAAATATTTACAAAACACATTGTTAGGATTTGATTTTTAATTATTTCGAATTCCTTAATTGATGACGTTTCAATTATTTCGAATTTCCTTAAGTCATGGCATTCTGAAGCCATTTCAAATTTTCAGAAGAAGAACAATATTATCTTATTTCGAATTCTGATTGAAAATCTTGTTAACTTAGAAAATACTTGAAGCGGAGTTAATATAGAAACTTTGGAAATTCGGAATAGAAGATATATTGTAAATTCGAAAAATGTAAAGAGATGTAAATGAAAGGTATTCCAAATCAGGTAAAGGACAATTCTTTTATTTAAGTACAAAATTCGAATTACATGTTGTTCGAATACATTGGAAATACACTTAGATAGGAAACTGTCTTAAACACCTAGAATATTAGAAAAGAAACTATCCTAAGGTATACTAAATACTTCATTTTTGTCTTCCATGTCTTTTCTTCTTCTTTCATCCAGCACAGGTCTGATAAAACCTACATTCTTTCGAATCTCCTCGCACCTGAGGAGGAAGATCGAAGTCAGCATGGAAAATAAAAAATGAATCTATTTTGGCTATTACGTTCAATGCAATATAAAACTTTCAAGAAGAAAGATTGAAAAAGCCAATGACTTAGGCTATTACGTCAATCTTATCGAAAATGAAGTCATTCCAGATTAGATTAAACGTAACAGCCAAAGAAATTAACTTCTTCATATTCTTTGAAGACTTAGAAGATTTCGAAAAGATGAAGAGAAGTGAAAAAGAGAAGAATGAAGAAGTTGAATGAATGAAGTGTAAAATGAACTCCCATTTATAGGAGTTAAAAGAGCCAAGAGCCATTAATGTGCCACTGTAACGTCCAATAAGAAAAAGCACATGTAAAATGAGAGGACGGTGGCCGGTGGTCTTCACAACCTTTGTAATGACTAATAGAAATATGCCACATAGCATAAAAGAAAGAGAAAGTCAAAATTCGAATCAACATCTTTGAATTCGAAAAGCTTGAAAGGTACAGAGTCAAGATAAAGGAATTCGAAACAAGTCAGAAAGCAGAAAGTCGAAGACACATCTTTGAAGACTTAGAAGAATTCTGAAGAAAACAGAAGACTCATTTTCGAAAAGACAGAAGACTCATTTTTCGAAAAGATAGAAGATATCAAGAAAACAGTTATTGGAAGTTATGAAGATCAAGACAAGTGTCACCTAGTTAGTGGTTGATTTTCAAAATTTGTAATTAGTTTTCTGGATAGCAGAAACGTGGCAAGCATCTACGCTGCCAACACATAGGGTTGCTGATGTGTCAAGCATGCATTAGTTAGCCGTTAGGATTGGAATCTATAAATACTAGAACCCATAATGTAATAAGGGTTGGCAATCACTCACTCAAATTCTCTGAAACATCTTAACGTCCAAACT
This sequence comes from Sesbania bispinosa, assembly GCA_026901365.1. Classification (NCBI taxonomy): domain Eukaryota; kingdom Viridiplantae; phylum Streptophyta; class Magnoliopsida; order Fabales; family Fabaceae; genus Sesbania; species Sesbania bispinosa. The sequence continues at coordinate 388,819 of QLOH01000651.1, read as the reverse complement.
CACAGCGACAAACAGGTTACAAGGAGAAGAACAGTACGTGATGAACCCATCCAAATTTATCTTAATGCAATTGTTCTTACAATTCAATTTTTCTTTTCTTTGTTTACATTCTGCAATTTACATTTTGCAATTCATTTCTTGTACAATTTCTTACTCAAAACTTTTACTGAAGTTTCTCAAAATCAGTTCTGAAAACTCATGTTTTAAACTTGATAGAATTCTGAATCAAGCAATTTTATGGAAATTAAGTTCTTTGATGAAATTCTGAATCAAATCTTTTTAGAACTTATTGTTTCTGGATTTCTAAACGTTTAGAAAATTAATTGGTGAAATTCTGAACCATTTAATCTAAATTTCCAGAAAATTCATTCTTTTGATCATTTGAACACATAAACCTACTTTTTTAAAAGAGTCCCGTAAGAGGATTTGATTCTAATCCCCAGATTGCTCGTAGAATCAAAGTGATTAAATTCATTCACTTCGAATCTGAATTTTTTCACCACAAACACACATATAATAATAAGTTGAACAGACAAGAGACAGGAAACTCGTTCTCTTATCAGCTTCATCCAAAGCACATTACCAGTTAATGAACACTCTTCTTGACAGCGCGCAAAATCCCAAACTTTAACTGTGGTATCATCGAAGCACGAACAAAATTTCAAATCTGTCCGACAAAAAGCTGTTTAGAAAATGCATAAGCCAAAACATCAAATAAATTTCTCTCATCAAGCAGAGACTTATTAAAAAGTGATGCAAAATTCACCTTACACACGAGTACCATAACAAGTACAAGACTTAAAAACTAACCAGGAAAAATCAAAACAGGAAAACTTTTTGGTTCGATTTTGCTAAGCCCTAATAATTTTGTGATGAAATTAATATTGTTAAGAACACTATACACACACAGATTTTCAATCACCCACAAACCCCAAAATAGAAGGGAATAAAAGAAAAGATTGAACACAATAGAGGGGTAAACCTGGTGAGAACAAACGACGGAGGAAGGAAGAGCAGGGGAATCAGCGGGTGGAGTTTTGAACAAATTAAGCATATCTTCAGTTGAAGTGTAAGCTTCCTTGCTGCTCTCCATATTAGTGCCCTACGCATAGGTAGGCCTAGCATCGTCCATGTCGTGGCCGTAGCTGCCTTTCGACGAGACCGGGAAAGTGTCTGAGGAGGAGGTGTGCGTGAGGGGAGTTAGGGTTTGACGGTGAAGATAAACCATCGTAGTTTCTAAAGTTACACTTAGCTGCTCGCGGTGGAAGCTAGCTGCTCGCGGTTGAGATCGTGACGCAGGAGATGGTTTTGTAGTGGTGGAGAGAGGGAGAGACAATGTGCAGCGGCGGAGGGAGGAAGAGAGGGCGACGGTGAACGGCGGAGGGAGGCAGAGAGGGAGCTCGTAGAAAGGAAATTTTAGGGTTTACACTTTACAAAGAGAAGCTACATGTGCTAAGAAGGAAAAAAGAGAATGGGAAAAAAATTAAAGAGGGCGCTCCAAGGAGCGCCCTATAAAAATAATAAAAAATAAATGAGAGCGTTCCAGGGAGCGCCCTCTATTGCGGGGCAAAAAAAATCCACCAGAAAAGAGGGCGCTCATTGGAGCGCCCTGGAATTACAGAATTAAAAAAAAACCTGGGAACGAGGGGCGCGCAGATGGAGCGCCCTCTATTTACCTGTAAGGGCGCTCCCGCCCAAATTTTGGAGCGCCCTCATTTTAAAACGATCATTTTAGACGCTAACCAACACGGGAGCGCCCTAAAGACAGTGCTCTAATATCCTAAAATTGGCGTAGTGCCTAGAGTTGAGGAAAGTAAAAAAATAAAACAACTACTCCCATCGATCAGGAATTTGGACACTTAGATAACCCTGGATAAGAGTATAGGTGGTCTTTCCCCCGAAAGAGGAGGGAGAGAACTGGAAAAAACAACCTATTTGTTGAAACAGTCAAGGATGACTTGGTTTTGGGATAACCAGTTCATGTCAAGGATCACATTATGCCTTTTAATGGCAAACAAATTAGGTCAACCTTGAAGGCCCTCCCTTGTATAGCAATGAGGCACTTGGAACACACAGGGGAAGTGGGGATTACCTCATTGGATGGGGTTATGACATTCAAGTTGTAAGGTAAAAGGTTAGTATGCATTTTTAATTTCTCCACACAATCATATGCAATGAATGAATGAGTTGCTCCCGAATCATAAAGCACAATTAAAGAACGCCTCCTATAACACACAGACCTCTCATTAAATTATCCGTTGAGGCTGCTGTCTTACCACTGAGTGTAAAGACTCTCCCAGTGGCTTAGGGTCTGGTGGCCTCCTTCCTCTTGGGACATTCGTTCTTCATGTGGCCTGGCTCCTTGTAGAAGAAATAGAGACTCTGACCAGACAAGAACTGACCCTGGTGCACCTTCCCACACTTAGGGCACGGAGGTACTCCCCCTTGCCCTAAGGCGGGTCAGATGGTTGGGATGGCATTGCCCTGCCACTTGGGCCTTGAGCCCCTACCTTGACTGGGCTCCTCAAGATTCCTCCTCCCTTTCTGATCAGTTGGCCTGGGGGTCTCCTCAGCTAAACTTTGCTCTACTAGCAAGCATTTTCTCACTGGCGTGGGGAAGTCCCATCAACTCCAGAGCGATGACACCCCTCTTCAACTCGGGCTTTAGGCACGCCTCAAAGTGGTTGCGCTTCTACCCCTCATTCGGGACAGCCTGAAGAAAGGTTGAGTACTTGGCGAGTTGCTCAAATTTGGCCGCATACTGGCCCACAGATAAGCTCCCCAACTTCAGCTACAGAAACTCCGCCTCCTTCTACCTACGGACGGTGGCACGAAAATATTTCTCTAGAAACAACCGCCTGAATTCTTACCCAGGTGAGAGGAGTACCCAGGGAAGCCAGGCGGGCTTTAGCTCCCTTCCACTAGTCCTCGGAATCTCCCTAAAGCAAGAATGCCGCAAACCAAACCCGGAGATCATCGACACAACACATAACCTCAAAATCTTCTCCATGGCATTGAGCTAGGATTCAGCTGCCTTTGGGTCATAAGCTCCAGAAAAGGTCGGGGATGGTGTTTCCGGGACTCTGCTAGGCCTTGGACAAAGGGGGTCCGTGACCACAACTGGTGTAGGCTGGGAAGTCTCCCTCGGACGCGTTCGGAGCTCTTGGAAGAATAGTCGTATTGGCGGCAGTATCCTCCCCAATAGTCGCCGTAAGCATCCGGAGAGCAGTTGCTATGGGGTCGGTGATAAGTGAAAATTAGTTGATAAATTAGAGCACTCTTTATTTCACTTATCAAGGATAAATGATAATTTTGCCCCAATTTAATCCCTTTTTATTAAATATTAGATAAATTATATTTATTAATCTGAGATTTGAATTTGATGCTATTTTGATAGAAATATTGCTGATTTTTGCAGTATATTGCAAAGATTTGATTTGAAGAATAGATAGCATTAAATGAGGGAGGGTATCTACAAGATTTGAGATTGATTGAAGATATTTAATGAAGATTTAAAGAAGATTTGAGATCATTAACGAGGAGATCACTGCCAATCAATCAAGGATTCTGCAGACAAGCTTCCCAAATAAATCAAGGATTGCTCAATAAATGCAAGGATATCATCAAATAAAGGGAAACAAGGAAAGACAAATATGCCAAAAGCAGTCTCTGGGAGAGATCAAGATTAAAAAGAGAAAGTTGGAGCTGCAGGACGCTACCTGCGCTTCACCTGCACTATAGCGCAGGGTGAAGCGCAGACTCTCTGGAAGTTGCGCTCCATCCTGCGTTGTAGCGCAGCCTGGAGCGCAGCTCACGCTGATTTATTCCCTGTTGCCGTTTTTAGATGGATTTCTCCCCAAATTTGCTTTGTCTTTCCTAGTCTCTATAAATAGGAACCTCTTGCACCAAGTCCGGTGTGCACGATTATTGTAATACAGTCATATTTCAGTGATAATGCACCAGAGCTAAGTTTAGAGTAGGAGAGGAGGAGCGCTTCACAAGGATTGAAGATGGTGACAGCATCTTCGGTGGTTTGTATGGCTACCTCGTGTAGTTAACTATCCATTAGGATTGGATGTAATTGATTCTATCCCCAAGTGTATGTAAACTCTATATTATTATTTCTGAGCTCTCTGTCTATAATATTGGTAATCTTATTCTGTACTTAATCCCTAACTCCCACGCTTGCGTCTGGAGTTATAGGCTAGTCTCAACTAACTAGGTTAGTTTTGATTAGGACTGAGAGTTGAGAAGTGGCTTCCAAAGAAACTCGCTCTCTGATTGAATAAGAGGACTCGATATCAGAAAATCGACGAATGAGCGTTACTAATGAGCGATGGGTAGTGACAGTACTCTAGCGAAGGGCGTTCACAGGATTAGGCTTGTTTATCGATAGCAAAGGGTTAGTTGATTGTGAATCCAAGATTCGAACATAGGCGTATCCTAATGAGTGAGGGTAGGTGACAGTACTTGAGCGAAGGTGATCTACAGAGTTGGCCTCGTTTATCAACTAAGTTCCTTTACAAACTGGCTAAAAAAGAGCAAAATAAGCCGAGGGTAAGTTTGTCGCTTGGGAGAGCCCGCATGGATTATCTTTGAGTGTGTGAGGTCGCTGGTAACTCGGGGTCTTAGCAATAAAGTTTGTCTACAGTATTATAGAGGTAAACCTAAAATAATATATAGCTTTTACATGCACAAAGGGTGCGATGAGATGAAGTCCAATCCTAATCCAAGTAAAGTGTCTCTAACTCTTCCTTTCTAATTCCAATTGATATTTACTTTCTATTTACAATTCCGCAACTATACTCTCTAAACCGTGCTTTCTCTTGATAAATAGATCACAGTCTACATAGATTAACCGTTCCATGTGGATACGATACTCTTCTTACTATTATATTGTTGGATTTGTGGTTCGCTTGCCAGAAACCCATCAAGTATTTTTGGCGCCGTTGCCGGGGAATCGAAAGGACGTCGCGAATGAACAGAGGTAGAAACTCGAGGAGGAGAAGAAGGAGATTAATTGTTGAAGAAACCAAAAACATGCAAAAGAGGAAGCTCCAAGAAGGGAGGACACTAGGAGATTACATCTCCCATCAAGGACCACATCACTTCTCCAGCATTGTATTGCCACCCAATGCAAGAGAGCTTTGGATTTGAAGACTGCACATCTTAACCTCATTAGTGCATATCAATTCGCTGGATTGGACCATGAAAATCCAAATACTCATCTCCTCTAATTTTTATGAATTGATTGGTACTATGGGTTTCGATGAAGGTAATTTGGAATCTGTTTACTTACGCTTGTTTCCTTTCTCTTTGATAGGTAAAGCTAAGGAATGGCTGCAATCACACCCAAATCAAAGTCTAACCAATTGGGGTATGGTTGAGGAGAAATTCTTATCAAGATTCTTCCCACCAGGGAAGCAAATTGAAGCCAAGCAGATTATTTCCACCTTCAGACAAGGGAATAATGAACCACTTTGTGAAGCTTGGGAGAGATTCAAATCTTTGTTGCACAAGTGTCCCAACCATGGCTTTGAAGACATAGCCCAACTTAATATGTTTTGCAAGGGACTGCGTTCAGACTCCAAATTTTTCATAGATGCTGCAGCAGGAGGAACAATCTTATCCGCAGAAGTTGATCAAGCTCTAGAAATTATCAACAATTTCACACAGAATGATCAACAAGCTCAAAGTGGAAGACAACCTGCACAATTACCAAAGAAAGGGATGATCGAACTCAATCAAGTGATGCTCTACTAGCAGAGAACAAGCTCATCAAACGTCAGATAGAAGCACTCACTGAGACATTGAAGTCACTCCCTTACAACTCAAAAGCTATCTACTCGCAACCCGTCCAAGCCCAACCATTGATTTGCGACTTCTGTGGAGGTAACCATCAGAATGGTCAATGTGCTATACAAGAAACACAGCAAGAGCAAGTCAACTACATGGGTAACCAGGGAAGGCAAGGGAATTTCTCTAACAATAACAACAATTGCTCTCAAGGTTGGAGAAATAACCAAACCAACTCTGGTTGGAATCAGAATGGAGGAAGACAACCACCTTACCAACAGCAGCCCTCAACATATGACAAATTGAATTCTTTGGAAGGTAAGATTGATGACTTGGTACAAGGATTTAGTGGATTCAAGAAGATCACCGAGGCATCAATCAAAACTCTAGAGAATCAAGTGGGTTAGTTAGCTACTGAGATGGCAGAGCACAGGCAGCAACACTTCTCAGCTGTGACCCAAACTAATCCAAAGGAGCAATGCAACTTGGTTGCTACTGATGGCAACAAGTCAAAGGAGGAGGAACCTGATGAGGAAGAAGAAATCATCTTCGAAGAACAATTGCTTCAAGAGGAATCTGTTCATCAAGATGAAGAAAAAGCGGCCCCATAAAAAGAAGAGGATCATGAAGAGAAGGTCTTGGTTACAGGTAAGTCACTTGACCCAGGTAGGTTTACTATACCCATCTCTATTGGTAATCTACCCTCTACTCATGCTTTATTAGATCTTGGAGTGAGCATCAATTTGATGTCGCTATCTTATTTTAAACAAGTTGAGTAATGTGAAGGTCAAGCCTGCTAATGTTAGATTGCTTCTTGCAAATAAATCTGCTCAAAGCCTACATGAAATAGTAGAGGACATTCAAATAAGAGTAGACAAATTTTCATATTTGGTAGATTTCTACATTACAGAGACAGAAGAGGAGGACACTGAAGTCCCCCTGATTTTAGGAAGACCATTCATGAAGGCTGCTAAAATGATCATTGATGTTGATCGAGGGAAATATGCATTGAGCTCAAATGAAGAAACCATTGTGTTTCATATTGACAGGGGTGTACCCCAGTTACAACAAACTGATACTATTTCCAAAACTCTTCACAACTACCAGCCTCCGAATTTCTGAGGAAGCCTAGGATGAGGGTAAAACACCCAGAGTCAATTGGGAGTTCAAGTTCAAAAGGAGAGAGATCAACATCTGATACTGAGGAGGACAGTGACAATGAAGAAGAGTCACAGATTGGCATGGAGGATGGGAACTCAAAGGTAGAACTGGTATGGATTCAAACATCATCCTCCACTTGAGGCCACCATAAAGAGGTTGCCAAACCAGACGTCGAGCTAAAAGACGTTAAACAAGCGCTTCTCCTGGGAGGCAAACCCAGTGTTTGTGAGTTTTTGTTTTCATTTTCTTTTTCTTTTTGTTAATTTTTAGTTTTAGAAATTACATGTGTAATTAGGAGATTGCTAAATTGGGGATATAATTTAAAAGGGAATACATGGAATCAAGTAGGAGTAGCAGAAGCAGAGAGAATACTGCACATCTGCGCTTCAGGCTGCGCTATAAGCGCAGGATGAAGCGCAAAATTTACTGGAAATACAATACTCTATGGTTTTTGCGCTTCACCCTACGCTATAGCGCAGCGGCACGCTTCAACTTCCGAAGCAGTGCGTGCTCAACCCTGCACTATAGCGCAGGGTGAAGGGCAGGGAACGTTGTTTAAATTTCGAATTTTGGAACGAGGGAGTTCATTGCGAACTTCCCTTTGATTCCTTCCCTCGCTTTTTCTCTGATATTCTTGACCCTTTCCTTGCCTGTTTCTCACTCATATAGCCATTTTCAGTTTCTGACTTCACACCAGGTATGTTTTTATAATTTTCTTCCTTTCTAACCGATTGGAATTTTGATTTTTTATTGAGCATAGCCTTAGGATAGGAAGTTTAGGATTCTAGGACCCTTTAGGAAAGAAATAATTGTTATAAATGTTTAAAAATAGTTTGCATGTGGTTAGGATCTTTTGTGAGATATTCTTGTTTGCTTAAGTGGTAGTTTTCAAAGGTGCTCAATAATTTCTGCAAATTATTTTGGTTAGTGCATGTATGATCAATTGCTCTAATATTTTTGCATGCCCTTACAAAAATAATTATTGCCCTAGTGCATGTTACTGATGGCATGATTTTTTAGCATCAGTTCAATTCTCACTTTTGCCTGATTAGGATTGTGTAGGACTTGCTTTAACTGATCACTTTAGTTGTCTTAATTAATTAATTGGCATTATTGGATAATGATTAAAATAAAAAAAAAATTATGCACAATTGTTTGATTAATTGATTGCTCTAATTATTGAAATTAATTGGCCATTTATTTCATAATTATAGTGATTAAATATTATGATGCATAAATAATTTTTGATTTGCTTCTCTTTCGCAGATGGTTCAAACAAAGAATGTCAGTGCTTCCCAGTTCCTCCAGAAAAAACACAGGGATGCCAAGAGGAAGGCCCCCCAGAGGTCACCTGACTTTGACCCTCAACGCTTCAAGGACCTCAAGTCATTTGAAGCGTATACTGATATCTCTGATTGCAAGTTCATCCTGGAGAGACCAGTCCAGCTCGAGGAGGGAGAGTATGAGGACTTTTCTGCTGAGATCCATAGGAGAGGATGGGATCTCCTTAGTCTCCCTAATGACTATTTCGATCCAGATATTGTGAGGGAGTTCTACGCCAACGCTATAGGAGAGCACAGTGTTAACCCCAGTAGGGAGTCCTATGTTCGAGGACAAGTTATAAGGTTTGATTGCGATGCAATCAACGCATACCTAGGACATCCCATTGAGGGGGATTGAGACCTCGTGGAGTGCGAGTTCCACGAGAGGACAGCTGTTGTGGGGCTGCAGGGTAATGACCCCCTTGACCTTGAGACTGCTCAGCTCTTATGCTTACTAGGGCGTCCTTTGAGAGGAATGCACAGGGGGAGGCTGCCCGGATACACAAGCATGACATGAGGAGTATTACTAGGATGTGGACAGTACTGACGCTGGCCAACATGCATCCCACTGGCATGTTTCTGACATCATTATGCTAGTGGCCCACCTCATATATTGCATCCTCACTGGCGCCACAGTAGATATCTCGGGGTCATCACCAGCAGGATAGTATACTTTGCATCTGTTGTGTCAAACAGGACCCCTAACTCCAAGATCAGACTCGGCTTCCCCTCTCTAATCACCTCTCTCGGTAGATCTAGGGGTGTGGAGGTGAACCCCAGGGTTCGCATCCTACCACCTATAACCAGAGCATACATTGACGCCTACTGCATCCCACTTGAGGAATTAGAGGGTGGAGGGCAGCCACCACCACCACCACCAGCAGACCAGGATGCTCCAGTCTGGGCTCAGAGACTTGAGGCCAGAACACTCACATGATGGCTCAGATGTCCACTCTCCACCGAGCCGCTATTCATTTTCAAGAGTACTCATTACCAGGCTGGCGTGGACCCCATGCTCCCTGCATACTTTCATGACTATTTACAGTGGCCTGGGGACCAAGCCTATTCTCCCAGGGGGGATGGAGCAGCCGGAGCTGAGGATGGAGCAGCTCATATGGATCAGGATCACGAGGACTGATTTTTCTTTCCTATTTGGTGCTTTTCCTTCTTTTTCTTTTCCTTTTGCTTCTTTTTATTTTTTCTTCTTTTATTTTATTATTTCTTTTTCTTTTCTTTTGATTTGTACTGTATCTAATTCTCACTGATACTCATATATTATGCAGTACTTATCCAGTTATTTTTTTGTTTTTCTGTTAAATTTTTAAAAATTTTAGGATTTAGGACCTTAGGAATCAAGGTAACTTTTTTCCTTATTCTCTGTAAATAAGTAGTCTAACTAACCAATCTAGGAAAGATGATAGAGTCTTGTGATTAATTCCATAATCAGTTAGGATTAGGGTAATTCTCAAGAGAACCTATCAGGATAGTTAATTAAATCCATTAAGTGTTTTATCAAAGAATTTTAGCCCATAACCGGTGAGATGAGAGCCTAAACACTTAATTGAGAGCTTTTCACCGCTGCTTGTCAACTGTTATTGCTTGAGTTTTTAAATTTTTGCTTGCTTGAAGAGATATGGAAGTGACAAAGGCATATTTTTGTGATTATAATAATGTGCTCAATGCCAAAAAGCCAACCCTGATTTAATATTTCCATTTATTGATTACCCATTTGAGCTTGAATATTTTCTTTGATACACCCTAACCATATCCATTGAATATCACATGTCCCTTAACACTTGGGATAGAGAGCAAGGTGCACCACAACAATATGGGACAAGAGGTTGGTCACAAGAGACTCAAGAGAAGGCACAAGAAATCACAAAAAGAAGGATCCTCCCCCACAAAATAAATTTCTATGTTATGTTTCCTGTCAAAAAAACGTTTTGCACAAAAGTGTGGAAATTGAATAAGTTGGGGGGAGAATTCTTCTCAAACAATAAGGCCAAGCTGAAAAGGGGTGACCATTCAAGAATGACCAGGTGAATTGAGAGATGTCCCAAGCACAATCACAAGATGCTCTCTATTCAAAGTGTTTCTTGAATATCCAGAAAAACCATGATTTCTTGATAGCCCAGCCTCATTACAACCTAATAAAGACCTTTTGATCCATATTAACTGCTTGCAGGTTCAGATTTTGGAAACGACTATCAATTCTAGTTGTTCAACAGTGGTGAAGAAGATTGAGGGAAACACTTACCCGTGAGAATGAGAGATTTTCTTGGCTTATCACTTACTGCTTTAATTGCTATTATTGAGAAAGTTTAATTGATGTTTGTATTTCTATTATGATTGATGATTGGTAACATCTCTTGATCCTGAGTTTTTCTTATATTTGGAAAGTGACTTCTACTTAGGAAAGAGTCGACGAATAGTTCCTTGAATTTGTTTTTAATTATTAGGAATACACTGGGAATAGAATTGATTTTTGATTGCAAGGAGGCCTCTTGCTTGAGGACAAGCAAGAAGTTAAGTTGGGGGAATTTTGATAAGTGAAAATTAGTTGATAAATTAGAGCACTTTTTATTTCACTTATCAAGGATAAAATGATAATTTTGCCCCAATTTAATCCCTTTTTATTAAATATTAGATAAATTGTATTTATTAATCTGAGATTTGGAATTTGATGCTATTTTGATAGAAATATTGCTTATTTTTGCAGGATATTGCAAAGATTTGATTTGAAGAGTAGATAGCATTAAATGAGGGAGGTATCTGCAAGATTTGAGATTGATTGAAGATATTTAATGAAGATTTAAAAAAGATTTGAGATCATTAATGAGGAGATCACTGCCAATCAATCAAGGATTCTGAAGACAAGCTTCCCAAATAAATCAAGGATTGCTCAATAAATGCAAGGATATCATCAAATAAAGGGAAACAAGGAAAGACAAATATGCCAAAACCAGTATCGGGGAGAGGAGGAGCGCTTCACAAGGATTGAAGATGGTAACAACATCTTCGGTGGTTTGTATGGCTACCTCGTGTAGTTAACTCTCCATTAGGATTGGATGTAATTGATTCTATCCCCAAGTGTATGTAAACTCTATATTATTATTTCTGAGCTCTCTGTCTATAATATTGGTAATCTTATTCTGTACTTAATCCCTAATTCCCACGCTTGCATCTGGAGTTATAGGCTAGTCTCAACTAACTAGGTTAGTTTTGATTAGGACTGAGAGTTGAGAAGTGGCTTCCAAAGAGACTCACTCTCTGATTGAATAAGAGGACTCGATATCAGAAAACCGACACATGAGCGTTACTAATGAGATGGGTAGTGACAGTACTCTAGCAAAGGGCGTTCACAGGATTAGGCCTGTTTATCGATAGCAAAGGGTTAGTTGATTGTGATCAGGATTCGAACATAGGCGTATCCTAATGAGTGAGGGTAGTGACAGTACTTGAGCAAAAGGTGAGTCTACAGAGTTGGCCTCGTTTATCAACTAAGTTCCTTTACAAACTGGCTAAAAAAGAGCAAAATAAGTCGAGGGGTAAGTTTTGTCGCTTGGGAGAGCCCGCATGGATTATCTTGAGTGTGTGAGGTCGCTGGTAACTCGGGGTCTTAGCAATAAAGTTTGTCTACAGTATTATAGAGTAAACCTAAAATAATATATAGTTTTTACATGCATAAAGGGTGCGATGAGATGAAGTCCAATCCCAATCCAAGTAAAGTGTCTCTAACTCTTCCTTTCTAATTCCAATTGATATTTACTTTCTATTTACAATTCCGCAACTATACTCTCTAAACCGTGCTTTCTCTTGATAAATAGATCACGGTCTACATAGATTAACTGTTCCTTGTGGATACGATACTCTTCTTATTATTATACTGCTGGATTTGTGGTTCGCTTGCCAGAAACCCATCAGTCGGGTTCGGTGCTGGTGTTGAAGAACCTCAGGGTCGGCCTCGTCTTCCGCTAGCCATAATCCTATACGCATCATTAGCAAGAATTGAGGTGATCAGTCTCCATATTTCACAATAATGCATGTAAGATTACAATTAACTTCAAACAATCCTAACTATCCACAGTCCAATTGGATTGAACCGCTCTGATACCAAAATGTAACGTCCTAAATTCTAAATCCGAGAATAATGTCCGTTGAAAGCATAATTCCCGAATTTCTGAAATTATTTCTTGTCATTTAGATATCGCACATACAAACATCATATATATATCGCTTAAGCTTCCAACGTTACTTAAACAGTATATGAATACATGAGTTGAATGCATAAATTGCCATCAAGGCTACTAGAATATCCAGTACATACATCACTTGGGATACCCCCATACATGTGCCCTAGACAAAATAGAGAGGGCCCGAAAGCTGCACATGTACAGTCATATCCCACAAAAGAATAAGTATACAACATGCATCAAGATCCAATCATAAATCGGTCCTAACAACTAAATATATAACATCCTGGGGCCCAAAGTCAAAATGTAAACATAATAGCTCCCAAGTTCCGTGCTCACTGACCAGTGCGGGGAGAAACGTGTGGGTCTAAAACTAACCACATAACGTGTGGTGAGACGGATGTCTTAGTGTATAAACCTATGCAGCAGGTAGTGACATGTGAGTAAGCAGGCAAATAGAATGCAATAGAATAGGTATAATAAATCATGGCATGATATCTCAAGTGAACATAAATGTGGTATGCATAGAATTTTATAATTTAGGATGTTACATGGACAATCATAAAGAATGACTTCACCTTTAAAATTCAAAGGCCTCATAGCATTTATAAAAAAAAACTAAATATTAAGGTGCCGTTTGGGGTGTGATTATAAGTTTTTAATTTTTGGGTTTTAAAAAATTTCAACTAATTTTTTACCAACTAAAAACTAATAAAATCATTTTTTATGATTTTCAATTCGTCCCCAAACGGGGACCTAAGATGAGATCTAAAATGAAACCGAGAAACATATACAGGTATGGTCAGAAAAATCTCTTCCTACAACAATGACAGGATCTGAAACCATAAGGTCCAAGATCTAATTGTTGCTGTCGAAAATATAATGCAAGCCTGGATATCAGTGTATAATTCCCAATAAGCTACTATTCAACAATACGGGTACTCTCGTTGAGTCACTCCATCTCTCATAGCAAGTGGCCAAGTGTGGCATGAGATCGATAATGCCCATAAATGAATATTTGGAACTACTATGAGGAACAAGAGAGCATGTGACTTAATTAGTGGTAATTGACAATTTGGGGTTGCAGGACCAAGGAGAATCTGAAGTACTTCTGCAACAAAGCTCGTGCTTGAAGTTTCAAGATAGCCCGACATACCAGGTGGCGCACTACCTACCCTATTTTGTGCGCTTTCTGTGGAACGTGGCATTTCCTCTTGTTGTTACCCTCCTTATTTTCTAATTGAATCGTCATATATTGATAACATTGTGGAACTAGAACGTGGGTGATAAAATTCCTCTTGTTTAATTGACAGAGTTGCATCATCGATGCTCTTGTGCGTGTTTATGTCATCCTATTGAATACTTGTTATACTTATGTAAATGAATGAAAAAATGTTATCAACATATTTTTTTAATATATTTTTTATTATCAGATAAATTTTAGAGTTTAATATATGTACATTGTTACTGTAAAAAGTTTTATATTGACATCTAATGATGCATTGTCACATTATTTATTAAATTTAATAACACATGAGTGTCGTATTCATTAAACGATACGGTGACACACTATTGGATGTTTATCTAAAAAAATTTACACTGACAGTGTATATTAATTAAATCCTAAATTTTATGTGAATATATATTCTTAGAATTTAATAAATATACAATGATGGTGTAAAAAAATTAGTGCATATTTGAGAACCTGTCCAAATCCATGTTTGCCCATACGCAAGTATTTGTTGTGTCTCTGTAATGGACCCTTGGAATTCATGAAATCTAATGTCTAACTAATTCATAAATAGACTATTACATAGTGGTCCAGTTATGTGTTTTCATATTATTTAATAAATTTAATAACATATATATGTCATACTCCATTAAATAATATGTTAAAATATTATTAAATAATTGTGTAAAATTTGTTTACTCTTCCCGTGTATATATACTAATTAAACTCATATTATTTAATAAAAAATGTGACTCGAAATTTAGTGAATTGTGCGTAAATATTAATATTTCACTTAATAATAAAAAATATATATATTAAAAAGTGCGTAAAAATGGTATTACGTACTAATGTAGTATAGGTCTATAGCCTTCCTGGTATGTAATTAAATAACCATCCAATAAAAACTTTTTACCAAATGTGCAAGGCAGTTCCTAAATAAGAAATTGTATAAATAAGTGACCACTTTTTAAAACACTAAATAGCTTAGTTTCATAAGTATTGAATATTTGGATCATTTGATAAAAGGGGTGTTATGATTTAATTAAAGGTCTGATGTTGGGTTCTGAGTATATAACTGAGGTACTATGTGACCCGACATATGATTTTATAAAAAATAAATAAATAAATAAATAAAATAAAATAAAATAAAATAAGCTTGCATAGAAGATTAACATGATATAAACCGTCATAGTATAACTGATAGAATCTTTTATTCACATGGCCGGGATATAAAGGGAAAACTGTATTATATAAAGAAGGTACACTTTAGGTTGTCCAAGGGCCAGTATGATGCGGAGAATGTCATGTATATAATTTATGGGCAACTTTTGAGTCTTGAAAATTGTTGCCATTAGCTCCTGCAGGAGCCCGCAGATGCGAATCCCTGCCCCACCTAATAAAGATTAAGAACAAGAGAATAAACTAGTATTTTACAATAAACGGTGGAATGAATTGTTGTTAGGATATTCTATCTTCATTGTTTAAATCAAAAAGGAATTGATTCAATCGAGATCCATCAGCAGGATTTGTTGAAAATGGACTCAACAATCATTAAGGGCAGGTTTGTATTTTTGTTTCCTGAAATTTTACAAAAGAAAAACTGGAAATGCACAAAAATTTGCTGTTTCCAGTATTTCCAATTTTCCTTTGTAAAATTTCAGAAAACAGGAACAGAATGAAAACAGAAAATGGAACAGGAAATGTTTTCGTAAACCAAATAGGCCCTAAAATTGCATATGAACTGAACTTTTGGTCGCGCATTTTTTCTTGGTTAATTTTTTTCGTAATTTATTATTTAAAAACTATTTTTTATGAATAATTATATGTTTATTTTAATAAAAAAATGATAAATTAAATGAAAAGATTTCAGACGATATTTTGCGAAGCAATGAGAGCAATTTGATGATTTTTCATTTGTTTTTGTTTTAATTATTATTTATTTTAACAATATTACATCAGTGCCGATTATAATTTCAAAACAATTAGTGACTGAGTGTCTTACTTTTATTTGCGGCGACCAATTCTTCTAATAAAATCTTACCGATTAAATAAAAAAATTTATATAATAAATAGTAGAAAGATGTTTTTGGTTTACAACTAAGCAGGATTAATTTTTATAAATTTATAAAATTAATGTTAAAAAATAAAATGTTCTTAATCCATCAAATATACCGAAATTTGGTTTTTGTCCCTCATTTATTTTTATTGGTTTTGGTCCTCTATTTTTAAAAAATCACATGATTTTATTCCTCGTCATTAGTTATATTCCGCTAAGTGATGACGTAGTAATATTTCTTGTAGATTTTTTTTTTGAATTTTCCTTTGAATTTTCCCGTAGATTTCAAAACTAAAAGGAAATTTTGTTTAGATTCTTTAATTTGAAGGAAAATTACTATAGATTATTTTACAACAAAACAAACAAATTTTATAACAAAGGAATTTGTAGTTTTTTTTTTGAAAATTTACAACACATGAATTTTCAAGAGAAAAATCGCAATAAATTTCCTGTAAATTTTTACCTAGAAAAAGTCATAGTGGAACTGCGAAAGTGACGTAACAGAATACAGTTAATAAGGGAGACTAAAAATATGTGATTTTAAAAAATGGACGACCAAAACTAATAAAAAAATAAATGAAGGACCAAAACCAAATTTCATCATATTTTGAGAAACCAAAAACATATTTAACCAAAAATAAATAATACATTATTTACAAAACATGTTAATAAAAATAATTTAAAAATAATTTCAATTAAATTAATTTCCACGGTTGATAACTGGAAATAAACAAGCACCTAATATACAATTTTACCGTTACAAAGTGCATTCTTTACTGTTCAAGTGTTCAGTGATTACGTCCCTCGAGAGTTGGCTTTTTATTTTTTGACTTTTCCGAATTTGGATTTATTGCATTTGACTACATTGCAGTTAGTAAATCCAGACCATCCGATGGAGATCGGGTGGTTCAGAGACCAAGATAAGTAATTTGATTTAAAACAACATTTCGGCCTCTGAACCGTTAGATCTCCATCAGACGATCTGGATTTATTGACTGCAATGACTCTAGGAAAAACTGACTTTAGGGAATCTGGATCCGACTTTTCCATGATTGTTAGGTCAGTTTGAGGCTTTCAGCACTTCCCCTCCTACAGTACTAATTATTAAAGGGTAATGACACTTTAGGTATTTTTGGTATAGTATTGGAATATGATAAACTCATATTTTTAATGCTATAAATAGTTATATTGAAAAATCTAAATTAAAATTGGCACTTAACATCAAAACAAACATACACTTTATTATATGTTGTTTTTACGACATCCACATTCAATTAATATTCCTCCCTCCTTTCCATTTCTTTTATATATGCAATTAGAGTGTGTTTGGTTGATGAAAATAGAATTGAAAATAAGAAAGAAAGAAATAAGAGTGGAGAGAAAAATTCATAAATATTATTTATTATTTGGAATGAATATGAAGGAAAAATAGAAAATATTCTCGAGTAAACTGTACTTCGTCCCTCACTTTGTAAGCGTCTTTCACTTTGGTCCCTAAGATTATGAAAACTCTCTCGTAGTCCCTCGCTTTGCACTTCGTCTACCACTTAAGTCCAATACCCAAACGTCTGTTAATTCAATGATGAGGTGGCACTCAACCTTGCTGAGGTGTCACTAGAGGGACCAAAGTGAAAGTTTTTTGACAAAATTCCCAGAGTATAACGGTCATATCTGTTAGTCCCCTTCTTTCCTTCTTCTCTGGTTTAGGGTTTTCCCCAAAATTCCCTCTCTGAGTTCTTCATCGCTCTTCATTTCTGCTTCGTCCGTCTGTTCTTCATCTTCTTCATCTTCGTTCTGCGAAGAACCCAGCAACCATGACCACCACCCATGAAAGGAGGTATACCAGTGGGTGTTCGAATTCTTTTCAAAATTTTCAGAGGGTGATTATGGGTTCATAATGCCATTGCAATCTTGCTGCAGTTATAAGGGTTTCAAAACAGAAAAAAAAAATCCAGGGAGACTATTTTATGGTTGTCCAAAACTTAGGGTAAGATTTGTTGGTTATGGTTTAGGGATTGATTTTATTTTTGTTCTCTGATTTTTGGCCTCTGTTTTTGTAGGTTCCAGAAAGATGTCAATTTTTCAAGTGGGTGGAGAACAAAGATGTTGGTCCAGAAGAAAGCATCAATGAAGGCTCATCCACCATGGATTTTGCTGCAAGTGATGATGATGAGTGGAGACTCAATATTGCAAGGAAGGTGAAGAAATTAGAGTGGGAAATTAGGAGATTAAGGTGGGTCAGTATGGTGTTGTGTGTGGTGTTGGGGTTTATTCTAGGTGTGTTGTGAAAAGTAGGAATGTTGGTTCAATATGTAATGTGTATTTAGAGTATTTGGAGTAGCCTTCACTTTGGTGATGTAATGAATTTTGGCCATTGTAATGCCATTTATTTTTGTAATGAATTATGATTTAAAGAGAATATGAAGTTGGAGTATTTGAACCTTCCAAATAACATCAATTAACATCTAAAGTGTAAATTTCCCATACCAGAAAAGGACTTTACCAGCATGAAGCAAATCATGGTTAGCTTGATAATAACAAAATTTAGTTAATCCAAAATGTGCTTAAAACAGTAACATCCAAATTGTTAATCCAAAATGGACTTAAACCATTAACAACCAAATTGTTAATCCAAAATGCACTTAAAACAGTAACTTCCAAATTGCTCATCCAAAATGTACTTAAAGAACCAACCATACAAAACATAACACTAGTGACATAATACTACTAACATAAGGAAATGATGCTTATCCAAAAGTCATCCATTAATAAAATTACAATCCAAAATAATGTCATGACAGTCATGTCTGCTGAATTTTTGCACTCCTAGTGAATCTGGACTCATGATGTTGAACTGTGCAAGCTAGGTGTTGGCATAAATTGGTTGGCCTTTGTGGACTCATCAGCTACATCAGCTGGGGCAGTTGGGGGTGGGTTGTTGTGACTTGTTCCAGATGCTGCAATTTTCCCTTTCCCCCTAATTGGCAGCTTGTTTCTTGTCACCATGTTATGGGTCTTGGTTGGACATTGGTAGATTGGTGGTGGTTGAGACTGAGAAAGGTCATTTCCTCTGGCTGTGGCATTTGGACATCAGCAACAACTTCATTTGGGCCACCCTGGTTTGAAAGGCCCAGTACCGAGTAGCAGTTACTCCAGTAACAACTTGATTTGGCCCAATCTGGTTTGAAGGCCCGCTCCCATCAGCAGTTACTCCAGCAGCAACTTCAGTTGGCCCCACTCTGGTTTGAAGGGCCACTCCCATCAGCTCCTTTCTTCTGTTGGGCTGCTAACTCCTCCAATCTCTGCTTTTTGGCTGTTGGACACCCTTTTTTGTTATTTTTTTTTCCTCCACAAAAGGAGCATGTGAAGTCAGGGAGCTTTCTCTTCATTTTGGTAACCTTCCCAGAGTCCTTCTTTGTCTCACCTTCCTTTCTTCTTTGCTTCTTTGGTCTTCCAGGAGCTCTTTTCACAGGTGGTGGTAAAGGGGCAATTTGGTCTGTTTTTTGCCAATATTCTTCCCCCTGCAGTGGATTGATATGATGTGCATAGGTTGCATGAATGGATGCCATTGTTAGCCATCCATGGCAGTAGTCCTCTGGCCTATGATTCTGAGTGATATAGCAGATACTGCATGCATGCAAGACATTCTTACATATACAAGATACTGTATAAGAACAAGTATCCTCAAAAGAAAAGAGATAAATAAATAAAAAATTAATAATAGTTTACCTGTTAATTGCCAAAATCTGCATGAACAGGTTTGACTGCCTATATTCACAACTACTTTGGTATGCCAACACTGCACTTCATACTTGTGCTCAGCCTCATCACCTAAACAATAAGTCAAGATTGAACATTAGCAGTCATCCATTATTCAAACATGTTACAACATATGTAAATTGTAATTTCAAAAATTGAAACTTTTACCTGACCACAATGCAGTCCATTTGTTGTTTTCCAACTTCTCTTTCTCCAACCTGATTTGCTGCACAGGTGTCAAAGGTCCATTATGCTTCTCAAGCTTCAATTTGTTGGTTGTAATTGTTGTCATTATGTAGCATCTGATCTCCTCTAACATGGTTATTATTGGCATGGTTCTTGCAATCACAATCTTGGAATTGAACACCTCACAATTATTATTGCAGATATTATCAACCTTAGGCCATTCAGAGAAATATGCCTATGTCCATTATCCAAATATTGTTAGGCCTTGTCAGTCACCTTCTTGACAGCTTGCATCTTCAGATAGAATTGACAAATAGTGGTGGATCTTGCACATTCCCAAAGCAGAGTCCTCAGTTGCTTGTCTTTCCATTGTTTGGTAAAATTTTGCCACAAATTCCACACACAAAACCTGTGTGGGGCACCTAGCATTACCTCTTGTAATGCTGGAATAAGGCCCTACATTAGTGTTAAATCATACACATTAGTCCCCAACATTAATAAAAATAATTCAGGTTAGTCCCTAACATTATATTAAATCATTCACTTAAGTCCCTAACTTTACAAAAGTAATGCAAACTAGTCCCTACCAACTTACTTTTTGCATATCAGAAATGAAATGCCACTTGTGCTGTCTGTAGTCACCAAGATCTTCATGTAGTAAACCCAAAAACCACATCCAGTTGTCTTTATTCTCTGTATCCACCACTGCATATGCAATGGGCCAAATGTGATTATTTGCATCCTGACCCACAACAGATAACAATTTCCCTCCATAATAGCCTTTTAAAAAAGCACCATCTAGGCCAATTAAGGACCTACATCCAGCCTTGAACCCAGACTTGCAGCCCTCCAAACAAATATACACTCTGTGGAATATTGGGGCACCCTCTTCCTGGGGGATTGTGTCCATCTTAATAGTAGATCCTGGATTAGCCCTCCTTAGTTCCCCACAATAGTCCCACAACTTCCCAAATTGTTTTTTCTCACTGCCCTCAATGATCTATCTGGCTCTCACTGAAGCTCTCCAGATTTTTGTGTCAGCAACTTGTACTCCACATTTCTTCTTGAAATATTCATAGATCTCACCATGCTTCATTGTTGGGTGTTTTTCTTAGCTTCTTAACAAGCTTTCCAATTACCCATGGCTGTGAGGCCTGATTATTCTTAAAGGTCCTGCCGCATGTGTGGTCACCTATGAAGGTTTTCATCTGGAAACAATTGTTGGCATTGCTGTAAGCACAGAAAATTCCCATTCACATTTATCAATCATGCATCTTGCCCTTGCTCTAACTTTGTCATTCTTGATCCATTTTATCTCCCTTCCAAGACTTATTGTGTAATCCCTCACTCCTTGCTTGAAAGCTTCCAATGTATTGAATTCCATGCCAAGTTCAAGTTGGACATGGCCAAATGTTGAATCTCTGTTGAACTGAGGGAAAAGCCCATTGTTGCCCTCTTCATCATCAGTACCAGCTGGAGTCTTAAGCTCTTCAGAATACCACTCATTATCAGAGACCACACCAGCTTCAACATTAGCCTTAGTAGCGTAGCTTGTTCTGTGTCCCACCACTTCTTCTGGTAACTCATCATCAGAATCATCTTCTTCTATGTTTACATGTCTCCTTCCCCTACTCCCTTCCCCTTGCTTGTCCCTTCATCTTTGCCTTTTTTTCTTTGACTTTGTATTGGACTTTGTCTTTCTCTTTGTCTTCTTCTCCTTTGTTACTTCAGCTGACTCTTTCCCCTTTCCCTTATCCTGTGCAACACAAACTCCAACTGCTTCTCTGTTATTTCCCTCCTCCTCAGCCACCCCTTCTTCAGTTGCTTCTTTCCCTTGAACATTATCCTCAGTCACAGTTTTTTCACCAACATTCTCCTCAGTCACAGTTTTTCCAGCATCATTCTCCTTAGTCACATTTTTGTCAGCAACAGGCTCTTTACTCACACTGCTTCTTTTTCCTTTTTGTTGGGCTTTTTATCCTTACTTGTCTTTTTAATGGAGTACCTACAAGTAAATTAAGCAAATTAGCCCAAATAGAATTTATTTACCACATTATAAAATTAATTGCCTAATTTAAAGTACCTGTAGACCCCACTGCATCAGACTTGTCTCCCTTCTCTCCTTGTTGGACCACATGCTCACCCAAATTACTCCCTCCTCCTATTAACATCAAATTAGTCTCCAACATATTAGTCAAAGTAAATAAAAGTCAAAATACCAAAAATACATTGTAAACAAATTATCTGTACATAATAAACCAATCATACCTTTGTTTTTCTCAACAGCAGCATGTGGTTGCCCTCCAGCACCTTCATCAGTTGCACTCTGCCAACTCCCAGAACCACTCCCAACAACCTTACCTCTCCCATCATCAACCCCCACACCCCCAGAACCTCTGGCATCATTCTCAACGGCCTCAACAGCCTTTATGACTTCTTGTAAAAATGTTGAAATTTCAACCACCTCAGGCTTCTCAATACAATGCTCAAAATAGATATGAAGCTCCCCCAGTTCTTTTAGCAACATCTACGGCCTCCAACAGGTCCCCATCCTTTTTCAACTCCCTTAAAACATCCCTAAATCTGACAGAAGGATCCAGCCATAAAACATTCTTCAAGTTTTTATACCCAAACTCCTTACTGAAATTCCTAAAGCTAAATACATCCAACCTGTCTGGATCACACTCAGGCCATATGTCAACCTTGCCCCACATGTATCTCGCCCTAGCCTCATCAGCATCCTCAACAAATTGCCAGCATGATGAATGTGAACATCCACCCTCTGCATACACATTTAAAGCAACTACTTAAATTTAGCAAATAATTTATTACATAAACTACTAATATAATAAATTCATATAATATTGTATAATAAATTACGGGGACCACTGACATACAGTGAACTCACATGGGTCCAGCATAGCTTTTCACTATCATCTCACCTTGCACTCTGCCCATCCCACACAGACTCAAGATTCCAGACACATTGTCCCACAACTATTGTGTGGTGGAAGATTCTCTCAATAAAAAACATCAATATCAAGAAGAATAGGGTACGGGAATTCTTTTCAGACATTACAAAACAAAACACCCATACAAAGGTACAAAGGAAACCCCAAAAAACCCACTGACCCAGTACCAAGGAAATCCCTATAACCAACAAAGCAAGCACATAAAACTCACTACAAAACCAAATACGATAGACTCTGAGTAGAATGACAACATTACCTGTGACTCCATTGGTTCCACAGCTTCTAATCACTTCGCCTTCCTCAAAGCCACAAAAGAATACGGGTAGATAGAGATTACGAGGAGCAGAAACCTTGCCCTAGCACAGCCGCGGGAAAACGCTTCAGTTCAGAGAAGAATGAAAACTGTAATGAAGGTTCCAATTCCTCGTATACCCCCTTTTGAGTCAAGCGTGTAAGGTTGAGTGTCATCTCATCATTGAATTAACAGACGTTTGGGTATTGGACCTAAGTGGTAGACGAAGTGCAAAGTGAGGGACTGCGGGAGAGTTTTCATAATCTCAGGGACCAAAGTGAAAGACGCTTACAAAGTCAGGAACGAAAGTGACATATTACTCAAATATTCTCCCATCTTCCTTGAATAAATGAGTAGAAAGAAATAGAGGTACGTAAAGACACTTTTCCCTTATATAGAGAATTTGTTAATTAATTGAACATTTACACATAGTAATCGACCATGTTAATTTGTGAACCATACATTATAAGTCGATCATCAGTTATAAATTGATAGTTGATTTCATTTTTAAGTGCCTGTTTGACCGTTAAATAAAATTAATTTTAAAAATAATAAAAAAATTAAATTATGCAATAATTATGATGTTTCATTTTAATTATTAAAAACCACAATATCCGATCCAATGCATATAAATTTAAGCAAACAAGTTGTTACATGATCATAACCTTATTCTATATAGTATTTATTCGGATCCACAATTAAAACAATTATTCGGATCTATATTTAAAATAAATATGATTTTGAGATAAACACATAGATTGAAATTCAATATGCACAAAAGTCTCACCCTGTGAAGGAGAGTATCATTGGCTGTAGAGGATATTCTACAGAGAGGGTATCATTCCGCATGTATGTGTTCATTCGTTGTAGAAATCGTTTTTCATTTTTAAATTTCACTGCATGTGATCACCACTACTCACTCACTTTTCTTTCTCTGTGGATATGACTTCAAGGTTTACTCAACCTAAAGTGATCAAATACTAATTCAGCCACACGTCATGGTAGATACACAGTTCAATAATGATCCTGAACTGCAACATTGTTAAGTTGGCAAGCAATTAGGGGGCACTAATTTTAATTTTATTCTCCAAGAAAGATAAATCTCTGAGAATCGTCAGTTTCTGAGTTTCATTATCCTTCTAGAGGAAAAGCTAGAAGTGAAGATTTCTTTCATATAAACCTTCTAAACAAAGCTTATTTGCCACAATCATAAAAGATCGCAATGCAATTTTGCTTAAAACTAGGCTTCAAATATAACGAAACCTGAATTGAAGAACAATTGACTACCAGAGTCAAAGTAACAAGTCTACTGCAAAGTAAAAACTTAGATACAATTAATCTCCAAAGTAAGTTAATTTAGCTACCCCATATTCCCACTAAGTGGACGACAATTGAAAATTATTTAACTAATACAATCCACAACCCCCAAAAAATCTTCAAACTGATCATCAGCAAATAACTTAGCTATTCTTTCTAGCTAGCCTCAGTACTCTTCCACACACTCCACCACCACCTCATACTTTACACAAAGCAACATAAGCTAGAGATGCATCTTCATGCGGGTAAATGTCAGTCCTCTTCAGCTTTCATATCCAGTAGGAAATTCACAGTTACCATACCCTGCACAAAAATTAAATGTCACACTCAAAAACACAAATTTTGAATTAAAATTAAATTAGTTACGAAAAGGCGATAAATTAAGTTGGAGACTTTTCAAAGGCATCCAATGTGACCCCAATCTTTGACTAATTGACTGTCCTTTTACGTTATACTTGTACCAATTTTCATCTACTTATTTTTTTCAAAAATTACCGTTGTACCTAATAATAAAAGGCACTTCCAGCTACCAATGTAACACTGTAGTACCCTAAACATGATGGGACAGGGTTCCCAATACACTCTATCCAATAAAGGTATGCCACGTTGCTATCAGAAAAGATTCCCTCTTGTCAACCCTATCACGTGCCTCTTTTATGTTCACTGACCTGTCGTGCACCATTATACTAACCTATTCACGTTAGCGACCCCATGCCACAGTACACTAACCTAAACTACGTCGTATCGGAGAATGAGAATCTAAGGCAAAAAAAAAAGAGAGAAAGGGGTTTTTTTCAGAATACTCACTAGGCTCCTGCGTGACCACATACGACGTGCCCCCGAAATAGCAGCTCCCACCCGCGCGTGCTTTCTTCTGATAGTAACTGTTGAATGCGAACGAAGCGTGTGCAACCAGCGTGTTCGGATCGTAACACGTGGCACCTGGTTGGATCGGACGGCAATCAGCACCTCCCTCACCACAAGCAAAATCTAGAGCCGCCTGCAGCTTATCTTTCTCCGCATCCGGGTTCGCAACACACCACGTGTTTCCGGTAGTGCTCTTTGAAACACCCCCTCCGCCGCCAGAGACGGGTGCAACCGCCGGAACTGTTTGTCTCCGGCCACCGTCAGCCGGCGAAGGATTATCGTGGTAATTTTTAGACCTTCCGCGGTTAGCGAATATCATAAACTTTCTTCTCGTTCGGGTAAAAAGCCCGAAGTTCCTCTCTGAGGTAGGCCCGGGCTTCTGATTCTCGTTGAAAAGCGCGAACAAATAAACGGTCAGATCTGCTTTGGGCCGCATTGGGGTCCCACCACCTGTCAAGATCTTACGGACGAGATTTCCGTTGTATGCAGCAGCGTTCTCTACGCTCGCACCCACCTCATTATTATCCCCTTTAGAAGGCCAGCCTGTTTCCGTAACCACGATCCTAACGTCGTCGTATTTCAAAGAAGAAAGCGCTGCGAAAACGGCGTCGATTTGTGCGTCGAAGAGGTTGAAGTACCTTAACCCGTTACCCGAATCCACAACACCCGGGTTTTCCCTGAACAAAGCATAGTCCAAGGAGATGACGTCAGCATTGGACTCGTACGCGAAGAAAGGGTACACGTTCACCATGAGGTACGAACCGGTTTGGCGGAGAAAATCCAACATGGGCTTAAAAACGGGTTCGATGAGTTCGGGTCGGAATGACCCGGCTGAGGAAGGGTAGGAGTTCGCGAGGGCTGAAAGAGCAATGGGGGAAGAAACCTTAATGTCTCCGAGGTTGTGTTTAAGGAGTGCTTGGTGGATGTTTTTCATGGCGGGAACGAGGAACTTGGTGGTGTTGTGTGTGTCAACGAAGACTTCGTTTCCAACGGCAATGGCTTCGATTTGGGTGTGAGGGTGGTAAGCGGCGACGTTTCTCTCGACCCATGAGGATGCAAAGGAGGGTGCTTTCGCTGCTGCGAAGAGTTGTTGGTTGGGTAGATCCACGGTTACTTTGATTCCGGATCCGGATAAGGCTCGGAGCACTGCCGGGTCGGTGTCGTAGACCTTGACCCGGTCTACACCTTGAGATTTCAGGAGCTGAACTACCTTCACTGCTGAGGGAAGGTTGTTAGCTACACGACCGTAGTTCACTCCAATGGAGCCAGCATCTGAAATAGACAATGCAGAACAGAACTGGGTTAGTTAGCACACTACAAAAAAAAGTAAACAAAACAGACTGAAATGAGAGAAAGTGTGAAGAGCATTGCCTGCGAGTGTGAGAAGGGTGAGGGAGAGGAAGAACGTGGTGATGGTGAAGTGCTGCATGCTCTGCTTCCGATGGAAAAAAACAGAGCGTGAAGATGGGAAATGTTCGGTTGTGTGTTTTGTTTTCGGTGGTTTTGATGATGTTTCTGGGAATGTGGGGGTTGGAGTGAGTGGGAGTGTGAGAGAGAGTGGTCTCTGTTATCTATGAAGGAGGCATTGAGGGAAACGAGGTAGTGGTAGCCTGGGTGAGTGAGTGTGAGGCGGTAAGGGTAAGATGGGTAATTGGGACCCACTTTGTGTTTGTGACAGCAACAAAAGGACGAGTAATTATAGGACCACCATGGCTCAAGCACAACTTGGCCTGCCTCATGCAGCTCTCAGCAAATAAATGAATGAAGATGGAAACAGACCATTATTGATTGGGTTTTTATTTTTTAAGCTTTTTTATTATTATTAAATTATTATTATACAATTTTTAACAATTATTAAAATAACTTTTAAGATACCAATCAAAATTTTAAAATTATATTATACTATTTTTTACATCATTATATTTTATATTCTAGTAATAATATAAAGAAATTGGTTTAGCATTTATGCAGTATAAAACTATGATTTTGTGAAATTGATTTTAAATTACCGTTTAATGTGTTTTATAAAATGTGTATCATTATCTTAATCATTAATTTCTAAAATTAATTTTATTCCACCGTAAATTAAACGGAATATATTAGTAATAATTATAATAATAAGTTTTAATTTTAAAGAAATTGTTTACACCAAAATTTTGCAAAAAAGTACGAGAATTTTGTAGTATATAGGAATTATATATCTCTATTCTTTATGGATCAGATTTTCTGTCACGTTATTTTTTAAGAAAAAAAAAAAGAAACAGCCAAATCAGTGTACCGATTTACCGAAAAGAACAATAAAAAGGAGAAAAAGAATCAAAATAGAGCATGACATTTTTGTTCATTACTGAATTAAAGTTTAGAACCACATTGGGTAATGTTTTTGAAGCTGCTATCATCAAAGAATAATGAAAACGAAGAAGTTTGGATCTAGCAAAATTTTCTCTCCATTTCTTTGCAGTAAAATAATCACCATTTAAATTATTTATCAGTCTCATTCAAAAATTAACCAATTAATTTGAATCATCAAACATAATTGAATGGTGATGATTTTACTAGAAAAATAGAGAAAAAATTTTGCTCAGAAAAATCCAAAGTGGAAAATAAAGCCATAAGAAAAGTGTGATCCACAAGATAAACAAACTAATTTTTAACTTATTCAACTAATTTATAAATTAATTTCATCAACATAAAAATATTTAATAAACTAATTTATTTTAACTTTAACTAATTTCTAACTTGTAATTTTATAAATTACTTTAACTAATTTCTAACTTGTAATTTTTTTTGTTTTTATACTTAATATTTTGGTACACTCATTGATTTACTCTCAAATTTTTTATCCTTTTAATTAATAAAAAATATAAGCATATTACATATCACACAAAGAAAAATATTACAACAATATTATCCTCTTAACTTAAAAAACCACTTAACTAAGTATTATATTTAAATTTAATTATTACAATGAAAAAATATTATCCTTGACGGGTATTATTTGACTAACTCAAAGGAAATTCATTAATTTCTCTTTAAGGAAGTAAGGAAAATTAGTGATTAATTTTTTTAACATTATCTTTGATTAATAAATTCTACTTGGAATAAAAGAAGAAGAAACATATTAATACAAGGAATATCATTTCATTACTATTTGAAATTACAACTGAAGTAGCATGCATCTAAGTTGGGGTTTTAGCTTAATACATTACAAAAAGAAAGTGGACTTTATATCCGGTTGTACCCTATCATTACTGTATACTGCTACTTACATATACCCCTAAATACTACCACTTGACTCATCAAGATCCGGCTCAACCTGAACGTCACGTCTATCTTCACCACAACGTGCATCCTTTCAGAGTCCATACCCACTAAGGTGCCATAAGAGTGACAGACAACAACAAAGAAAATAAGGGGGTGAGAAAACTTTACATGAACACACTTACCGCAAGATATGATAACTAGAGTAAACATATATTGGGATTCACATAATTCATACGACAACATACACAATCAATCACATAAATAATTCATAACGTCATGAAGTAGTGCGAATATGCTCATGCAATGTGAAGCAGCCACATCATCTTCCACTATTTCTCATAACTACCATATGTCGTGCAATGCATGAGGTCCGGGGGTAATTTCACCATCCACAATGCACAACAACATTGCCATATGAAGCGATCATGAGTTAGAGTCTGAACTAGCATTGGTACACAGAGCCACGACTCCAAAATAATAATCATAATATCACTGGTTGATCAACCAAAACATCAACTTCTAGACAATCTCCACTGATCATGATAATGGTCAGAGTCTAGTCAAGGTAACCCGACCATATTGAGGAAACTCCGGCTTATGGGAGCGCAACTCGTTCCGATTAGCAATTTTCGCCGAATCGCCGTCCACATCCTCGAGTCCAAGTGAATGTATCCACACGATATCACTCACAATCATCTCCTCTATTTCACAAGATATCACTTGTAGCCTCTCGTTCCATCATAAGGCCACTGCCTTAGACGTCACTATGCATATGATGCATGTCACATATACCTATGCATTCACAACATTCTCATACCTTAATGGTAAAGTCACCCCCAAATCTTTCCAGAAAGTCACCCATCGTGACATAACAACAGGTTCGACACTCACACCCAGTGTTATAAAAACCAACTCGGACCGGCCGGTTCGACCGGTCTGGCCGGAAACCGGTATTTTGATCAATTCGAGTCACGTACTGGATCGGATATACACCTAGCCCGGTAAAATCACTTTAACTTGGCCGATTCTTGGAAAAAACCGATGACCCGGTGGTATGAGTCAACCGACCGAGTTAACTTAAGAAGAAGAAGAAAGAGAAGCAGGTTGTAAATGGCCCCCTTCACTTGATAAGGAAAAAAAAAGCATTCCAGCCGTTGCACACAAAGGGATATTTGCACCGAAGAAGGAGGAAGAGGAGGAGGAGAGATATTTCCAGCCGTTGCACCACTGCGCTGATCCCATCTGCTCGCAAGGCACTGTTCGGAACTTTAAGCTCAATGTTCAAAATGAAAACGTGATAAACTTTTCAGAAGCCTGAACTGCCCTGAAGGTTAAAGTGAGAGGAAAAATTTAAATGAAGCATGTCTCTTTAGTCTTGTCAATGTACAAGCTATAAAGTGAATAGGATGCAGAGTCTATATCATAGACTCACAGAATAAACTTTTTTTACTATTATATTTGATATTTTTATTATAAAAACTAGACTATTTTAGCTTTGACGGTTTTAACTTTTACATGAATCTTTTGCTTTATTTATTATTTTATAATAATAATAATAATAATATGTGTATTATTTTTAATATGTTTTTACATAAATTTATATATCTGGTTTAACCGGTTCAACCAGTGACTCACTGGTTCAACCAGTGACCCATTAACTCATTACCTCGACCGAGTCAATAACCGGTCCGAGTTTTATAACGTTGCTCACACCCCATCGGTAGAGTCGCCTCGAATTTTTCCATATAACCACCCATTGTGGTACTATAAGAAATTCGGTGACTATTGGGGCTGAAACTCAAAATTTTACTAAGTTATAAGAGATCAATATTTTCGAATGCAAATGCATTTTTTTTGTTTAACCACAGATATCCTCCACGGGAGGCAATCCTGTTCGAGCCGGGAACATCCACATCATGGTGGGGCTAACTCTCCCAGCAGGGATTTTTTCCATCCACGAGACTCGAACTCGAGGCCTTGCTTGAGAGGAATCAAACATGTACCACTTGAACCAACCCCTGTTGGTGAATGCAAATGCATTTGAAG
This sequence comes from Sesbania bispinosa, assembly GCA_026901365.1. NCBI lineage: Eukaryota > Viridiplantae > Streptophyta > Magnoliopsida > Fabales > Fabaceae > Sesbania > Sesbania bispinosa. Next base: position 358,357 of record QLOH01000651.1, on the reverse strand, counting down.
AAAGATTCGAAAGAATTATTATTGATCAGGATTCAAGTTAACTTAGTGAAATTTGAAGAGTTTATATTATTTCGAATTTGAAGAGAGATGTTGATTTCTGAATATGCATGGAAATGTAAACAACATTTGCATTAGATACTTATTCGAATTCGAAATATCTTTTGATAGCTAGATAGAAAAGGATTTCAGATAACTTTATGTATTAAACATAAATTATATTTGAAGGCAAAAGATACAAATACAAGTCTTTTTCATTCATATGTGAATAATATTCGAATTACATGAGAAGTTCGAATGAGATAGAGAGGAAATATAAAAAATACATAGAATGAAAATTATTCTAAGTTTTGAGAAAAGACTTGACTTCTGCCTCCCTGTCCTTCATTTGACCTTCTTCTTCCTTCTTCTTCCTCCTTCTCTTCCACAGGCTTTGATTAAGCCAAGGAAAAAGCATTCTGCTGATATGATAGCGCAACCCTTGGTGCTTGGGGTGTAATTAAAGAAAGCGTGGGGAAGGAGTAAATAGGATTCATTTACTATATAAATGAATCTTTAATTGGCTAGTACGTTCAACCTAAGAGAATTCTTAATAAGGATTGAAGAACCTTATAGCTTTGGCTATTTCGTCAACCTTATCGAAAATGAAATCATGAAAGATCAGGTTGAACGCAATAACCAAAGGAAGAAACTTCTTCATATTGAACAGAGAAGGGAATGAAGAAGAACGTCAAAGCCCAAGGGTATTTATACTGAATGAATTGGACGGTGCCATTAATGTGCATGCAGAATTGTCCAATCAGGTTGAGGGTCAAACCCACGTGTGGTCAGTGGTCAAGTCCACCAACATCTTGACCAATCAGAAATATAGCACGTGAAGATACATGGAATTAATCAGTCAAAACTTTGGTAAGTTTCCTAATGTAGTTGGAGATTCAGATAGAAATCGAAGACTTGTTCGAAACTGAAAGAAGACTAATAGCTTAGAAGAATTTATAAAGTCAGAAGTTTGAAAAGGATTCGAAGACCATTCAAATTTCAAATGAAGCATTTATTGGAAGTTACCATTCGGAGACAAGTGTCAAGACCTTAGGCTATCAATTATTTGGCAAGTAGAAAACTGTTGTTGCTTTTAATACGTGTCACACTTAGAAATTTGACACCTCAATTAGGCTTGTAAACGTGTCAGAATCTTGTTAAGTATACGTTAGAGTAGAAGTCTATAAATAGGCAAAATTATGATGTAATAAGGGTTGGATCTCATTTTACTGAAACTTCTCTGAAACACCCAACGTCTAAAATTTGAAACGACTAAGTGGTTACTAAGGAGATTGTCCAATATGTGTATCCATCCTAACTTTTCATTAATGCAATTTACATTTTTGCAACTTTTCTTTTCTTTTTGATTACTTATTGCATTTAAATTCTTGCAACTTTTATTTTCTTTGTTTACTTTTTGCTTCTAAATTTCTGCACTTTACTTTCAATTCTTTACTGCATTTACTTTATTTCCTTTTCAAGTTTCAAATCTTTGTTTTTACTCATCTTTTCTCTTTAAAATTCTGTTTCATTCTGCAAATTGATTTTTTGAATTCATTCTTGTGAAGAATTCAGTTATTCAAATTTCTGTTACTTCTTAAATGCAATTTCTGAGTAAACCTAGTTCTTAAAAAGAACCTTTAGAGGATTCAGATTTTAGTCCCAAATTGTACTTTCAGAATCAAGAAAGTTTTCAAACTTGATTGAAAATTTGCACAACAAACAGTGACTTATCCAGCAAGAAATTCGAACCACGACTTGGGTTAATCCACACTCTCTTTCTAAGCTTATGAATTCTTATGTACTTAGAGTGTGTTCATTGTAAGCTTTTAGGGCATGTTACTTTCAGTTATTCTCACACTTGAGATTTTGTTCCACTTATACTTTATGACTTACTAAATCTTATGTATATGTCTTATGTATTTTACCTCACCCTCACTCAAGTATTATATCATAGTGTTTAATGCTTCATAGGATCCACTTCCTAATATAGTTAAACTATGTAACTTCAAACTTAAGCAATAATGTATTAGGATTAAGTGTATAATTAATCTCCATGTATTAAGTCTACCTTCTTTTGGTGTACACCTTACCTTAATATTCCTTGATTAAGTTTTATCTTAGGTAATTAGGTTTAGTCCTTAATTAAGTGCATCTCATCCTTAATTAAGTGTTAATTCTTAATTAGATACTTAACTAAGCCTTAATCATATTCTTAATTCTTGATGAAGTCTTAATCATACTTCATTAATTAGGGTTAATCATGATTACTTAAGTCTTAATCAATTATTAATTACCTTCTTAATCATTGATTAAGTCTTAATCATACTTTATTAGGATTAATCATAATTACTTAAGTCTTAATCAATTCTTAATTACCTTCTTAATCCTTGATTAAGTCTTAATTATATTTCATTAAGGTTAATCATAATTATTTAAGTCTTAATCATCATTAAATCTTAATCATCATTAGTGTAATCCTTAATCATTATTAACTTAGTGACTAGGATCGGTCTTAATTAATTACCTTACTTAATCAACCTAAATAGTTAAATTAATGGCATCGTTAATTGGGTTATAGTCTTAATCGCTTATGATTTGGATAAGGTTAAGGCCCAACATGGTTTAAGCCCACTAAGTTACCATGAAACAATCATTTGATTTTATGCTCATTTAGGTTTTTTTTAACATTTTATGAGTAAAGAGGCCCAAAATAGTGGCCCAAGTCTTATATAACCCACATCAGTCCATTTTAGCATGTTACCATTATGTATAACATGTTCTAGGCTGACCTTTATGTTGACTTAGGTTTTTACCCAAATTTACATATTGCCTTTCCATTTCTTACTTTTTAAATTATGCTTTTCACTTTTAACCTTTAACTTTTATCTTTTACTTTTGCATTTACCCTAACGGGCCACTTAAGCCCACTAACACTTTCATACTCATCATCCTTCATTCACATGAATCAAACACAACACAAGTATGGATATGGTACTCATGATAGATGATGTGAGAAAGGGATAGAGAGGGAAAAAAAAGATAGAGGATGAGGTGTGAAAAAATGGGTTGTGTGATTATCAGTATTCTTTCAGGATTTGATCAAGTTTTTTTTCACTTTTAGAGCTCTTTTGTAGTTTAGTAATGGAGTTTTACTCTATAATTATATTGATGAATTACATGATTAAACTTTTTTACATAAAAATTCACAATTTTCTTATATAATTTATTTAATGCAAGATAAATTAAGGAGGAACCACCAGACCAGGGCCTCTTTCTTCAAAATGCGTCCGTGAGCTTGCTAAATTCTTCTATTTTTTTATCGACTTCCAAAATGCGTGATTTTGATTGAATGATTCTATGTTGTTTGGAAGGTTTGGTGTTGAGTTTCATAAAAAAAACACTCAAGAACACCATGAATTTCATGAAAAATCAATAAAATTCCAAAAAATGTAAAACTCATATATGATGAACTACTCATACCCAACATCAAGGTTATCATGTCAAATCATTAAGGGTGTTATGGTATTTTAACTAAATAAATTCCAAAAAAATTCTACAAAATTATAAATACCAATTACTAACCTATTTAAAATTCCAAAATATATTTTACTTATTTTTTTCTCGAATTCTAATATATTGGTTAGGGTTACACTGCTAACTAGGGCTTTTTGGTCATTTTGCACATTGTTATTTGTGTATTTCAACACATTGTTATGTATTCATTTTGAGGGACACCATTGTATATATGTAGCCCTTTATGGGTATTTCTATTTTGTTAAGGATACATGTATGTTAGTATCCCAACCATTTTATGTATACAGTATTTAGATTATGCTTATGTACGCGTTGGATTACTTAAAGAAAATCATTGTATGTTTTGATATTGTTAATATCGTGAAAAATAATTCCCTAAATTTGGGGTTATGTTTCCAACGCGCATATATCGTAGGTTTTTGGAATTAGAACGTTACACTTAAAATGATGTCGGTCAAAATTTTAGAGAACTAAAATATGTATACAATTTTATGGTTTTTGATGGTTTAATATTGTAGGAATATTATTTATTTATGTTAGGATGGTAATTGTGGAGTTTAAGTCCTATATAGATATAGATTCATAAATTTCTAGATTGTGATAACATAGTTGTATGAATGACCTAATATGAGTATTGTTTTAAGGTTTTTTTTCCCTTTTTTATGGTGAATTCTAGAGACTTTGCATAATGAATCCAAGATTGCATGCTAGAGTGATGCCTACTTACTTTTTCCTATCCCTTATGACCCTTTAATCTTGCATCATGCTATAAATTGTTTTTAGTCTGGGTAGGGAATATTTGATGATGCTTATATATCAAGACAATATTTAAGGAATCATTATTTAAAGTGGTTTGGAGAGTCATAGGAGGAGGACTTGAATTATAGTTCAACCTACAAAACTGAGTTCCCAACTGATTTTTGCTCAAGAGGTTTCTTGGCTATCAGAAGGTGTCTTTTGAAGATGGTATTGAGTAAATCAAATATTAACTATGAAAAATATACCTTTTAAAGAAACTTTAGTCCATAGGAATTTATGTCGTAAGTAATATGATCTTAACATTGTTTGGAAGGTATGACACAATGATTACATTAGAAAATGAATGATATTGTTATGATTAGAAGCAAGAATAGTGAACACAAGAGAATTTAATTACTTGCTTCTAAAGGGTTAAAACTTATAAGAATTTTATGAAACTTTCCAAAACCCTTATATAATCCATATATAATCATTGTATAGAGAAAATCTCTTTAGATGCACCTTTAAAAGAATTTTGGTAAAACACACCCAAAGTATATATGAATTTTGCTTAAGTCTAGAAACTGTAATTTGTGCTTCTAAAGGACTAAACCAATCCAAAACTTGATAAAACTTTCCAAAATGAATATTTAAAGGATGAAAAGATTATTTATCAAATTATTTGTAAAAGATAATGTTTAAAAACTGATTATGCAGAAATTTGCCTTGTTGTGAAAGAGTGGAAGTGATGTGAATCAAATATGATCAAGAAAATCATTTACTATGCAAAATAATAAAATAGTAAGGGTGGAGAGATATTGCACAGTGATTTTTATATGGTTCACCCACAAACTCCTTGGGCTACATCCAGTACCTATCTCAGTAGGATTTTCCACTACTTTAACAAGCATGTTACAACATGTAATATTTTACCCCAACCTCCTCAAGCGTAACACCACCAAGTATTCTTTTGCCTCAACCTCTTAAGATTTAAACCAACTACGCAACTGCTCAACCAACACTAATAAACCAAATATTAGGTTGGGAGGCTCTCAACCAACACAAACTCTCACTAGTTAGTTTGGGAGATATACCACCTATTATGAAAATATGGTGTTTCGATGGATAGATCTCAATATCACTCAAAGAGTGGATTCAACTAATACAATACAAAGCTAAATAACTTAATCTTAAGATTTATAAACTGAGATGCTAATCTTTGGAATAGTTTTTTTAGAGGGTTGTTGGAACCGGGGTCGCGACGAGACGACGAAACGAATTGGAAAAAAAATTAGTTATTCAATGGAGAGTTTCAATGGAGTCGCCACCAAAATTTATTTAAGGAAAATTTTGAGAAATTTTTTTTTAAGAAGAAAATGGTCTACGAAAGCAGAGTTGGATCCGGGAGTCGATTACGTGTAGGGAAGGTATTAGCACCCTATAATGTCCGTTTGAAAAACGGTTACCTCTAATTAATTGTGTAAAATTCGTTAACTTTTCAGAAAATATTTATTTTACCCCAAATTTAAGAAAATTAACAAATAAATGAAATTATTTTGTATTTTTAACCTTTTTTAATTTTTTTGTATTTTTGAATTAAATGACTGAGAAAAATTATTTAAGAAAATGATTGACAATAAAAAGTAAAAGACGTTTTTGAAATTTATTTTGGCCTTGGTTCCCGCTCCTACGTATCCCCAGGTGCAATGGAGAAATCAAAGCCACGTAGTTCTTGACCGACGTATGATTGTGAAATTGACGATTTTTTATCTTAAAAAAGAATAAGAAAAATTTTGATTTTTGATTTTTGATTTCTTTTAAAAGAGATTTTTTATTTTTATACTTTATAATTTTGATTTTAAATAAAAGACTATTGAAAAAAGACTTAAATTTTTTGAAACAAATTATTTTTAAAAGAAAGAAAACTTTTTATTTCAAATAAAAAAAATAATTTAGATGGTTAAAATTCTATTTTTCTAATAAAAAAAAAAACTCTTGTTTATGTAATTGGGCTGCATGGTATGCTGGCCCAATTCTTGTATAGGAAAACAACTTCTGAATTAGGGTTGTGGGAAACATTTGGAAGAGAAAGGGAAAAAGGAATGGCTGTAACATAGGGAGGGAGGGAGAGAGAGGGGAAGGGATAGCACATTGGGTGGCCATGGCTAGCAAAGAGGGAGAGAGGGACAGCCGTGAGTCATGTTGACGCGACGGCGGCGAGGACTGTGACGACGCTGTCACGGCCGGGAAAGCTCGGCTGTAGGCTCGGCTGGACGCTGTTGACGGAGGCGTGCACACGGTGGTCGCTGGCGCTGCAACGTGGTCTATGGAGCGCGATCGGAACGGAAGGAGATGACGGCGAGTCTGGACGCGGTGGTAACGGCTTATCACGGCGGAGGAGGATGCCTTCGCAGTGACTGTGCTAATGCTCAGAGGCTTCAGATCTGTGCTGACGCGGTGGTGCAAAGGGCTGTGAGCGGCCAGAGGGAGGTTGACGGTGGTAGGGACAGCGGCCTATGGCCGCGAGTGCTGGTGGCGGCATGAAAAGGAGGAAGACCCGGCTGTGTGATTGCAGCTGAAGGGAGCTGTTCGTGGCTGCATAATGGGTCTAACCGGAGAGGGAAAAAAATTGAAAAAAATGGTGATCATCCCTACATACAGGGGCAGCGAGCGGAACCAGCGGAGAAGGAATTTTTATTTCTGTATTAATGGATTAATTCTTTGATTGTATCTGAATCAAACTGGTTATGATTATTATTTTGTTTTATAAAAATATGCCTTCATTTGGCTATTGTTTAAAAACTGAATTTTGACATAAGTATTAGACATTCATAGTGATAATACTTGACATTCATAGCTTATCACTAGATTATACAAACCAACACAATATAGTTCAGGAAAAACAGAAAATAAATACAGGTAAATTACAGCTTTTGCCTTTCATGCTTTTAAAGCATTAATCATGCTTCTAATCACTTGTTTAATCTTCCTTCTTGAGAATTTTCTTATTGAGTGATTGCAACAATTATTCTAATTGAATTGTTCACAATATATCTTTCTTTTAGTCAATGCTTCATACTTCTAATGATCTTCTAAAGCTTCCAACACCTTCTGAAGCTTTATCTAAAAATAAAATTACATTGTCATCCAATGATGTGTTGCCACATTATTTAATGAGTATGACACCTCATGTGTTATTAAACTCAATAAATGATGTGATAACACATCATTGGATGACTGTATAAAACTCTTATACAATGTCTTATTATCCATACTTAAAAATGTTTTTTTTTCATAAATTTGTAAACAAGTTCGGTAATGAAATCAAGGGTTTACTCTAATTTATATCATATGTTGTCATTATTTTAATCACCTCAGGCATAGGATAATATAATCATATCTAATGAGTTATTTCATGTGCATCAAACATAACATTGGATTGGATAAGAATTTATCAAGTTCATATCTTATCCTACTCTTATCCAATTTTCTCATTCTTTTTACCCACACCGTATCCTCACCACCAAACGAGCCATTAGTTCTAACATTTTAATATAGCTAAAATGTATTACTTTTTAGTATTATATCCTTTTTTTAACATACACCAAACATAAACTAAAACATATGCACGATTAAGAGTGTGCTTATTACAAATATAGATCCAATGAAACAAATATCAACACAGTAACATTCCAAGAGTAAAAACACATGATTATTACAAGCCCGAAATAGATACTCCAATGGTAGTGATAACATAACATTCCTCAGTAATTTCTAAAGTTATAGAACAACAATAGGACTAGTTACTTTATGCTTACCATCTGTCCAAGACAAGCTCCCAAATATTGGAAAACCATGATGAGGCACACTCGTTACATTCAGAATAACGTGAAAGGTCTTCTTTTCTCCAATTGTCTTAAAAGTCAATGAACTCGGTTGAACAAGAACCTTAAATCCTTCAAGCATGTGAGTTTTAACAACATATGTGCCCGAAGGCCCAACATTTGTAACTGTACGAGTAACCTTGATAGGGTTTGTCCCGTGATGAGTTACTGTGATTGAAGGATAGTTGAGATCTTCAATGTTATAAGACTTTGGACAAGTGTAAGAACGTTGATTAAATAGTTTTAGTAAATTTTCATTGTAACCAGAAGCACATAAGAAGTTCAAGTAATCAGTTGTGCTTAGATTATAAACAAGTCCAGGGTCCATTGCAAGGTCAGGTTGAATATGTCCAGAACCATATTCAAATGGAGTTGCTATCTGATCAAATGCATCTCGAATCGGTCGATTCGTGTTATCTAGTGTGGTAGCTACAAGAAAAGCATAATTTTTAATAAGTAAGGAAAGCTTTTCTAACACATATATGACACTATGAACATTTTGTAAGATAAAATAATTCCAAAAAGGTAAACAAATTTTTAATTACATGTGTTAAATATATAATAGAGTGTTCTCAAAAAGGCCTCCGACGACCGAGCACAATGGGCGTTAGCCTAGTCGTACCATTATATGTTGACAGCACCGGATCTTTGAAATTATCAGGATACGGAGTGACGTATATCTCCTCCGAAAAAGGCTGGAACTCTGTGTTCACTCCATCAATTTCCTCCTCTACAACTCGTCCATGGTCTATAGCCGTCATTCTGTGTTGTAGGGTTTGGTTCAATTCCCTAAGTTCTCTCAATTCCTGCTCTCCTTCTTGACGCTCATGGTTCATGTTCTGCACTGTCGTTTGTAAGTCCTGGTTCTGCCTCCTCAGGTCACGCATCTCATTCACAAGTTGTTGTAAGAGTTGTCGGTCTGCTCCTCCCTCTCCATCGTTGTCAGCGGGAGTTCCATTTGAGCGAGTATTTCTCGTCATGATATCAGACTATGCTGCGGTCGACGGGAAGAGTTTCACCGTCGCCCCACGGTGGGCGCCAAACTGTTCTCAAAAAGGCCTCCGACGACCGAGCACAATGGGCGTTAGCCTAGTCGTCGATGTACCCTAGTAGCAGTTGTTCCTTTCCTCCCTAGGCTCCTCCCCTTTATACCCAGCATTGAGGTCTCGTGTTTTGGGGGCCACGTCCCCGAACTCCTCGGGCACGACCTGTGCGAGGCGCGCCGGGCGAGTGGAATAAGTTCCTTACCCAAAAGGGGGCCTCCCTGTGGTCTTCGGCCCATTAAGTTCTCGGAAATCACGGCCCAAATCTCAATATAGTACACAGCCCCCCGAGCCCAAAGCCTAAAGTTTTGAGGATGAAGGGCTCGGCTTAATCGTCAGCATGTTCGGGGGCCTTCGATCCACATACTTGGTGTAGTACACAGCCCCCCGAGCCCAAAGCCTAAAGTTTCAGGGTGAAGGGCTCGGCTTGGTCGTTGGCAATATTTGATTGGTGACCTCTTGTAAGGCCAAGCTCATGTCTCTTTAGAATTACACTGGCTTCTGGCATCGATGGGGGACTCGGCCGAGTTGATTTATGTCGACGGTTGACCTGTATTATTTCAAATTTGCGGTTTGTAAGGTTTGTGCTTGCTTTTTGTGCTACCCGGGGAACCAATTACAGTGACGTCGACTGATGGGACTTGATGGTGCAGCCTATAGGATATCTTCTGATCAAAGATTTATTTGGATTTCCTTGCTACCTCTTCCCTCCTCATCCGACGGCCCAGATTCCATGCTTTTGATTTCTTGTCTCAATGGGCCGTCAGATTACTTGCTTCTTCCCAACGCGCTGTCGCTTCGTTTCCCGTGACATCATCATTGTCATTATTACCCTGCAACATCGGTTTACTACAACGAGGCTAATGATGCGCTTTAATGGCAGTGGGCATTAAATTCCAATCTTAATAGTTGGGAATGGGTCATTAGTGGGAAACCAAGTTAATGGGTTTTAACTCCGTCATTCATTGGTATCCCTGTGGCCCTTCGTTGAGTGCTTTCTTCTTCTCTCACCTTCAGTATTTAACCCTGGTGCTTCCTCCTTTCCTCCCTCAGAAACTATCTTTCCCCTAGTGCTTCATACTCAAAGAACTTGGGATTTTCTTCCACTCCAGTTGTCTCTGTCTAAAACTTTACTCTCCTTTCTACTCCAGGTATTTCTCTTTCCTCTTCTTCTCTTTAATTCCCTCATCTCCACATTGTTTTCTCCCTTTCTTCTTTTCTGCCTTTCCTATGGAGAACGAGCGAGTGTGTGAGCCTTTAGAGGAGCCAAACACCATGGTTGTGGAGCCAGGGAAATCAAAAGCTAAAACTCGTCTTCCTAAAAAACCGGAACCTAGCCCTCAAATAAAACTTTTCTATGGGTGGGTATTAGATGATGTTCTCACTAGGTATTCCATTTTCAACGATAATGGCACCCTGACAAAAATCCAAACTTTTCTCACCCATCCTGACTCGGGACTGAAAGGAAAAGTGCTTGCTGAACCTTGTGATTCAAATACTCTGGTGTGTTCAAATAGGCCTCAAGGGAGCTCAGCCGAGTTTACCTTTCTTTATGAGACCTTCGTGACCAAGCTAAAGTTCCGATTTCCCCTGACTGAGTTTGAAACTCAAATTTTGAGATTGTTGAATGTAGCCCCCAGTCAACTACATCCAAATAGTTGGGGTTTCATCAAAGGTTTTGTTATTCTGTGTAAATACCATAAAATCACACCCACTCCTAGGATTTTCTTTCATTTTTTTCAAGCTAAGTATGGCAACAATAAGCCCGTGGGTTGGACCTCTCTAAATGGGATTGTGGGTCGGGGACTTTTAGTTTCCGTAGCTTCTTCATACAAAGAGTTTAAAGAAAAAATTTTCAAAGTAAAAGGGGTAGAAGATAAACCGTCGTTTCTTTTCGAGTCTGATGGTACTCCGAGTTTTCCTTTGTATTGGACTCGGAATCCTCGGAAAATGTTAGGGTACAAGAGGTCAACCCTCACTGAAGCCGAGCAAGCTGATGTCGACCTGCTGTCTTCTTACCAACCCTTGAGTTGTACTCTCCTCATAGAAATTGAAGGAGACAATGAGTTGTTATCCACGTACATGGGTAATTATAATTAAACTAGATAATAACGCTTCTTCTTCTCCTTTTTTTTTAGTTGATTTCTGACCTTTGCCTTGCGTACTTGCAGTGAAGAACGACGAGAAAAACGATGCCGACGCCGACGCCGACGCCGAGATGTCTTCGAAACCCGAGAACTTCCAACCTCGCATGAATGACAAGGCTTTGCTCGCCTTTAAGAGGAAGAAGAGTGGTAACCAAACCACTACTTCCAAGGATCCAGTAAAGATCATTGTTGATGTGGACCAAGAAGCATCCTTTGCTACCACATCCGGGCAGCCGGTCAAAAAGATTCGTTCTGACCAAAATGAGAAGGTGCTCACCGAGCCTGCTATTCGGACTGAGCCAGTGGACTCAACCACTAAAGTTGATGCTTCTGGGAGTTCTCATCCTCCTACAGGGAACCCGACTCCTTATAGATGGTGGCATTTATTCCAAAATTACGAAGGCAAACCTGAGAGTTCAGTAAATTCGATCTTCGACCGTCGGATGCCCATTGATCAGATGGTCGGCACGAACTTCTGCTTTGCTGAAGACAGAGCTAAAGTTTCTCAAGTGGGGCTAAGGAACGTTAGCAAGCTGTCTCAAGTTATGTCTGTTCAGAACGCCTTCTTGGCTCACGCTATGGACTCGGGATTAAATACCCTGCAACAAACCTTGATAGAGAGGGATGAGGCTATCAAGAAGCTCAATGAACAGATCAGTCAACAGAAGAAGAATGATGAGGAGTTGGCGACTTGCTTGTTGGAAAACAAGAAACGTGTTGCCGAAAAAACAAAGCTAGAGAATGACTTTCAAGCAGCTTGTAATGCTCGGAAGAAGGCTGAAGATACTGTTGCCGCTGCTGAGGCCGCTCGAAGGAAAGCTGAAGACGCCTTAGTTGTTTGTTCTCGAGAAAAATCCAGCCTCGCATCCTTGATGGCGGCCAACCAGAAGACGGCCAAAGAGGAAAAAGACGGGTTGCTTGAAGAGAAGTCTAAGCTGTTGGAGGAGGTAGATGCTTTGAAGGGCGAGATCATTTTTCACCATGAGAGAGGGTTTGACAAGGCTATTGAACAATTCAAATTCTTACATCCCAATGCAAATCTGGACGGCATCGGGGTGTTCAAAGTCGTAGAAGATGGGAAATTGGTGGATATGATTGTCGAAGATTGAAGTAGTCGCCCTTAGGACTTTATCTAAGTTGTTTTGTGTTTTTCTTCATGTTATGTGCCTCTGTAAGCCCTTTTTTGACTGTATTTGGAGGCTATTTTGTATGTTTCTTCTTCTTCAAATGAATCTTAATCTTAAGTTATTTCATCTCATCGTAGATTAAATTTAACTTGAACGCACCTTTGTATATTCATCTGAGCATTTTGAGTGCTTTAATATTTGTTTGAAACTTCTAAGTACTAAGAGTACTTCATCGTTGTATATTTATCCGAACAGTCCGAGTGCTCCAACATTTGGTTGTTTCTTCTGAGTACTTGTTGTCTGGATACCATGTTCAGACGTGTAGACGAGTACTTCGAGTACTTTTCTCCTTCTTTTTTTTTTCTTTTTTTTGCTTGTCACTGAGTAGCCGAGTGCTTCACTTGTTTGTTTCTTCTGAGTACATAGAGTACTTAACATCTGTTTGTTTCTTCTGAGTATTCGAGGTACTCAGGTTATTTTATTTGTTTGTTTCTTCTGAGTACTCGAGGTACTCAGGTATTTTGTTTGTTTGTTTCTTCTGAGTACTCGAGGTACTCAGGTATTTTATTTGTTTGTTTCTTCTGAATACTCGAGGTACTCAGGTACTTTATTTGTTTATTTCTTCTGAATACTTGAGGTACTCAGGTATTTTATTTGTTTATTTCTTCTGAATACTTGAGGTACTCAGGTACTTTATTTGTTTATCGTCGAATAGTCTAATGACTCAAGTGTTTTGATCTATTTGTTCATCACCGAGTAGCCGAGTACTCCTGTTGTATTGTTAAACTTGTAATCAACCTGATCTGCCTCATTAAAAACTCCCAGTGGGAGAAAAGAGTACATTGTTGATGATATTCCTGCTGGTGTGCCTCATTAAAAACTCCCCATGGGAGAAAAGAGTACACACATTTGTTGAAAGCTGTGGAAATCCTACTTAGAAAACAACTGAAATCCTACTTAGAAAACAACTGAAATCCTACTTAATCAAGTAACTTAAGCGCTATTTTCTATTTACAAGGGAAAGGAATAACATCTAACTATAATAAAACCTCAAATTTGACATATTCCAAGTACGAGGAACCTGGTTTCCGTTCAGTTCTTCCAATCTGTAAGCTCCTTTGCCGACCTCTTCCTTGATTCGAAAAGGTCCTTCCCAATTAGGTGCTAGCTTGCCCATTGTATGGTCCTTCACTGCCCTCCTAAGGACTAAATCGCCTCGTTTCAATGCCCTAGGGACAACCTTGCTGTTGTACTTCCTTTCTGCCCTCTGTTTGCATGCCGCTTCTCTGATGTGGGCGATCTCTCTGACTTCTTGTAGAGTATCCAGGTCTGAGCGTCTCTCAGCTTCATTATTCTCCTCATCAAAGACTAATGTTCTGAAGGTCGGTTCTACGATCTCTATAGGTATCATGGCATCAGCGCCATAAACTAACTTGAAAGGTGACTCCCCAGTGGTAGAATGAGGCGTTGTATGGTATGACCAAAGCACGTAGGGGAGGTGCTCGACCCACAACCCTTTTGCTTCACCCAGTCTCCTTTTTAGGCCGTTGAGCACTACCTTGTTTGCGGCTTCTGCTTGTCCGTTGGTTTGCGGATGTTCTACTGAAGTGAATTTCTGAGTTATGCCCCACTGCTCGCAGAGAGTGGCCACCATTCTACTTGCAAACTGTGTTCCATTATCTGAGACAATGTATTTTGGGAGGCCAAATCGGCAAATCAACTTATTCCAATAGAACTTTTTAATTCTTTCCGCTGTTATGGTCGCCACAGGTTCTGCTTCCACCCACTTTGTGAAGTAATCAACAGCTACTATCAAGAACTTCAATTGTCCCGGTGCCAGGGGAAAGGGTCCTAAAATATCCACGCCCCATGAACAAAAGGGCCATGGTGAAGACATCGAGTGCAGCATCTCAGGGTGTGCCCTATGCAAATCAGTGAATCTTTGGCAGACATCACACTTCTTCACGTACTGTTGACAATCCTTTCTCAGAGTAGGCCAGTAATAACCTGCCCTTAAAACTTTTGTGGCTAATGCTCCACCCCCTATGTGTGTTCCACAAGAGCCTTCATGAACTTCTCGTACAACCCTTTCTGCCTGTGTTGGTGTTAGACACTTCAGCAAGGGTGTAGAAAATCCTCTTTTGTAGAGATTATCAGACATGATGACGTAAGATGCTGCTTCGCGTCTCAGCTTCCGAGCTTCCTGAAGATTGTCAGGAACTACTCCTTCCCTTAAGAACTCTATTATAGGCTTCATCCAAGATTCCAGCTGTATCTGTGTGAAGCATACCTCCAGGCTTGCCGAGCTTGAGAACTTCTCAATGGTTGGGATCGGGATGGTCTCCTGAATTACTGTCTTGTTGTTGCCTGGTTTTTTGGTGCTCGCCAATTTTGACAACAAGTCGGCCCTCCCATTTTGGTCTCTGGGGACATACTGCAACTTGAAATCAACAAAGTGCTTAAGTATTTCTTTAATCAAAGATAAATACCTCGCTAGTTGGGGGTCTTTTGCTTGGAACTCCCCATTGACCTGACCGGTGACGAGTTGTGAGTCGCTCTTCACAAGCAAATGCTGTACTCCGACTTCTCTTGCCAAAGTTAAGCCAGCTATCAATGCTTCGTATTCAGCTTGATTATTACTTGCTTTAAAATCAAAGCGTAAAGACTGCTCAATAAGTACTCCTCCTGGACCTTCAAGTATCACACCAGCTCCACTGCCCTTCATATTAGATGCTCCATCTACTGATAAAGTCCAAACTTCTTCTTTCGACATGTTGGTTTCCGGACACGGCGAGGATAGTTCGGCAACTAAGTCCGCCAATACTTGGGCTTTGATCGGTCCACGTGGTTCATAGACGATCCCATACTCCGATAACTCCACAGCCCATCCAACCATCCGCCCTGCTAGGTCTGGTTTTTGCAATACCTGTCTAATGGGCTGATCGGTTTTCACGACAATTTGATGGCTTTGAAAGTAGGGACGCAATCTTCTGGATGATACGATTAGTGCCAATGCCATCTTCTCTATCTTTTGGTATCTTTGCTCGGCACCCTGCAAGACTCTACTCACAAAATAAATCGGTTTTTGAGTATTCATACCTTCTTGCATCAAAGCCGCACTTACAGCATGCTCAGAAATTGAGATGTAAAGTAGCAGGGGTTTTTCCACTTTCGGGACGAGTGAGGATGGGAGGTTTGGCTAGGAATTCTTTTAGCTCCTTGAAGGCTGCTTCACATTCGTCAGACCAAGTGAACGTCTCTTGTTTCCTGAGTAACCTGAAAAAGGGTAGCGCCTTGTCTCCTGATTTGGACATGAATCTAGATAAAGCGGCCATCCTTCCTGTAAGCTGCTGCACCTCTTTAACATTGGCCGGGCTCCGCATCTCCATAATTGCTCGGCATTTATCAGGATTTGCCTCTATTCCTCTTTCTGTCAACATAAAGCCTAGGAACTTTCCTGAATGAATTCCGAAGGCGCACTTCTGAGGGTTCAAACGCATGTTATGCTTCCTCAACTCGGCAAATATCTCCTCTAAGTCCTTGCAATGGTCGGCTTCTGCTCCTGATTTCACCACCATGTCATCCACGTACACCTCCAAGTTCTTTCCAATTTGCTTCTGAAACACCTTGTCCATAAGTCTTTGATAAGTGGCCCCTGCATTCTTCAAACCAAAACACATGACTTTGTAACAATAATTGGAGGTCTCCGTCATAAAAGCTGTCTTGTCCTCATCCATTGGAGCCATTTTTATCTGATTGTACCCAGAGTAAGCGTCCATCATGCTCAAGATTTTATGTCCAGAAGTTCCATCTACCAGGCGATCAATGTTCGGCAAAGGATATGAATCTTTTGGGCATGCCTTGTTCAGATCGGTATAATCGGTACACATCCTCCATTTCCCATTGGCCTTCAACACCAAGACCACATATTTCTCTGATAAAATCTGCCTCCAACAGTTTTTGGGTCTCCATCTTAATGACTTCTCTGCGTTCTTCTCCCACCTTTCTCTTCCTTTGAGCCACAGGTTTGGCATTTGGGTTTAATGCCAATTTGTGACATAAGAAGTCGGGATCCACTCCAGGCATATCCTTAGCCGACCATGCAAATAAATCTTTATTCTTTTTTAACAACTCGATTAGTTCAGAAGAGAAACCTTGTGCTAATGAAGCTCCAATTTTGGTCACTTTCTCGGCAGCATCTCCGATGATTATTTCTCTGAGTTCCTCAGTGGGTTGTGGACGCCGATTTTCTCCAAATCCTTCTCGAGGATCCAACTCCAAGAGGTGTACTCTGTGAGAAGGGAATTGATCCTCATCCTTATGTTGGTTCTCCGACCATGCCTGCCTGTTAATGGTTAGACTCTTCTTGTAACACCTTCTCGCCGCCAGCTGGTCTGCCTTGACTACTCCGACCTCTCCATCAGATAAAGGAAACTTCATTGTCAAATGTAAGGTGGAAACCACCGCCCCGAGCATGTTCAAGGAAGCTCTACCAAGGATAACGTTGTAAGATGATGGGGAATTCACCACCAAGTACTTCACCCGTATACTCTTCACCTGCGGCCACACACCAAAAGAGGTATTAAGATCCACGTATCCTCGGACTTCCACTGAGTCTCCGGAAAAACCGACCAGTGAACCGGCGAAAGGTAGCAATGCATCTCTAGATAGGCCGAGCTCTTTAAATGTTCTCCAGTACATGATATCCGCTGAACTACCCTGATCCACCAGTACTCTCTGCACCTTATAATTAGCCACGGATACCTCTATGACCATAGGATCATGCTCATGCTCTTTGATGCCTTGCAGATCATCTTCAGAAAAAGTGATTACTGGTTGAGGTCGGCGTTCTCGAATCTGACTCGGACCAGGATTAATTTGCATCACTGATTTGGCATACCTCTTTCGAGCAGAATTAGTAACTCCTCCTCCAAAGAAACCTCCTGCAATGGTTGTTACCGTTCCCCTAATTTCTTCGGGGGGATCACTTGGCTTGCTCCTCTCGTTATCTCCTCTGTTCCTCGTGGCGTTGTCTCTTCTCTGACTATCATTGGTTGGTCGTCTTCCGTCTCTAGCAATGTATCTTCTCAGGTATCCATCTTTTATCAGCCTCTCAATCTGATTCATCAGATCCCAACATTCTTCTGTATCATGTCCCTGGACCCTGTGAAATTCGCACCACCTGTGCTTGTATGGACCCTTGGGACCCCGTGCTGGCAACGGGGGATCTATAAGATTGGCGCTGTAGACCTTCTTCAAAATCTCACTCCTTTTTGCATTTAAAGGGGTGTAATCATCAACGTTCCACGTGACTCTCCTGGGTTCAGCATAAACAGGGCGACTTCCTCCCGATCTGCTACTGTAAGGATTATAGCGAGTTGCTTTTCTGTCTACCTTGGGAAGAGGATGTCGTACTTCTCCCCCTTGCGGCTTCTTGCTGTTCTGCCCTTCAGCCATTCTTTCTCGTTTCTCGGCATTACTCTCTTCCCCTTTCACGTAACACTCCGCTCTGAGCCGTATTTCCTCCATAGTAACCGGTGGTATTTGGGCTAGAGATTCATTAAAGGGTCCAGCCTTCAGCCCTTCTACGAAGGCTGACACAAACACCTCATGATTCGAATTTGTCACCAACAACGTTGCTTCGTTAAATCGTCCCAGATAATCCTTCAATGATTCCCCTGACTGTTGCCGAACACCAAATAGTCTCCCGGCCGTCCACTTCTTCTGCCTTCTAGCCGAGAACTGTGATATGAATTTTTTCGTGAAGTCTGCAAAGCTTACTATGGAAAGAGTCGGTAACTCAGTAAACCAGGTGAGTGCCGACCCCTTCAGAGTTCTTGAAAACAGCTTGCATTACAAAGCATCAACCAAACCCCTACTGATCATTTGAGTACGAAAGTCGACCACGTGCGTGACCGGGTCCATCGTACCATTATATGTTGACAGCACCGGATCTTTGAAATTATCAGGATACGGAGTGACGTATATCTCCTCCGAAAAAGGCTGGAACTCTGTGTTCACTCCATCAATTTCCTCCTCTACAACTCGTCCATGGTCTATAGCCGTCATTCTGTGTTGTAGGGTTTGGTTCAGTTCCCTAAGTTCTCTCAATTCCTGCTCTCCTTCTTGACGCTCATGGTTCATGTTCTGCACTGTCATTTGTAAGTCCTGGTTCTGCCTCCTCAGGTCACGCATCTCATTCACAAGTTGTTGTAAGAGTTGTCGGTCTGCTCCTCCCTCTCCATCGTTGTCAGCGGGAGTTCCATTTGAGCGAGTATTTCTCGTCATGATATCAGACTATGCTGTGGTCGACGGGAAGAGTTTCACCGTCGCCCCACGGTGGGCGCCAAACTGTTCTCAAAAAGGCCTCCGACGACCGAGCACAATGGGCGTTAGCCTAGTCGTCGATGTACCCTAGTAGTAGTTGTTCCTTTCCTCCCTAGGCTCCTCCCCTTTATACCCAGCATTGAGGTCTCGTGTTTTGGGGGCCACGTCCCCGAACTCCTCGGGCACGACCTGTGCGAGGCGCGCCGGGCGAGTGGAATAAGTTCCTTACCCAAAAGGGGGCCTCCCTGTGGTCTTCGGCCCATTAAGTTCTCGGACATCACGACCCAAATCTCAATATAGTACACAGCCCCCCGAGCCCAAAGCCTAAAGTTTTGAGGATGAAGGGCTCGGCTTAATCGTCAGCATGTTCGGGGGCCTTCGATCCACATACTTGGTGTAGTACATAGAGGTTTTAATATTATGCATATTTTATTGATTAAACTTTTTATTTTTTGATTGATGGAAAAATGGGTGATATAGATAAGTGAAAATGTTCTTTTGACAACATACCAGTAGTCATAATGGCTGATTTGATAGCTGCTGGACTCCAATTAGGATGAAGTGTCTTAAGAAGACCAGCAATGCCAGCTACATGAGGGCATGACATAGAAGTTCCTTGTTGTACATTGAAAGGAATCCGTCGTCTATCTGATGGTAGATTAGACGGACCTGTGGCTAGAGAATATGCAGCCAATATGTTCACACCAGGAGCTGTTATGTCAGGCTAAAACACAAAAACAAAGTATATATGTTGTAATTATACCAATAATAAAAATCTCATGAATGAAGGCATTAAGACTGAAAAATCATTAATTTTGTCAAAATGTTAACCTTGAGTATCAATGGTTGCATGGCACTAGGACCCTTGGATGAGAATCCAGCCATAATTGGAGCTGGCTTTATTCCTATATATGTTCTTGCCGCACTTAAGTATGCAATTAGGTTCCTGCAATATATTCACAAATGAGGTTCTTGCTCTTGTTGCAAATGTGACATTATGCAAATTGATTATATGAGATTACCTAGTATTGTTTTGGTCTGTATTTCCCTCTCGAAAATCACTATCATTAACACTTGCACCGGGTAAAATATGAGGCTCAGCTAGGAGTGTATTTCCACTTTGCTTATAATCATTGTTAATAAACACTCCCACTGCGCCAACATTTGCAGCTTGTTGGCCCTCACCAACAGAACTTATTTTCCCACTTCGAACACATACTAGGTATTTTCCTCTGACTTTATTAGGATCAAGTGTTCCAGCCTTGCAAAGACGTCTACAGGAACCCAAACACATATTTTCAATTTTCATGAAATAATGACACAATTAATTATTAAGGTAACTAACAACACACTTTATGACACTCTTTTTTAAACATATTACACGTGGTAGGTTGAAGTTCACATGGGTCCCATCAATTTATGTGGAGTCCACTCCAATTGTGATGAGACCCACGTAATTTTTAGTCAATCATAGAGAATGGATCAGAGAGTGCGTTGCTGACATTTTTTCTTAATTATTTATCAAATAAAACAAATATTTGATTTTAAAACAGGGTTTAGAAATTGTACTTACGCATCTTCAAGTGATGCATTAGGAAGTCTAGCATTGGCAGAAAGAATCAAAGGATAGAACTTCCGTGACCCTGCTGGCAAGCCCCTATTAAGACTGGCACCCTGAACACAATAAAAAAAGTTTATATAAAATCAAATTCTTTATGTTATGGTTGAAAAAAACAAATGATATAAGTGTGTGTACATGTTTGTATGGCAAATATTAGCAAGTATCCTACACATATTTTTAAGTTAAGGTTAAATATATTTTTAGTCCCTAAAATATTTTGGTTTCAGTTCCTATAATTTAAAATCGGTAGTTTTAGTACTTCAAAAATTAAAAATATACCAATTAAGTCCTTATTACATAATTTACTTAATTACAGATTTTGCTACAAATTTTTATCGAAAGGGATATTTTTACTTTTTAAGGGACCAAATCCACCGATTTTGAATTAGACTAAAACCAAATCTCGACTATATTTCAGGGACTACAAACATATTTAACCTTTCTAAGTTATTAATATATTAAATTTACATTCTCATTTCCTAATTCCACAAATTAGAGTCTTAGTAAAATTTAATAGCAGCACCCTTCATATTTATGTAAGTAAAAATACATACCTTTAGGTAATGTTTGTTACCAAGAGAAATGTTGCTTAGAAAATCCCTGTCTATTGTACTAGCAGCAACTGTGAAGGACCAGGGTGCGACATTTGTTACAGTTCGAGGTTGTGGGCCATCATTACCAGCAGAGCAAACTAGGACAATATTTCTAGCAACAGCATGAAAGGCCCCAATGGAAGGCCCATCTGTTAACAAGCCTTGAGAACGAGGGATAAACATACCAATAGAAAGATTGATGACATCAACACCATCACTTATGGCGTGATCAAATGCTGCTAATATGTCTGCTTCATGGCATCCCCCTGCATCACGTATGGACCAACACACTTTGTAGGCTACAACACGAGCCCTTGGGGATCCACCCTTGGCAGTGCCATTACCATTACCAAACACATGTGCACCACGAGTGAAGTTTCCACCTGCAGTTGATAGAGTGTGGGTACCGTGCCCCACAAAATCACGTGCTGACCGAAACATAGGGTCTAGCCGCCCAACTTCTGCCTCATAGTTTTTGCTGAACATTCTTGCTCCAATCAACTTCCTGAATCAATTTTCATATATATTGTGATATAAGAGTATATAGTGTGATAAGAATATTTTGCAAATAAAAGTAGCTAGAGTTTATATATATATATATATATATATGGGTGGAGATCAACTTACTCTAAGAGTAAGTCTGGATAAAGTTACTCCGCTTAATAACTTCTTATCAACATTGAATTTCATCAATCAAACTGTCATGATAACAGTTTTCATTGAGTAGATCAAGCCTACAAAATTTTATAAAATTTAAAAATCATTTAATGAAACATCAAATCACTTCAATTTAACGGGCAATATACTTTTTAAAATATAAGTAAATGTTCACTCTAAAATTACATACCTATGAATGTCCAATTAATCTAAAATTTGGTGTGCATAATCATCATATTAATATCAAATTAATCAACAGTTAGATTTGCTAAATTCACATTCTATAAGAAGTTATTAAGCGGAGTAACTTACCCAGACTTACTCCTGGAGTAAGTTGATCCCCACCCTATATATATATATACATTGTCAGTGTAAATAAATTTTACATATACATCCAATGATGTCCCGTCACATTATTTATTGAATTTAATAACACATGAGGTGTCATATTCATTAAATAATATGACGACATACCATTGTACGTCTGTGTAATTATTTTACACTTACAGTGTATATCAATTAAGTCCATAAAAATAATATGGAATTATTTACTTGACAAATTCATAACTAGGATTTTTTTACGAGAAGTAGGAACTTATCGGATAGCATACTTATGTATCAACAATTAAAAATGTCAAGAAGGTAGGATGGAGGGGTGAGTAGCATTTTTCTCACCATGCCTCCATCCCTAGGCGAAGTTAAAATATACATGCTTACACGCAAATATCTACTAATTCAAAATGAAATTTTTAACATCATGAAAAGAAAAAAAAAACACACACACATATGGAATAACACCACAAATTATTAAAGTTCAACCATTAAAAAATAAAAACTTAAAAAGAATATTAAAAATAATATATTAAATTTAATTATATTTTTTATAATAAATTCGTTTAAATAATTATCATACTAAGAAGGTATATTTGCAACATTTTTTATATTTTCATTGATTTATTTATTGGTAAAGATTCATGGTTAAATAACAAGAACAACAAAAAGTATACCCCACTAATTTAAAGGGAAAAGAAATTGTATTTATATCATAATTTTGTCTAACAAATTGTACAAAAAGAAAGAGATAAACATAAAAGATTTAATATAAATGTACTAGATGATGTAATGAAAAGAGATAAAAAAAAATATAGTGTTTAGAGGGAAAATAACAAAAAGATTAAGGGTTAGTTTGGATAAATTTTGTTAAAAAGACTTATGAGAGAAAAAAAATAGAATGAATCAAGAAAGTAAAATGAATTCAACTTCTCCTACAAGTTGAAATTAGTTTTTGTAACTTATCATTTTTTACAAGTTCTCTCATTTAATTTTTTTATAAATAATTAATTTTAATTTATGAAAAAAATTAAATTCACTTTATATTCTTAATTCATTCTTTTTTTTTTCTTACAAGTCCCTTTAAACTACCCCTAAACCATCACTTGTAATTCACGTCCAACAAAAACCATCTTTTATGGTTTATGCGTGTTTTTCATTGTTTGGACTTGGACTAGGCCCTTTTATTTTTTTGGTCGAAGATCCTGGTCTTAAAGCGCACATATTTATTGACCAAAAAAACAAGCCCACATATTTTACGTGTTTCCGAAAAAAAAATTACACACTTGTGGGTTCAGAACATGATGAAACCCGCTTAGTCGATGAGATCTAATGGTGACAAATTTTTCAAAAAAGAAATAACACTCCCCTATCCCTTTTTATAAAAAGTAAAAAATACTTCTTATTCCTTAATATAAGAAGGGAAAGGTTAACAAGTGCCAAAGGATATTAGTTATGGAAATAAAAATATAAAGTTTTTATTTAGATCTATAACATTTAAAATATGTCATGTTTTCCAATAAAACACATTGTAATAGAGTATGTTGAGTAAATTGTGAGAATGAGAGTAAAAATGATAATCTAAAAAATTAAACATAATAGATCAATGTTAAAATTCTCTCTCAATATATGTCATTTGAAATTCCTCCTATTTATCATTTAAAATTCTTTCTTTCACTATTTTAACACATGAAATTTAGTAATTTTAATTTGCTATGTCCGAACACAAGGTTAATATATCTAACTTTTGTTCTCAAATATATCCTTAATGTTGATTTTACATTATCAATCTTGTGTATTTTTATTACTTTCATTATTTCACCAATATATATTATATTTAAGATTCCTTCAAAAATCAAAAGGAGATCAATTTATAAGTTGGAATTACTTATCTCAATTTAATAAGAAAGAAAAATGACCTGTTACAAAAGTTTTTTCCTGAGCCACTATGATGGTCAATGTCACAGACTCCTTTCCCACGCCACTTTGATGGGACGGGACCGTATCCTTTGTCGTTGAAACTCGGGTGTTCTGGCCATACACCTGTTCAAAAATCGACTAATTCAGTGTAACATATTCTATTAAGGGTAATGCTTGATAAATATTTCATTGGGTGTTTATTTATAAAAGATAATAAAATAGAGATAATTGATAAATGTGATAGAGTGCCCGTGTATCGTTATCGTTATATAAAGAAAAGAAATTGTAAATTCTAAGTATAAGTTTTCGAAGAGAGATGGTATAAAACATATAAAATCTAAATGAAAATGGAATCTATTAATTAATATTCTTAAACTGATTTTTTTAAATCACATGTATTTTCCATGGAAATCAATCATGTTCGAGTAGGAAAATTTACATTACGGTGGAACAAACTCTCCCCGCCGAGATTTTTTTTATGCATAAACTCCAACTCGATACATTGCAATAGGCATTCTTAAAATGATTCACATAAAAGTCATGAA
The DNA here is from genome assembly GCA_026901365.1 of Sesbania bispinosa. Lineage (NCBI taxonomy): Eukaryota > Viridiplantae > Streptophyta > Magnoliopsida > Fabales > Fabaceae > Sesbania > Sesbania bispinosa. The sequence continues at coordinate 333,852 of QLOH01000651.1, read as the reverse complement.
AGTGTCTGCGAACATTGTCCCTCTTCTATAAAAAAAAACCCTCATTAAGTTATTTATATTTTATTTTTAATCTTTTTTTGGGACAAATTAAAAATGATAGTTTAATCAAGATATATACTTCACTAATGTTTTGTTGATTATTTAAGTGAATTGTTAGACATCCCGCCATCCTTTCGTAAAGAAATCACAAAATGTTCTCTGAATGATATATTGAATAACAATTTTGACATTTTTTCACATTTTTATCATTTACTTCTTTCTTTACATTTTAATTTTTTAATTTTTCTTTTTTTAGCTTATCAATTATTACATCTCTTATTTAATATCTCTTAATTTCCTTTCTTTCTTTCTTTTTCTCTTTTTTTTTACACTTTTTACACCCCATTTTTTATAGTCAAATATCTTTTAAAGTGTTGTGAGTGGTATATAATTTGAGTCTAAGTGTTGTACAATAATTGAGTCCACTTCAAGGTGGTGATGGATGTTCAGGACACTTTAATATCTATATGTATTATTTGCCATAGAATTGTCTACAGGACAATTACAATCTGCATCTTAATTCAAAATGCATAATCTAAGTTTCTCCACCCGCTTTTCTTCAACACCGTCAAAACTCCTATATGTGGCTTCATATCTACCGTGAGTACTTTCTCACACTTCGTCACAACAAGCACAATAAATAGACCAAACAGAGATTTAAGGTAACGTACGTGCTGGTTCATAATAGACGGTGAACAATGTTAAGAGGGGGGTTTTGTCCAAAAAGCTAAGTGTAACTTGTTTTTCATATTTTAGGTATGAAAAACTATTTTTACATTTATTATATAATTTAATAAATTATTGAACTTGTTAATTGACAAATTTGATGTTATATAAGAGTGAGAATGTCATATCAACTTCTGCACTAACGGACATATCAATGAGAATAATAACAACTCTAACGGCAATTATTTTGAAAAGAAATACTTTTGTGAGGATGGAAAACTAAATTTTTTTGGGAAACTAAATGAAAATGAGTATATTTTAGAAGGACTAGAAATATATTTAATCCTAAATTTTTAACGTGTTTATAAATCATATATTGAAAGGAAAAATATACACAGACAACCCATAGGGTGTAAATGTCCATAAAGAGATAGATAAAGAAAAAGAGAAGAGATAAAATTATATAAATGATGTGATTTGATAAGGACAAAAAATAAAAAATAATGAGCGTCTCTAGTTTATATTAGGGAAAAATATGTTTTTTATCCCTATAGTTTCAGTCAACGTTGGTATTCGTCCCTGTATTTTAAATCTTTTTTTTTTGTCCCTAAGGTTTCTAAACCTCTAAATCATGGTCCCTGGCCGTTAGTGAGATCTGTTAACCTAATAAGCTAGGTAACAAAAGTTACATGTTGGCCTCAATAGTAGACCCCAAATAGTTGACTCATCTAAATAATATATTTTTTATTAGTTTTTTAATTATTAAAATAATAATAATTATGAAATTAAGTTTTTTATCGGGTAAAATTGCTCGGGTGAAAACCCTAATTTAGCAATTAAGATTATTTTAATAATTAAAAATTAACAAAAAAGTTAATTAGATGATTAGTCAGTTATTTGATACTCACTATTGAGATTGACATGTAACTTTTGTTAACCAGCTCAACAGTTTAACGGATCTCAAGACTGACAGACAATGACCACGATTTGGGGGTTTAGAAAATTTAGGAACAAAAAAACACAAAATTTAAAGTACATGATTAAGACTAAAGTTGACCAAAATTATAGGGAAGAAAAACATATTTTTCTCTTTATATTATAATTAAGGTGTTTAGGAATTAATTTTATTGTATTGAAATTTGAAAGTACTCACGCGCGCGGATTCAGAAATGCAAGCAATCCAATTATTGTTGAGCAACCTTATTTTACATTTTTGTCCTAGGTAGCACATAATTGATAATTGACATTGTGAGTGAAAGAACTTTTGTGACAACCGACACTTATAATGATAACAAAGACGAACTAAAATATTTTCACAAAACGTACACTTTCACGTGGGTCAATAAAAAACTCTTCATTATTGATACTGATATGTAAATTTTTTGATTCAGTACGCGGAAAGAAATATTGATATGTAAATAGAAGAAAAAAGAAAAAATAATTAACAAAAAAAATATGTAAATTATGCAAGAAAAAAATTATATGTAAATAATATTGTTAATTAAAATGATTATATGTCATATACCTGAATCGATATTAGCAATAATTGTATTTTCGCCAAATCTTGCCTTCTTCCAGGCAGAGTTTGCCAAAATTCTTCCATTTTTTTCCAGTCCAAGAAACTCCCATGACCTGGTAGTGTGCAATTTATGTTCTTTGCTCAAGAAAACAGAAATTACATTCGGGTTTTCTGCACAAAAAGAAACATATATATGGTATTAATTATTTGCAGCTTCAAAATGACTAGACACATTCACCAATGAAAGCCATTTTTTAATTTAATTTCTCTCACTTGCTATCTCTGATGCTTCTTCTTGTTCAAGCAGCGCAGCAAAGCCGTTTATGTGCTTATTATACGAGTAAACAATTACTTCCTTGGCCTTCTCATGACTGTTAAACAGAACATACATATTTAATTTAGGATTTAATTTAAGCATAATTTCATAACTTGATATCTTTTAAAGTTGTAAAATACAAATAGTAAAATCCACCAAAAAATCTAAATCCACCAAAAAAAAATACAAATTATTACCTATAAATATTTATATTAATTTAGTTTCTAACATTTTAAAAAATACATCAATTTAATTTATTTTTATTATAATTTTAAAGGAATATTTTTGGTTTAAACACATGTATCTCCCACGGGAGGCAATCCTATTCGAGCCGGGAACATCTACATCCAGTGGAGATTTTTTCCATCCACAAGACTCGAACCTGAGATCTTGATTCTTGAATTAAACATGTACCATTTGAACCAACCCGTCGGTATATTTTTTAGGGAATATATTTTAATTGATGTGTTACATATATGCAATTTGAGTTTACTCAGCAAATTGATTAGTAGTTATTATCGTCTCACTCCAAGAATTAATTAATAAATATAAGAGAGGAAGTTCATAGTTAGTAACTAATTATATATATGATATAGTTCAACTTACACTCGTGTAAGTTATATTGAGTATAGCTGTTGATAACTACAAATCATCTTTGTAAATCGAGTATTATACCTTCCCAAGACAGAAGCGAGTAAATCATAATGGGAATTAGAGGCTGTTTCCAGATCACCAGGCGAAGGGTGTGGGCCGTGAGAATGCCCTCCCAAGTAAACAATGTAGGACTGCAACACACAAAATAAAAAGAAAGAAAAAAAGAAAAGTTGAATAACTAGTAATCAGATGAGCAAGAATGAAGAAGCAAAATGTGCTTGCCTTTCTGAGGGCATAGGTAGGTTCCTGAAAGAGAGAGCAAAGAATGAATGACAACAGAAAAAGTTTGAATATGGAAGACGCCATTATGTTTCTTTAACTGGTGGTGCTGATCACAGGGCTCTTACTCTCCTTATATATCACTAGTAAGATTCTTTTACCTTTGCTTTTTCTTCCTTCTCCGCATATATAGATACTTTTTAACAATAATGATGGGGAGTGTCTACACTTGGAGCAAGATATAAAAAAAAATGTGATTAGTAAATGATAAGGAAAGAGAAATAAAAAAGGAAGAGAAGGGTTAAGGACCCGTTTACTTTGAGAAATATATATTTTCTATTTATTTTTATTTCTTGTTTTTTACTTTTAATTATCAAAATCCTTGTGGAAAGTTTTGGGAATTTATATATCTTTGTTGTTTTTTTAAATGAAATGTGCACATATTTTAAAATAATTATATTTAATTTTAATAAAGTCAATTATAATATCAATGCATAACCTGAAATTAGAAACAAACACACACGGACATCTAACCGTTGAACAATGTGATATTAACATTATGATCATGCATACTAAATTTTAGATCAACTTAATAGGATTGACAGTATAATTTATGTTACCCGTATTTCGCACGGGATAAAATATTAGTTATCATAAATATTTATATATTAAGAGAATATGTTTTAATATAGTAATAAAATAATTAATGTATGAGAAAAAATGAAAAAAATAGTAAGAGCAAGACTGTCTCCCGTACGTGGTCCATTAAAGAAATTACTCTTATAATAAAACAAAATATAGGAATGAATAATTAATGAAAATGATTAAATATAATAAAAATTAAAAAACGACAAAAGTAAGATTCTCCTGTCGAGGATACATGTTATTCATTGCATAAAAAACTATTACTAAATTGAGAATAAAAAAACCAAAAAAAGAAAAAAAGAAACGAAAGTTTGAAAACACAACACATGTACTGTGGGAACAATTTTAATATAGAGTAAATATAATATATAACATGGTAGGAACGGGACTGTCTCCCGTGGATACAATTTTTATAAGTGAATGATTAATTAAAAACAAACAAAAAGGAGAAAAAACACTACAATAGGAGCTAAATAAATGAATACTTGATTTTGATAAAAAAAATGAAAAGAAAGTAAAAAGGATGATACATTTTTTGTCATCGTCCATTTCTGATTTTTTTATTACATAGAAACACACATTAGGAAATATAATAAATGTGTTGATATACATTAGAACTGTCTCCCATGTAGAATACCCGCAGTTCATAAAAAAAATTCTTTTATAATGAAACATATTAATAAAAATAAATAATAAGAGAAAATGTTTTATATCGTAATAAAAAAGAAAATGAAAGTGAGATAAAAAATAAAAAAAAAAGAAAATGATAAGATTAAGACTGCCTCACGTGGAGGATACTCGTGATTCATAAAAAAAATACTACAATAAAAACTAAATAAATGGAGATATAATTTGATAAAAAATGAAAAGAAAGTAAAAAAGGATAATAAAAAAGAAAATTAATGTGTGAGAAAAAATAAAATGGAAAGAACAGAACTGTCTCCCAGTGGAGAATACCCACGGTTCATAAAAAATTTCTTTTATAATCAAACATATTAATAAAAACGAATAATGAGAGAAAGGATTTTAATATCATAATAAAAATAGGAAATAAAGTGAGATAAAAAATAAAAGAAAAAAGAAAACGTAGGATTAAGATTGCCTCCCGTGGAGGATACCCGTGATTCATAAAAAACACTACAATAAAATCTAAATGGAGATATAATTTGATAAAAAAATGAAAAAAAAGTAAAAAGGATAATAAAAAAGAAAATTAATGTGTGAGAAAAAAATAAAATGGAAGGAACAGAACTGTCTCCCATGGAGAATACGCGATGTTCATAAAAAATTTCTTTTATAATGAAACATATTAATAAAAATGAATAATGAGAGAAAATATTTTAATATCATAATAAAAAAAAGAATATGAAAGTGAGATAAAAAAAGAAAACGACAGGACTAAGACTGGCTCTCGTGGAGTATACCCGTGATTCATAAAAAAAAAATACTGTAGTAGAAGCTAAATAAATGGAGATATAAAAAAGAATATTAATGTGTGAGAAAAAAAATGATGGGAACAACCCGTGGAGAATACACGCAGTTAATAATTTTTTTTATAATGAAACATATTAATAAAAACAAATAATGAGAGAAAATATTTTAACATCATAATAAAAAAAGAAAATGAAAGTGAGATAAAAATAAAAGAAAAAAGAAAACGACAGAATTAAGATCGATTCCCGTGGAGGATACCCATGATTCATAAAAAACGCAACAATAGAAGCTAAATAAATGTAGATATAAAAAAGAAATTTAATGTGTAAGAAAAAATAAAATGATAGGAACAGCCCGTGGAGAATAGCCACAGTTAATAAAAAAAGATAATAAAAAGAAAACCCTATGTGTGAGAAAAAATAAAATGGAAGGAAAATAATTGTCTCCCGTGGAGAATACCCACAGTTCGTAAAAAAATTCTTTTGCAATTAAACATATTAATAAAAATGAAGAACGAGAGAAAATATTTTAATATCATAATAAAAAAAAGAAAATGAAAGTTAGATAAAAATAAAAGAAAAAAGAAAACGACACGATTATGACCGATTCCCATGGAGGATACCTGTGATTCATAAAAAAAACGCAACAATAGAAGCTAAATAAACGTAGGTATAAAAAGAGAAATTTAATGTGTGAGAAAAAATAAAATGATAGGAACAACCCGTGGAGAATACCCGCAGTTAATAAAAAAGAAAACCCTATGTGTGAGAAAAATAAAATGGAAGGTACATAACTGTCTGCCGTGGAGAATACCTGCAGTTCATAAAAAATTTCTTTTGTAATTAAACGTATTATTAAAAATGAATAGTGAGAAAAAATATTTTAATATCATAATAAAAAAAGAAAATGAAAGTGAGATTAAAAAATAATAGAAAATGAGGAATAAAGTGATTGATTAAAAAAACTACAATAGAAGATAAATAAATAGAGATATAATTTGATAAAAATAAATAAAAAATAAAAATGATGATGTGATATTTTTTTGGAGGGAAAGGGAAAGAAAAGGGGAGAAGGAGAGGGTGACACTTGGCATATAGAGTGGAAGGATTTTATAAGAATAGAACATTAACCCGTGATTCATAAAAAAAAACACTGCAGTAGAAGCTAAATAAATGGAGATATAAAAAAAATATTAATGTGTGAGAAAAAAAATGATGGGAACAGCCCGTGGAGAATACACGCAATTAATAATTTTTTTTATAATGAAAGATATTAATAAAAACAAATAATGAGAGAAAATATTTTAACATCATAATAAAAAAAATGAAAGTGAGATAAAAATAAAAGAAAAAAGAAAACGACGTGATTAAGACCGATTCCCGTGGAGGATACTCGTGATTCATAAAAAACGCAACAATAGAAGCTAAATAAATGTAGATATAAAAAAAGAAATTTAATGTGTAAGAAAAATAAAATGATAGGAACAGCCCGTGGAGAATGCCAACAGTTAATAAAAAAGATAATAAAAAAGAATACCCTATGTATGAGAAAAAATAAAATGGAAGGAATATAACTGTCTCCCGTGGAGAATACCCACAGTTCATAAAAAAATTCTTTGCAATTAAACATATTAATAAAAATGAAGAATGAGAGAAAATATTTTAATATCATAATAAAAAAAGAAAATGAAAGTTAGATAAAAAGAAAAGAAAAAAGAAAACGACAGGATTAAGACCGATTCCCGTGGAGGATACCCGTGATTCATAAAAAAACGCAACAATAGAAGCTAAATAAACGTAGGTATAAAAAGAGAAATTTAATGTGTGAGAAAAAATAAAATGATAGGAACAACCCGTGGAGAATACCCGCAGTTAATAAAAAAGATAATAAAAAAGAAAACCCTATGTGTGAGAAAAATAAAATGGAAGGTACAGAACTGTCTGCCGTGGAGAATACTTGTAGTTCATAAAAAATTTCTTTTGTAATTAAACATATTATTAAAAATGAATAATGAGAGAAAATATTTTAATATCATAATAAAAAAAGAAAATGAAAGTGAGATTAAAAAATAATAGAAAATGAGGAATAAAAGTGACTCCCGTGGAGGATACCCGTGATTGATTAAAAAAATTACAATAGAAGATTAATAAATAGAGATATAATTTGATAAAAATAAATGGAAAGTAAAAATGATGATATGATGTTTTTTGGAGGGAAAGGGAAAGAAAAGGGGAGAAGGAGAGGGTGACACTTGGCATATAGAGTGGAAGGATTTTATAAGAATAGAAAAGATAGATTAAAAAATAATAGAAAATGAGGAATAAAAGTGACTCCCGTGGAGGATACCCGTGATTGATTAAAAAATTACAATAGAAGATTAATAAATAGAGATATAATTTGATAAAAATAAATAGAAAGTAAAAATGATGATATGATGTTTTTTGGAGGGAAAGGGAAAGAAAAGGGGAGAAGGAGAGGGTGACACTTGGCATATAGAGTGGAAGGATTTTATAAGAATAGAATAGATAGATTAAAAAATAATAGAAAATGAGGAATAAAAGTGACTCCCGTGGAGGATACCCGTGATTGATTAAAAAAATTACAATAGAAGATTAATAAATAGAGATATAATTTGATAAAAATAAATAGAAAGTAAAAATGATGATATGATGTTTTTTGGAGGGAAAGGGAAAGAAAAGGGGAGAAGGAGAGGGTGACACTTGGCATATAGAGTGGAAGGATTTTATAAGAATAGAATAGATAGATTAAAAAATAATAGAAAATGAGGAATAAAAGTGACTCCCGTGGAGGATACCCGTGATTGATTAAAAAAGTTACAATAGAAGATTAATAAATAGAGATATAATTTGATAAAAATAAATAGAAAGTAAAATGATGATATGATGTTTTTTGGAGGGAAAGGGAAAGAAAAGGGGAGAAGGAGAGGGTGACACTTGGCATATAGAGTGGAAGGATTTTATAAGAATAGAATAGATTGGACATGTATAGGTATGTAATTTTACCGTCAACATTTACTTATATTTTGAAAAGTATATTATACGTTAAATTAAGGTTATTTGATGAAGTATCAAATGGTTTTCAAATTTTATGTAAATTTGTATATTTGATCTACATAATGAGAACTTTCAATTCAACGGTTCTATTGATAAAATCAACATTCATAACAAATTATTAAGTGGAGTAACTCAACAAAGAGTTACTCCTGGAGTAACTTGATCCCCACCCTAAATACTATATAAAAACACTCATAGAAATATATATATATATATATATATATATATAGAGAGAGAGAGAGGAGGGTTCAACTTACACTAGTATAAGTTACACCAAGTTTTACACTGCCGAATAACTTTTTAACAGATCATCCTATTAAGTAATCTACCGTTGGATTGAAAGTTACTATCATATAGATCATACATATAAAATTTTACATTAATATGAAATTATTTGATATGTCATTGAGACGTCTCAAAATTAACATCGTATATACATTTGAAATATATGAAAAAAGGGACCATTTGATTACCGGTTTATTAGTGTTCAAATTTTATGAAAATTTACACAGATGATCAAAATGATAAATAAACATAATACAACGGTTGGATTAATAAAAATCACATTCGATCTAGAGTTATTAGCGGTGTAAGACTTGGTGTAACTTACAATGGTGTAAGTTGAACCCTCCTCATATAGATATATAAACAGTATATATACAAAGTGTCTAAAAACATAATACAATAAAAAAAATCACAGCTGACGGCAACGACGCTACTGCGGTGGTGGGCCACGATCCTCATCCAAAGGCTGGTCATCCAGGTCGCCATCGTAGTGCGGGTGCGGCTGAGCCTGACTGTAGCTGGTAGAATCACCTGCACTACGGGCATCCAACTCTAACTGCAACTGTTGTTGGAGTCATGCGAAGTCCTCCTCCAACCGTGCATACTGGGCTTGGCAGTGATCAACCCTCTCTTCAACTCGGCTAGCCTGCAGCTTTGCTTCAATGACTTCCTGGCACAGCGCCTCGTCAAACGAATGTCGTGAGCTTTCGCTCCCGCTAGTATGGGCTCAAGACTCCTGGGTCAGGTTGGTCATACCAGGACGAATGTTGTTTGAAAAGTCCTCGGTGCCATAATAGCGGCCTCGAGTCTTGCCACCGACAACATCATGCCTGATCTGTAGCTTGGTGGACCCATTAGTGATGGAGTTGTCCGCCATTTATGACTCCACCTCCCTCAGACGGTCCTGGTAATTTGTCTGTTGAGTAGAGATAAACTTATAATTAGTTAGTTATTCTATTGCAAACATATCAAATCATATAAAAAACACTGGTAATTTGACTTACATATGTGAACCGTGCTCGGTCGTCTACCCAGCCACCACCCTTTTGTGTGGGTGGCCACAAAAAAACTCATCGGGATCTACATCCCGCCCAAGCTGTCGTCGCTACACATAAAAATTACACCAATTAATTATTTTAATTACAAATACAAAATTAATATAGAAGAGTAGGTTTTTATATACTATATCCAACACGACCTCAATATGGGCCATGCGGTCCATGGTGTGGACTGCCCCGCCTCGACGAGAAGCCCAATTGCTCTTGTTACGAGAGGACTTCCCCTTGAACTCATCAAAGGCCCAATAGGCCAAAAGACCCTCCAGACCTCCTTACCACACTAAGTGGGCCTAGTCTCACTCGTCCGGGCCTTGTTCAGCATATTTCGAAGGCGTCGAGCAATCCTCTGCTCGTACACCTTCTTAATCTGGGCCTCGTTCTCAGGGGCCCAAGTAACTGTGCTTTGTAAAAGAAAACTTTTTGGGTAAGTCATTTGAAAATGTCATAACACGTTAAAAAATAATGTAAAATGAAAACATTTTACCATAAATTCCTCCCACCACTTGTCCCTCACATCCTTTGGGGTGACCTCCCACAAATAGTGAGGACCCCGGAATTGTGATCAGATCACATGACCAATGGCCGCGGTGGGGGGTTGTTAGGCACCCAACTGCAAAATAACTAAATTCAATGTTAATACTGCACCTTATAAAAATTCAAAATATTAAAGAAATAAAAAAATTGTAGAAACTCAAGACATTTACCATAAGGTCGGATGATAACCCTATCGTAAGGGTCGCCTATTGTGACACCCTTCTACCCCAAACTCTTATACAATCAATAAATCGAAATATAGGAAAAGTAGTGTCCCACAACAGGTAAAAAGGTTCACATTTCTCATCGTATAAAACGTCATTTATTACAAAGTCAACTCATTTAGAATAGAAATAGAAATCAACGGTTTTCAAAATACTTAAACCAGCGGAATCTCAAGTATCAACATCAAATTATTCTACTGGCCATGTAAGGCACTTAAAACGGTTAACAAAATCTCTTTCCAAATAGAAACATAAAGTAAATCCCCAATAATATGCCTTGATGTCACAAGTATCAGAGCGACACTCCCTTCAATCAATACTCGACACCAATCGTGTCAACATCATCACCTGTAAAATTAACCACAGTGTAACGGTGAGGAAAAGAATGCTAACTCATACATACGCATAGGAGGCTACTCTATCCTCACCCACATATAACCATCCTTATCATCAAGTAATAACATACTCATATCATCCTACATCCTTTTATCATCAAATAAATTACCTAATCACAGTTATATAAATCACACTTTACAAATCATCAACACATTTTCTACACTCAACACATACTATTCATATCATCAATAATACTCATAACATCATAATATAATTCAATATCATCATTAAATGCAATGTATATTCATCTATCATCATGCACCCAAAACATCATCAATCTCATCCCAAGGATCATGACTTGGAACTCCGCACAATGGGCGCACCTCATCAATCTCCCTAGTTGTTACCAATGATGGCCCTACCGTTAAACACCACACAGGCCGATAAGTTGTACATCACCCCACTCTAGGCTTGTACAGAGACATCCGCCCCATGTGTTAAGCCCTACCGTTACGCCCCACTCTAGGCCGGTAAGTTGCACATCACCCCACTCTAGGCTTATGCAAGAATGTCTCCCATCATGGTCTCTGCACCCCCCTCTAATGGGTCCGCGCAGTTCACCTCCCTGAGTTGCACTTCACCCCACTCTAGGCTCGTGCATCTCAGGTACCACATCTCATATGCTCAAGACATAGTCAACATCATAAGGTTAAATACATCATCATCATCATCATCATCAAAATCATCATCAGTCATCCTCATCATAAATCATCATAAGCATCATCATAATCACCATAAATATCATCAATCAATCATCATCATCATCATAATCATCATAAAGCATTATAAGGCATCATCATAATCAATCATCATAAGCATCATCAAGCATCATCATCATAAATCATCTTAAGCTCAATGCATCAATATATAATCATCATACACCTCATTCCTCATATGCTCATTACATCAATATATTATCATCACACATCACATACCTCATACACTCAATACATCGTCATCATACCTTTTAACAATATAGACATCTAACATCAAGGGAGATATTAATATCATCGTACTCAAACCACAATCAATACACTTTAAACATCCATTTAAATCTCTCAATTCCACAAAAAACACTTATATTGAATACATATCAATCTCAAATTCATGTGTTAAGGAAAATCATCCTTACCCTGAAAAGAACTCATCAGATTGCATTAAAAACATAAATCTGCGAGCTGCGCTTCAACTTGCGCTGCGGCGCAAGTTGCAGCCCAAATTCCAAAGAGCCACGCTTCACTTGCGCTGCAGCGCAAGTGTCGCAGAACACGACTGTACTGCGTTTTTGCCCCTTTTGACCCCCTTCTTCAACCTCTAATCAATCCTTAAGGTTAATACATCAATCATATACGTTTATATCAAACAAACTCAACAAAAACACTAATCTTTTCACAGATTTTCACACTTATTCCATCATAATCCCCAATCATCAAACCCTTATTTACCCATTTTCGCTATTCTCGCTACCCCCCCTTCAATTCAATCAAGATTAACCAATATTCACAGAATTAATCATCAAACAACAAGTTTTCATCATACAACACTTAAGATTCATAAATCAATTTCGAATTTTAAGTCTTAGATCACTACCCAAGCACCCCCATATGCACATACAAGCAGCACCCTTTCCCCCACCGTACCTTGAAGGTGAAGATCGATCAGCAAAGAAGACTCTCTTGATGATCACTCTGCAGCAACCTCCTCTAGAGACGTCGTTTCTCCCCTCCTTAGCGTTTCGCTCTCTGACGATTTGAAAACAAGGATTAGGGTGAACTGATAACCCCTCCTTACTAAAATGCCTATATGGGCTGAGCCCACTCTCAACCCCCTTATCCTCTTTTTAAATTCGAAATAGCTTTATTAAAATATACTACTAATAATATTAATACTATTATTTATTTATTTCTCTACTTTATTAATTTAATTTAATTTAATTTTACTTATTAAAATTTAGGATGTTACACCTATGATCAGCACTGGAGCTGGCACCCGGCAGGGTCCTCCTACACATCAATGTCACCCTGGGGGTGGTGCTCACCCTCCAAATCAAAAATGTGTTGTAGGTCATCCTCTAGCAGCTGATGACCTACCTCAGGGGCAGCCTCCCGATATCCCAAAGTAGGGATGAACCTCATCTACTCCATGAATGCTTCAGCTGATGCAGCAGGACTGGGCAACCTCTACAGGGGTGGGCACCACGTACGGTGTAGGGGCGGACGACGAAGGCTGCTCTGGAAGCTACTCAGGGAGAGGGAGGTTGGTTTTATCCCGACGTAAACAAGCTGCCTGTGCAGCAAGCTCGCCCGGTAGGATGAACCTCCCTCTAATTGGTGGGGCATTCTGTCCACCTCTACCACGCATACATGACATATTTACCTAATTTTAATTTGGTTAAATTAAATATTAAAAACATACATATAAATTAAATAAATAACTACATAATAACCTAATAATTAGTAATTAATTACTAATAATTAATAATTAATTACTACATAATTACTAATTAATAACTACATAATTACTAATAATTACTAACTATGTAATTACTACTCCCTTCGGTCCTTTTTATAAGACACTATTAACCGAATTACACATACCAATAAAAGTGGTTAAAGTTAGTTAATTTTATTGGAGTTTTAAAAAATAGTTTAACTTTCTAGTTTTACCCTAATTTAATATCATTGACTAACTCCATCACTATTTGATAGTTGAAAAGACATTACAGTTAATAGGGGTAAATAAGGAAAATGATAATAAATGCTACCTTGAAATTATAAAGTGCCTTATAAAAAGGACCACAAAAAATTATAAGAAATGCCTTACAAAAAGGACCGGAGGGAGTAATAATTACTAACTATATAATTACTAATAATTACTAAATAACTACCTATATACTTAAATACATATATAACTAAAATAACTACATACATAATTAAATAGCTAACTACATAATTATATAACTATAATTAAAAATATTAATTAATTAAATAATTACTTGATCGGCGGCAGGTGGTGGTGGACGGCGGCTGGTGGTGGACAGCAGAGGAGGAAGAGGGAGGAAGGACAGAGGGACCAAGGGGCAACTGTTGGAGATTCTAATCGGTTCAAAATGAACCTATAAACGAGGGAGAGTGTTTAATTGGTGAGGATTTGACAATAAACGAGAGAGGGAGAGAAAGAGGGGGTGGCCGGAGAGGAGGAAAAGAGAGGAAGGAGAGGAAGAGGAGGAAGAAGAAGAGGGGAGGGCTAAAGGGTTTTGTGCGCGTATGTTTTAAACTTAGCTGGTCGTCGCTACATTAAAAAATTTCTCTGACGCACCAAATTTAATTTTTAATTAAATACGTAGCGACGACCAATTTTTTAAATTTTCAGAAGAAACAAAATAATTAGTTTTTTTAGCGTGGCCATCGCTACAGGGTGAAACGTAGTGACAACCAAGTTGTCACAGCATATTAATTGCATATCTGCGCGTTGAGCTGCACATTTAATACTGTAGTGACGAAGCTGTCGCTACATCTTCGCGTCTAATTCAGCACATTCTTGTAGTGTAAATACTCGGAAGAAGAGCTTTGCCATCTATAGAGGTGCTACCCAACTCAAACAGAATTCCCTCCCGTGAAGGAGCTTTGCCGCCTATTAAGTCGTTGGATTAAACTAGATCAAATGGATAGATTTGGTGTCAATATGAACTTTGACACCTAGGGTCATTATGCACACACACACATGATCAATTGACATTAGGTGTCAAACTTGTAGAGTTACACTATTTAATATTTATTGTAAAATGAGTATTTGACCAATATAATACCGTTAAATTAAAAAGTTTTTATAAAATAGATCAAGTCTATATAATTTCATAAAAGTAAAAAATTAATTGATACTTTATCTAGGGGTGTAAGCGGGTCCGACCCAACCCGCGAACCCGATTGACCCAACCCAACCCGAAGGATATTTAGCGGTTCGGTTCGGGTTTCGGTTCGGTTCAGGCATTTTCTTTCAAACCCGATGTGGTTCGGTTCGGGTCTCGGGTTTGCCTATCTTGAACCCGATGAACCCGAACCAAACCAAACCAGGAAAAGAAGTATTAATTTATTTCATTTTCCTTCTTAGAGAGGACAAAAATAGGCACAAGTGCACAACGGCAACACAAGCTGCGCAGTGGTTCTTCAAGCCCTATTTCATCTGCTCATCTCATTTTATGTTTCCCTATTTCTTTTCTTTTTTTCATTTTATATTTTAATTTCATTTCATCTTCCACATTTTTTAAAAAAAAGGAAAAATGTTCATGACCCGATGATCCAACCCAACCCAACCCGAACATATTCGGGTTGGGTCGGGTCGGGTTGCTCGCCCAAAAAAAAAAACCCGAACCAACCCAACCCACCATGATTCTATCGGTTCGGACTTGATGTCACCCTAAACCCGAACCAACCCAACCCGATTACACCCCTAACTTTATCAAACTAATTTGTTTTAACATATAATATGTTTTTAAAATGTAAGTAAAAGTCCGCTACTAGATAACATACCTACGAATATCCAAATTATTTGAAATTTGATATACATGATAATGAAGGTAATATAAATTTGATTCAACAGATGAATTGGTCAAATTCTCATTTTATAAAAAGATATTAAGTGATGTAACTCTATAAGTTTGACACTTGATGTCAATTCTTCATTTCCCGATATATATCATTCGATGATAGTGTAACATTGCATATTTATATATAAAAGCACTTTTTTTTTTCTTTTGTTACCTTTACTCTCCACTCTATGTTTTCTTTTAGTCCGAAAGTAATTATACGTTTATTATTTTAGAGAATTATTCGTTACCTTTACTCTTTATGTCGTTGTCATCTAGAGCATCTTTAATACGAAAGTCATTATCCTGTTATTTGCTATAAAATATTAATGGAAGCACCGATGTACGTTTGCTGAAAGAATAATGGTTGTTAGAGAGATTAAGAGCACGTTTATTTTAAATTCCAACAATATAAAATCATTTTTATACAATTAATTTTAAATCACTTTCGTCTATCGTATTTCGTAAAACGTGCATCTTATCTATTTCAACCATTCATTTTTAGAATTAATTGTTCTCAACTGTAAACCAAACATACCCTAAAAAGAAGAGGAGTAATAAATATGATGAGTGATATGATATAATAAAAAAAGAGAAATAGAGAGAGATATATAGGGGTGTTAATTTTGAGGTGTTTAAGAATGTGTTTGATAAGACAATTTAGTTAAATGAAAATTAAAATTGTTAGCTGAAATCATTTTATTAGTATTTGATAAGATGATTTTTTAGATAGATATTAACTTTTTTTAGAAGTTACTTTAGGTTTTTTTAAAGTTTTTATAATTTTATATCCCTCTAATATAATAACTTCACTCAACACATCACATATTTTAATGATATTTTTATTTATTATTTTATAATTTTCAGTTAATTTTACTAAATATTTTCAATGAAATCAATTAATTTACCAATGTTCATCTAACTTTAAACTTCAGTTAATTTTTCAATTTTAACTGTCTGTTTAGTTAATTTTGCTAAACATGCTCTAGATATCATTATTGTTGCTGAAAAAGAAAGACCAGTTTGTGCTACAAAGCCCCCACTTTCCAACATTTCTTAAAGAGAAAAGTATGGCAGGGATCCTAAAACATAAGTATAGGTTTAATATTTTTTTTTTTGTTTATAGTATAGATTTAATACTTCAATATTAAAGTATGGATTTAATATTAAAAATTTAATATGTATTATAAAATTATATTAATGTATAATAGTAAAATTAGGGGTCAAGTGAATCCAAACTCAAATTAAGTAATCCAATCCTTTTGTAATTCCTTCGCTATTGTTTTCCTCACTTTCTAATCTCAAAAACGTTTATTCACTACTTTTGTACATCTCCTATATATTATTGACCAAAAAGTGAATGCTACCTGCAGTACCTTTTATAAAAAGTAAAAGGATGTATTTTTTATTAATTATTAATAATATAGATCCATTTTTAAATATTTTAATTATTAAATTTCTTTTATGTCCAGAGATATATATGGGGGGAGGGGGGATGGGCCTTGCCCTTCATAAAATACTTTATATATAGTTAGTACATGTAAAATTTTGTTGGGGATTGCATTTGACCCCTTATTTTATTTCGAACACTTACTCTCATGTGATAATAAATTGAGTTAAATGAGTAATTATAATTAATGTATTTTTTAATAAAGCTTAACTTAATATCACTTTGTGTATTAGTTTTTGCAAACGATAAAATAGTAAAGGAAAGTGAGGAACATATGTAACTTTTTTTTTTTCAACCTGGCTTGATAAATAAATTTTAAACTAATAGTGGATTTTTTATGCCATTTCCAACCCCCTTTTAAATGGTTTTTAATTTGTTTTGTATCCTTAATTTATTCTAAGTTTTATGTTAACAAGGTAAAACTCACTCCTATGTAAGTGAATATATTCATTATTAATTATAAGTATTTATGGAATAAAATTAAATTAATCTTGTTCTGGATCGAGATCAGACACAGCCAACATCGACGTCGAAAATGAGATCTGACATACAATTTTCATGCATGGTTCCAACATATATCACGGGGGTCAACGCACCAAAAACTCCTTCGTTCGCTCATTCCATTCATAATGCGCTCTTAAACATAACCGCCACCAGTTTTCCAGCATGTCATCACGGTCTAATATGGTTATACCTCGACACGTGTACCTAACCTCGGGAGAGCGCGTGAGGACAATTACAGAAAGTCGTTGTACCTGCCTAACGGACTTTCCCACTAAAATACCTCTATAAATACACGGTGGTGGCCTCATTCTCATGTACACTTTCATCCTTTCCTGCTAAAATGCTGCTCGAATCCTTTCTGACTTAGGCATCAGAGTCCCTGCAGGTACACCACCATCCTCCGTCGTCTCTCCGCCGTGAAGATCGCCTCTTGCTGCCATTACGAGATCACCGGAAGATCAAATCTTTTTTTAGGTTTATTTTTTGTACTAAACTGAAAAAAAACAAAGATCAAATAAATAGCAAAGGTTGAATCAATTTAAAATAAGACCAATCCAAGGAATTCATGGAATATTTTTATGTTTAATAATTAATAACTAAAAGCAAGCATACAAGAGATTAAATCTATCAACTTATGATCATATTAACCTCTACAATGATCTCTGGATTCACTATATACTGAAATAACTCCCAAAATTCAATTACTTAATTAACAAGATCAAATAACCACCAAATGTGTGTTGGGAAGATTACACCGCCTGAAGTGATTTAATATTGCAGCTCTCAGTGCAATATTGAGTTAGTTGTGAGCCTGTAAAAAAATAATCAATTATATGTATAATCGATTTTCTTTAAAATCGATTTGATGTTTGGATGGGAGGGGGAGAAGCATGCAGATGGCATGATGAGCTGTCAAGGTAAGTGGCTAATTTGTAGTGATTAAGTAGCTCCACATTACTAAGCATTTGAACTAGTTATTACATCTGAGGAGTGAGCCCAAATTTGCTTGCTCTGTTGGAAATATCATTAATCCACATTCAGTGTCCCTGATCTTTTACCTAACCTCTACTGGAAGAAAAATCCAGGGATTTTGAAGCCAAGTATCATTAACCCAAACATTCCTCAATACTTAAGGGAGTTAAAATAAAATGCCATGGTATGAAACTGGTATATTCTCTATTTCATCAAGGCAAACTAGAATAAAAATTATGTTTCACCAAATACTACTTGATCCTTTTCTTGAGTATTGGTTCCATGAATATCAATGAACATGAATATCAATAAAAATTATGTTTCACCAAATCCAGCCGCATATATATATGGTTGAGCCATGGTTGGCTGCTCATGGGAATCCATCAAGGTTGCAGCAACTTCCATTTTTTTGTTATCACTTTGTGAGTTATGTTTGATTTAGATTTATATTCTGATCTTGCTTTTGTAGATTGATTTGTTTATATGTTTGGTAATCCCGATTGGGATGACATGATCAACCTAGCTGGGATTAAACTGAATGCTATTGTGGTTTATTTGGCTTTCACTGTCTGTTTTAATTAAATGTAGATAGTGATTAGAGAGTGTGGAGTAAGGTAGCAAATTAGTCAGGGATCCCTGAGTTAGGGAGGCGGTGACTAACTAGTAGAGTTTTTGAATTTGATGGCAGCAAGTTTGAGCTGGGTTTCTCAATCTGATGTTGATTGCAATGAACTAGTGACTGACTTAGTGTGGTCTTATAAACAACTTGGTTTACATATTTGATCAAATTAGAAACAAGATCCCTTGATGTGCGCATTCAATATTACCTCTGATTATGTCAGCTATTGTAATTAATGTGATTGCCAATCAATGATTGTAAATATTACATGTTACCTTATTTTCATGTAATGTCTTAATGCTAGCCATAATCATAGGATAATGTATCGCTAGCATTTGCTATATATGTACACTGTTACCATCAGATTAATACAAGTTGTCTCCTACCTTCAGTACATTTTCTATCTTGGTATCAGAGCTCTTAAGCCTTGAAGGCTCTCGATCCAATACAAACCATGGCATCCGCTGCTAACAGAAATGATCTCCCATCCATTGTGTCTATCAAGCTGGACAGAGACAACTATCCACTATGGAAATCATTGGTGCTCTCTATTGTCAAAGGTTGCAGGCTCGATGGGTACATGCTAGGGACAAAGGAGTGTCCTGAAGAATTCACAGCCTCTGCAGAATCAGGCAAAATGCCCAATCCTGGCTTTTACGATTGGCAGGCCCATGACTCACAACTCCTTGGATGGTTGATGAATTCAATGACTGCTGAAATAGCAACACAGTTACTACACTGTGAAACCTCAAAACAACTTTGGGATGAAGCTCAAAGTCTAGCCGGTGCACACACAAGGTCTCGAATCACTTACCTTAAATCCGAGTTTCATAGCATCAGAAAAGGAGAGATGAAGATGGAAGAGTATTTGGTCAAGATGAAGAATCTTGCTGACAGACTTAAACTTGCAGGCAATCCTATTTCCAACTCAGATCTGGTTATTCAAACCCTGAATGGTTTAGATTCTGAATACAACCCTATAGTGGTCAAGCTATCTGATCAAACTACTCTCAGTTGGGTTGATCTGCAGGCACAGTTGCTGACCTTTGAGAGTAGACTCGACCAACTGAATAATCTCACCAACCTAAACCTTAATGCATCAGCAAATTTTGCTCACAAAACTGATTACAAAGGCAACAAGTTCAACACTAAAAACAACTGGAGAGGTTCCGGCAGCAACTGGAGAGGCTCTAACTCCAAAGGTTGGAGAGGAGGCAGAGGAAGAGGAAGAATGTCTAAACCAACATGTCAAGTTTGCAACAAGGTTGGGCACATAGCAGTAAATTGCTACTATAGGTTTGATAAGTCCTACTCAAAGGATTCTGCAGACAGCGACTGACAAGGAGCTCACAATGCCTTCCTAGCTTCACAAAGCTCCATTCAAGATTATGATTGGTACTTTGACAGTGGTGCAATCAATCATGTGACACACCAAACTGACAAAGTTCAAGACCTGACAGAACATCATGGTAAGAAGTCCTTAATAGTTGGAAGTGGTGAGAAATTAAAGATTGTTGCCTTAGGTTCCTCAAAACTAAACTCACTTGATTTACATGATGTCTTATATGTGCCCAAAATTACCAAAAATCTATTAAGTGTGTCAAAACTGACTATTGATAATAACATTATTGTTGAATTTGATGCAAATTGTTGTTTGGTGAAGGACAAGTTCACAAGGAAGGCAATCCTAAAAGGGACACTTAAAGATGGCTTGTATTATCTCTCAGGAACTAAAAAGGACCCATCTGCTTATGTATCTCTCAAGGAAAGCTGGCATAGAAGACTTGGTCATCCAAATAATAAAGTCCTAGATAGAGTCTTGAAAAGTTGTAATGTGAAAGTGTCACCCAGTGATAATTTTCACTTCTGTGAGGCCTGTCAATATGGCAAAATGCATTTTTTTACCTTTTAAAACCTCTTCCTCTCATGCTCTGGAAACTCTTGAATTAATTCATACTGATGTCTGGGGTCCTGCACCAGTAACATCCCTTTCTGGTTTCAAATATTATGCTCACTTTATTGATGACTTTAGTCGATTCACTTGGATTTACCCTCTGAAACAGAAATTAGATACTGCACATGCCTTTGCTCAGTTTAAAAACATGGCAGAAAATCAGTTTAACAAGAGAATTAAGACAATTCAATGTGATGGTGGTGGTGAATATAAGGCTGTGGAAAAACATGCAATAGAAGCAGGGATACAATTCAGAATGTCTTGTCCTTACACATCACAACAAAATGGTAGGGCTGAGAGAAAACACGAACATATAGTTGAATTTGGCCTGACGTTACTAGCCCAAGCCAAAATGCCTTTACATTACTGGTGGGAAGCATTCTCCACAGCAGTATATCTCATAAACAGACTACCCTCTCTAGTCACTCAAAATGAAAGCCCTTATTCCTTACTCCTTAGAAAGGAACCTGACTACGACTCTCTAAAACCTTTTGGGTGTGCATGTTATCCCTGTCTCAAGCCTTATAATCAGCATAAACTGCAATTTCACACAACTAGATGTGTGTTCTTGGGCTATAGCAACTCCCACAAAGGATACAAATGTCTAAATTCTCATGGAAGAATCTTCATATCAAGACATGTTGTCTTCAATGAGGAGCTTTTTCCATTCCATGATGGTTTCCTCAATACAAAATGTCCATTGAAAACACTAACTGAAAGTCCACTTGTTTCTTTTCCTTTGCCTTCTGCAGGTACCACAGTGCTTCCAAGTGATAATAATCTTGATGAAGAACCAGAACCAGCAAATCCACTTGAGATTGATGAAGAACAAGAACAAGAAAATCCATTAGAGAGGGATGATGACTCCAACAAAGATCAGATTTCAAATGATTCAATAAGAAATAGTCCAATCCCTGATGACATCGATCCCACCAAAACAATTGTTGGGGCTCACCAAGACTTTGCTGAACCAAGCACAACCATCAACAACCATTGGACCAGGAGCAAAGCTGGAATTCACAAGCCAGAGAAACCATATGTTGGATTAGTTGAAAATTGCATAGATGAGAAGGAACCAGAAAATGCCAAAGAAGCACTCATAAGACCACAGTGGAAAGAAGCTATGGCCAATGAATATAAGGCCCTCATGTCAAACCAAACCTGGCTTCTGGTACCATATCAAGGCCAAGAGAACATCATTGACTCCAAATGGGTCTTCAAGACCAAGTACAGAGCAGATGGCACAATTGAGAGGAGAAAGGCAAGATTAGTTGCGAAAGGGTTTCAACAAACAACTGGATTAGACTATGAAGAAACATTCAGTCCAGTTGTCAAGATCAGTACAGTTCGAATAATACTCACAATTGCAGTACATCACAACTGGGAGGTCAAACAGCTGGACATAAACAATGCATTTCTTAATGGATACCTCAAAGAAACTCTGTTTATGCATCAACCAGAGGGTTTTATAGACTCAACTAAACCTGATCATGTCTGCAAGTTATCTAAGGCAATCTATGGACTGAAACAAGCTCCAAGAGCCTGGTTTGACAACCTCAAAAATGCCTTACTCAGCTGGGGTTTCGAGAACACGAAAAATGATTCCTCTCTCTTCACTCTAAGAGGTACAGATCACATTACCTTCCTACTTATATATGTGGATGATATAATTGTCACAGGGAACAACAAAAAATTTCTGGAGTCCTTCATCAAACAACTCAACATTGTGTTTTCACTTAAGGACCTTGGTCACCTGCACTACTTCTTAGGTATAGAAGTTCAAAGAGATGCAACTGGCATGTACTTGAAACAATCAAAGTACATAGGGGACATTCTGAGAAAATTCAAAATGGAAAATGTTTCACCTTGCCCAACACCTATGGTAACTGGCAGACAATTTACAGCTGAAGGGGAGAAATTACAAGACCCAACCATGTTCAGACAAGCTATCGGAGCACTGCAATACTTAACAAACACAAGGCCTGACATAGGATTCTCAGTAAATAAGCTTAGCCAATTCATGAGCTCTCCCACTATAGATCACTGGCAAGGTATCAAAAGAATACTAAGGTATCTTCAAGGTACCATTCACCACTGTCTACACATTAAACCATCCATTGACTTGGACTTAACAGGGTCCTCAGATGCAGACTGGGCCACAAGTATAAATGATAGAAAGTCCATGGCTGGTCAATGTGTCTTTCTTGGTGAAACACTTGTCTCTTGGTCCTCAAAGAAGCAAAAGGTAGTTTCAAGATCTAGTACAGAGTCAGAATATAGAGCCCTGGCTGACTTAGCTGCTGAAATAGCATGGACATGTTCGCTCCTTAATGAGTTGAAACTCCCTCTGCTAAGAAAACCAACATTGTGGTGTGATAACTTGAGTGCCAAGGCTTTAGCTTCAAATCCAGTTATGCATGCTCGATCCAAACACATTGAAATTGATGTACATTACATCAGAGATCAAGTGCCGCAGAACAAAATTGTTGTAGCCTATGTTCCGTCAGCTGATCAAGTTGCTGACTGTCTCACTAAAGCATTGACTCATACACGTTTCAACCAACTCAGAGACAAACTTGGGGTGACTTTCTCACCCATCAGTTTGAAGGGGGGAATTAGAAACAAGATCCCTTGATGTGTGCATTCAATATTACCTCTGATTATGTCAGTTATTGTAATTAATGTGATTGCCAATCAATGATTGTAAATATTACCTGTTACCTTATTTTCCTGTAATGTCTTAATGCTAGCCATAATCATAGGATCATGTATCGCTAGCATTTGCTATATATGTACATTGTTACCATCAGATTAATACACGTTGTCTCCTACCTTCAGTACATTTTCTATCTGATCAGTCACATTTGAAGGAAGGTTAGAAAAAATATGTACTCAACCGCTATTAACTTGTTCCACCCTTAAGAGTGTTCTCTAATAAAATCACATCTCGGCGTGTCTTCCTCTGCCAATCATATATCTGGTTGGGATTCTCATTTGTTGTAGAGACTAGAGAGAGCATTCTGTTGTGTGTGATGAAATTCATTATTTCTTGTATAGAAATTATGACATGGTGTTATAATATATGTGATTCTCAGAATTCATCATGATGTCTTGACTTTCTCCCTTCCTGATTGTTATGTTATCTAGGTTTTAATGAAAAGAAACTTCTTACTTGTCTATAGTGCTTTTGCCACTCTTTCCTGGGTCAGAACACATTTGCGAATCTTATCTTGCCAATCTGGGAATTGATTGATGTCTCTGCTGCTGTTTATAGAAATCATAAGCTTCATTCTTCATCATATTGAAAGAGATCATGTCTGATTATGCAAGTTCTTTCATTTTAGAATGTGTCTTTAGCCCAGTTATTTTAAGTTAACATTATAGATGTGTTGAAAAACATGAACGCATTGAAAGAGATGAGGTAAAATGATGGTGGCAAGCATATTATTCCTCTGGTGAGAGCAATGCATGACTGAAATCCTATCTCCTATCAATAAAAATTATGTTTCACCAAATCCATCTGCATGTAATGCTTATGACTGTCCTTGGACCTTGGTGAGAGCAATGCATGACTAAAATCCTATCTCCTATCTTGATGCATTAATAATAGTCGGAAGGTCTAGTAATAGTATTTCTTGAATCACATCTTTATAGAAGCGTCTGGGGATTAATTGGATTCAATCCTTATTGAGAACAAAAATTACATTGCATGTTTAGTTACTATTCATTTAATTTGGTTCTATATTTAAGTATAATTCAATTAGATTCAATCTAAAGCAATTTAATTCCTTACTCCTTAATGATTATTAATTAGTTTCATAAGATCAATACCATGTCCTCTTTCTGAAATTAATGTCTACCATCATGAATTTGACTGAATATACAATACATTGCATGTTTAGTTACTTTTCTATGTATGGACATGTTGCGAAGCTGGCTGAAGAGATTCAAAAGGGGGCTGCATCTATAGAAGGAGTAGAGGCAAAACTCTGGCAGGTTTGTAATGAAAATCACTCTCCTTCTACACCTTTTCCATTTTCATTCAAACAAACAATATAATGGAAAATCCTCTTGTTTGTGCTCTGTTCATCTATTCCAACAGAACAACATGTGAATGAAACTTATAATTAAGTAGAATCATAGACAGTAGAGGATTTGACAGCTTTTTGCAATCTCTCAAGATTGGTATCACCATTGTTCAAACATTCATATATAGAATCAGAACAAATAGGGAATTTTTAAGATGATCTAGCACTAGTAACATTTTTAAGATGATCTACCCACTAGAACTCTTGATTATATTTAGAATCAGAACAAATAGGGAATTTTCTTTGTTGTGCTTACAATTAATATATATATTTATGCGTACATACAGGTACCTGAAACATTGCCTGAAGATGTCCTTGGGAAATTGGGAGCACCTGAACAAATAAGGAATTTTCATGGTTAAGTTAAGGCAAGTCTGCCTATCATTTTTTGAATTCATATTCTTAAAATACTGGTTCTGTATCAATATCAATGCTACATATAATAGTCAATACTGGTTCTGTATCAATATCCTAAAATTTTGCTTTTTGTTAAGATTTTTAATAAAATAACTAGACATTAACTACAAAATAGCTACGATAATCTAAGGCTTTTTACCACAGTTCCTTAATTCAACCGCGGTAAAAAGGCTTACTCAATTATCGCGGTTCCGAAAACTAACTGTTGTAAAATCCTTTTATCTCACCGCGGTAGAACGCGGTCGTAACCGCGGTAAAAAGACTCAGGGAACCGCGGTAAAAAGCCTTTTTTGGCATAGTGTAGCAGATCCACAAATACATAATATCATAACCAAAATTTACATCTTGTCTCATACATATTTCAAAAATAAGGAATCAATACAGATTTTTTCTCAAACACACAAACCCAAAAATTTGTCTCAAACATATTGTGAGCAAAAAAGAAAGGAAAAGAATCAGAACAACCCCCTAACTCACAGATCCACATACTCATAAAGTCTATTGTGCCCACCGACCACCGCGGCTTACCACCGTCGTTCTGCCAACACCAATCGCTACGAGAGCAGCCGTGGAGGAGAGCGGAGGAAGCAAGCCAAGCAGCCGTGGAGGCGATCATGAAGGAGAGCGGCTGCCAAACGAGAAACAGAAAAGGAAGAGGAAGAGAAAGAGAGAGAGTACGAGAGTGAGAATAGGTATAGCAATCTGATAGTGAATTCAAAATGAGAAAGGGTAAGAGAGAGAAAAACTTGCATAGGGAAATGGAAAGGCCCTTTGGATCTCATCCGTTAGATCTTCCTCATGAGCCATCATGACTGCTCACTGAAAGCACAATTTGTGTGCTCTTCCTTAAGCCAATCAATTCACGCCACGTGTCGGTCGGGTATGGGTATTGATGGGTTTCTGGCAAGCGAACCACAAATCCAGCAGTATAATAGTAAGAAAGAGTATCGTATCCAAAGGGAACGATTATTTATGTAGAACAAAATCGTATTTATCAAGAGAAAGCACAGTTTAGAGAGTATAATTGCATAATGATAAAGAGAGTAGATAATTAATTGGAATTAGAAAGGTAGAGTTAGAGACACTTTACTTGGATCAGGATTGGATTTCATCTCATCACACCCATTGTGCATATAAAGACTATCTATTATTTTAGGTTTACTCTATAATAATGTAGACAAACTTTATTGCTAAGGCCCCTAGCCAGCGACCTTAACACTCAAGGATAAATTATGTAGGATCTCCCAGGCGATAGATTTATCTCGGCTTATTTCGCTCTCTTTTATTCAGTTTGTAAAGAATTAGATGATAAACGAGGCCTAGTGCTGTAGACGCGCCTCCGCTCCAGTACTGTCACTACCTTATACTCATTAGGACACGCCTATGTTCGGATCCTGGATTGACAACCCCCTAATTCTTTGCTACCGATTACTAAGTCCTATTGGTCGAATGCTCCTTCACTTAGAGTACTCACACTACCCCTCGCTCATTAGTAAACACCCCTTTTCAGCCATTAGTAGTAACCGAGTATTCTTATTCAATCAGAGAATGAGTTTCCTATGTCTAGGCTCCCCCATCCTCACTCCTAGTAATAACTGCTTTAGTTAAGACTAACCTATAACTCCAGACGCAAGCGTGGGAATTAGGAATAAGCACATAATAAGACATACCACTATTATAGATAGGGAGCTCATTGAAATAATAATATAGAATTTATATACACTCAAGGATAGAATCAATTACATCCAATCCTACTGGAGAGCTAACTACATGAAGTAGCCATACAAACCATCGAAGACGCTGTTACCATCTTCAATCCTCGTGAAAGCGCTCCTCCTCTCCTACTCTAAACTTAGCTTTGATACATAATCACTGAATTACAATGATTGTCTATCTCTCTAACCAACTAACTAACTCCTTTGACTGACACAAGATGTTCTTATTTAGGAAAGACAAAGCAAATTTGGGAAGAGATCCTCTTAAAAACGACAACTGGGAAGCGATCTGCGTGTTCTGCGCTTCAAGCTGCGCTACAGCGCAAGCTGTAGCGCAGGTTCCAGAGAGTTTCGCTTCACCTGCGCTATAGCGCGGGGTGAAGCGCAGCTAGCGTCCTGCAGCTTCAACTTTCCTCTTTTTTTTGTTGATCTCTCCCCGAGACTAGTTTTCACACGTTTGCCTTTCCTTGTTTCCCTTTATTTTCTGATATCTTTATATTTATTGTGCAATCCTTGTTTATTTGGGAAGCTTGTCTGCAATGTCTTTGATTGATTGACTCTGACCTCCTCATTAATGATTCAAATCTTCTTCACATCTTTAATTAATTGTCTTCAATCAATCTACAATCTTGCATAAATCCTCCTCATTTAATGCCCTTTAATCTCTGAATTAAATCTTTGCAATAATCCTGCAAAAATCAGCAATAAATCTATTAAAATAGCATCAAATTCAAAACTATGATTAATAAATACAAATTAGTAAATATTAAATAAAAAGGGATAAAAATGGGGTAAAATTATCATTTTATCCTTGATAAGTGAAATAAAATATATACTAATTTATCAACTATTTTTCACTTATCAAATTCCCCCCCAACTTGAATTCTTGCTTGTCCTCAAGCAAGAGACCTCTTTGCATTCACAATCAATTCTAATCCTTAGTGTATTTTTACAAAAATAAAACTAATTCAAGGTAATCATTCCTCAACTCCTTCCTAAGAAGAAGTCACTTCCCAAACATAAGAAAAAAATCAGAATCAAGAGATATTACCAATCAGCAGTTAGGATAGAAATACAACATCAATTAAACTTTCTCAATAATAGCAATTAAAGCAGTAAGTGATAAATCAAGGAAATCTCTCATTCTCACGGGTAAGTGTTTCCCTCAATCATTTTCACCCACTGTTGAACAACTAGAATTGATAGTCGTTTCCAAGGTCTGAACCTGCAAGCAGTTAGTATGGATCAAAAAGTTTTTCTTTAGGTTGTAATGAGGCTGGGCTATCAAGAAATCATGGTTTTTCTGGATATTCAAGGAACACTTTGAATAGAGAGCATCTTGTGGTTATGCTTTGGAACTTCTCTCAATTCACCTGATGATTCTTGAATGGTTACCCTTTTTCAGCTTTGGCCTCTTTTTTTGAAGAATTTTCTCCCCCCAACTTATTTATTTTCCACACTTTGTGCAGATTTTTTTTTTTGTATACATAACATAATGAACTTATTTTTGGTGGGGGAAAATCTTTTCTTTGTGATTCCTTGTGCCTTCTCTTGGATTCCTTGTGACCAACCTCTTTGTCAATTGCTTGTCCCATTTTATTATAGTGCACCTTGCTCTCTATCCCAAGTGTTAAGGGACATGGTATGATCATTGATCATTGATAGATAATGGCTAGGGTGCATCAAAAGAAACATTAAAGGCTCAAATGGGCAATCACTAATTGGAAATATTAATGCATGGTTGGCTATTTGACACTAAGCAGAATATTAAAATCACAAAATTGTGCCTTTGTCACTTCCATACCTTCTACAAGCAAGACAAATTTCAGAAACTCAAGCAATAACAGTTGACAAGCAGTGGTGAAAAGCTCTCAATATAAGTGTTTAAGTGTTTAGGGCTCTCAGCTCACCGGTTGGGCTAAAATTTCCTTGCTAAAGCACTTACTGGATTTAATAAACTACCATGATAGGTTCTCTTGAGAAGTACTCTAAACCTAACTGATTATGGACTTAATCACAAGACCCTATCATCTTTCCTAGATTGGTTAGTTAAACTACTTATTTACAGAGAATTAAAGTAAATTACCTTGATTCCTAAGCTCCTAAAATCCTAATTTTTTAAAAAAAAATTCACAAAAAATAACTGGATAAGTACTGCATGATATATATATATATGGTAGGTTGGATACAGTACGAATCAAAGAGAAAATAAAATAAAATAAAGAAAAGGAAAGGAAAAGAAAAGCAAAATGAAAGAAAAAGAAAGAAAAGCACCAAATAGGAAAGAAAATGATCAGTCCTCGTGGTCCTGATCCATGTGGTCTGCATTCTCAGCTCCAGCTGCACCATCCCCCCTGGAGAAATAGGCCTGTCCCCAGGCCACTGCAAGTAATCCTGAAAGAATGAGGGGAGAATGGGGTCCACTCCAGTCTGGTGATGACAGCTCTGAAAGTGTAAAGCGGCTCGGTGGAGAGTGGACATCTGTGCCATCATGTGAGCATGTTGGGCCTCCAACCACTGGGCCCATGCTGAAGCATCTCTAACTGCTGCTGGTGGTGGTGGTGGTGACTGCGGTGCTGGGTCTGGCTGTTGCTGCTGCTCATCCTCAACCCCCAACCCTACAGCTGCAATTAATACAGTTGTCTTCAATGTAGGCTCTGTCCATGGGAGGTAAAATGCGAACCGTAGGGTTCACCCCAACCCCCCTAGACCTGCAGAGTGCGGTGATCAGAGATGGGTAGCCAAGTCGGATCATGGAGTTGGGCGTCCGACGATGTATTGCAGTGACATACTCTCCTATCTTCTTCGTGATGATCCGAGAGACGTCAATCACTCCTCTGGAAACGATAGTATATATGAGGTGGGCCATGGGCATAATAACATCAGAAACATGCCCTGTGGGGTGGATGTTGGCTAGTACCAACACTGTCCACATCTGTGTGATGCTCCTCATATCCTTCCTGTGAATCGTAGCAGCATGTCTGTATCTGTTCCTCTCAAAGGAATGTCCAGGAAGGCAGAGGAGTTGAGCAGTCTCCATATCTAATGGATCATTGCCGTTGACACCAACGACCTCCATCCTATCCTGGTATTGGCAGTCAACCAGGTCTCTATGCTCCTCAATCGGATGTCCAAGCAGCGCATTGATTGCATCGCAATCAAAACGGATCACCTGTCCTCTCACATAGGACTCCTGTCTGATGTTAATGCCCTGGGCTCCAATGGCGTTGGCATAGAACTCCCTAACAATGTCTGGGTTGAAGTACCCATCAGGTCGACTGAGGCGGTCCCAATGCCTCCTATGTATCTCAGCAGTAAACTCCTCGTACTCACCCTCTTCCAGGGTTACTGGTCTTTCCTTGATAAACTGGCAGTCTGAGATGTCAGTGTAAGCTTCAAAGGTCTTGAGATCCTTGAAGCGGAAAGGATTAAACTGTTGGTCCCTCTGGGGAGCCTTCCTCTTGGTCCCCCTATGCCCTGTCGAGAGGAACTAGGAGCACTAACATTCTTTGTGCGAGGCATCTGCAGAAGAAAGATAAATCAAGATTATTTATGCATCATAATATTTAATTATTCAAAATCAAGAAATTAAATGGCCAATTTAATTCCAAAAATTTAGAATAAGTAACCAAACAATTGTGCATAAAAATATGATTTTATTAGTTACCCATTAATGTCAATTAATTAATTAAGACATGCTAAAGTGATCAATTAAAGCAGTCCTAAACAATCCTAATCAGGCAAAAGTGAGAATTCAACTCAGGCTCAAAAATCATGTCATCAGTAACATGCAATAGAGCATAATTAATTTTTATTAAGCATGCAAAAATATCAGGATATCATAAGCATACATGCATCAACAAAATTAATTTGCAGAAATCATTGAGCACTTTCAAAACTACCACCAAAGTAAATAAAATATTCCACAAAGGATCCTAACCACATGCAAACTATTTTTAAGCATTTATAATCAATCATTTTCTTCCTAAAGGGTCCTAAACTCCTAAACTTCCTATCCTAAAGCTATGCTCAAATAAAGCGAAAAATAAAAATTTCAATCGGTTAAAAAGAAAGAAAACTAAAAAGACATACCTGATATGAAGTCGGAAACTGAAAAGGAAGTTGTACGTGTGAGAAACAGGCAAGAAAAGGTAAGGAATCTCATAGAAAACGAAAGCAAGGAAGTGGAGGGAAGTTCGAATGAACTTCCCTCTTCCCAAATTTTCGAATTTAAAGGACGTTTTCCTTCGCTTCACCCTGCGCTATAGCGCAGGGTGGAGCGCGCGTCACATAGAAGGTGAAGCGTGCCGCTGCGCTTCACCACTGCGCTATAGCGCAGGGTGAAGCGCAGAATCCAGAGAGTCAATTAGTTCTAGTAGCTTCTGCGCTTCATCCTACGCTATAGCGCAGGCTGCAGCGCAAATATCAGTAACTCTCTGCTTCTGCTACTCCTACCTAATTTCATGCATTCTTTAATTTATATCCTTACATTTACAGTTTCATATTCTCACAGGTAATTCCTAAGACTCAAAATTACTGAAAAATAAATAAAAAAAATAACAACTAAAAACTCAAACACTGGGTTGCCTCCCAGGAAGCGCTTGTTTAACGTCTTCTAGCTCGACGCCTGGTTATGTAATCTCTTTATGGTGGCCTCAGTTGGAGGATGATGTTGGTCTCCATGCCAGTTCTACCTTTGAGCTCCCATCCTCCATGCCAGTCAGTGACTCTTCCTTCATGGTCACTATTGTCTTCTGTGTTTGATGTTGATCGCTTTTTTTTCCTGAACTTGAATTCCCAGATGGATTCTGGATCTTTTACTCTCATTCTCGGCTTCCTCAGAAATCCGGAGCCTTGCAGTGGTGGAGAAATTTGAGAAGTGGGATTGTTTTGTTGTAACAGGGGTATTCCCCTATCAATATGAAACACAATGGTTTCATCCTTTGTACCCATTGTGTACTTCCCTTGATCAACATCGATAATCAATTGAGCAGCCTTCATGAATGGTCTTCCCAAGATAAGGGGGACATCGGTATCCTCCGCTGCTGTCTCTGCAACGTAAAAAAATCTACCATATATGCAAACTTATCTACTCTTATTTCAACATCCTCAAGTATTCCATGCAAGCTTTGAGCAGATTGATTTGCAAGAAGTAGTTTCACATTAGCAGGCTTGACCTTCACATTACTCAACTTATTAAAATACGATAGCGGCATCAAATTGATGCTCGCTCCAAGATCCAATAAAGCATAAGTTGAGGGTAGATTACCAAGAGATATGTGTATAGTGAACCTACCTGGGTCAAGTGACTTACTTGTGACTAAGACCTTCTCCTCTTGTGGTTCTTCTTTTGGTTGGGCTGCTTTATCCTCATCTTGATGAACTGCTTCCTCTTGAAGTGCTTGTTCTTCAAAGACGAGCTCAACTTCCTCATCAAGGTCCTCCTCCTCTGACTTGTTGCCATCAGTAGCAATCAAGTTGCATTGCGCATTGGGATTCGTTTGGGTCACAGCTGAGAAATGTTGTTGTCTATGTTCTGCCATCTCGGCTGCTAACTGACCCACTTGATTCTCTAGAGTCTTGATTGATGTCTTAGTTGTTGTTTTGAATCCAGTAAATCCTTGTACTAATGTATCAATCTTCGCCTCTAAAGAATTCAACTTATCGTAAGTTGAAGGTTGCTGCTGATAAGGTGGTTGTCGACCTCCATTCTGATTCCAACCAGAGTTGGCTTGGTTATTTCTCCATCCATGAGAGTACTGATTATTGTTGTTGGAGAAATTTCCTTGCCTTCCCTGATTTCCCATGTAATTGACTTGCTCAGGTTGTGTCTCTTGGATAGCGCATTGACCATTTGGATGGTCTCCTCCACAAAAATCACAAATCAATGGTTGGGTAGGAACGGGTGGTGAGTAGACAACTTTGAGTTGTTGGGGTAGTGCCTTCAAAGTATCAGTGAGTGCTTCTATCGGACGTTTAATGAGCTTATTCTCTGCTAATAAAGCATCATTCTGATTCAACTCTAGCATTCCCCTTTTCAAATGTGCAGGTTGTTTTCCAATTTGAGCTTGCTGGTCATTCATGGCCAAGTTGTTGATAATCTCGAGAGCTTTATCAACCTCTGCGGACAAGATTGTTCCTCCTGCTGCAGCATCTATAAAGGATTTGGAATCTGGACGTAGCCCCTTACAGAACATGTTAACTTAAGCTATGTCTTCGAAACCATGGTTAGGGCATTTGCGCAGCAAGGACTTGAATCTTTCCCAAGCTTCATATAGTGACTCATCATCCCTTTGTCTGAAGGTTGAGATCTCTGTTTTGGCTTCTATTTGTTTCCCTGATGGGAAGAATCTGGTCAAGAATTTCTCCTCAACCACACCCCAATTAGTCAGACTTTGGTTTGGGTGTGATTGTAGCCATTCCTTAGCTTGACCTATTAAAGAGAAAGGAAATACGCGTAAGTAGACAGATTCTAAACTTCCCTCATCAAAGCCCATAGTGCCAATCAATTCATAGAAATTAGAAAGATGAAAGTTTGGATTTTCATGATCCAATCCTGCAAATTGATGTGCGCTAATCAGATTTAGATGTGCAGTCTTCAACTCCAAGGTTCTTGCATTGGGTGGTACTAAATGCTAGAGTGGTGTCGTGGTCCTTGATGGGAGATGTAATCTCCTAAGGTTCTCCTTACTGGATTTCCTTCTTCAGCCATATTTTTGGGCTCCTCAACAAATAACCTCCTTCTTCTCCTTCTTGAGTTTCTACCTCTGTTTCGTCGAGACGTCCTTTCGATTTCCGAGTCGAATAGTAGTTGATTAGAAGTCGCCTGACCTCTCAAAAGCATAAACACAAAACTTGAAACAGGGTAAGTGTTGAAGATATTTTTAAATTTTTTTAAATAAAAGAAAACAATAAAATTCCTAAAAATATAAATCCTAAAAAAAAGAAAAATAAATAATTAAGTAAAATAAATCTTGATAAATAGACCTCAGGGTTCTACACAAATTAGAACTGTTCCCCCGGCAACGGCGCCAAAAATACTTGATGGGTTTCTGGCAAGCGAACCACAAATCCAGCAGTATAATAGTAAGAAAGAGTATTGTATCCACAGGGAACAATTATTTATGTAGAACGAATTCGTATTTATCAAGAGAAAGCACAGTTTAGAGAGTATAATTGCAGAATGATAAAGAGATTAGGTAATTAATTGGAATTAGAAAGATAGAGTTAGAGACACTTTACTTGGATCAGGATTGGATTTCATCTCATCACACCCATTGTGCATATAAAGACTATCTATTATTTTAGGTTTACTCTATAATAATGTAGACAAACTTTATTGCTAAGGCCCCTCGCCAGCGACCTTAACACTCAAGGATAAATTATGCAGGATCTCCCAGGCGATAGATTTATCTCGGCTTATTTCGCTCTCTTTTATTCAGTTTGTAAAGAATTAGACGATAAACGAGGCCTAGTGCTGTAGACGCGCCTTCGCTCCAGTACTGTCACTACCTTATACTCATTAGGACACGCCTATGTTCGGATCCTAGATTGACAACCCCCTAATTCTTTGCTACCGATTACTAAGTCCTATTGGTCGAATGCTCCTTCACTTAGAGTACTCACACTACCCCTCGCTCATTAGTAAACATCCTTTTTCAGCCCTCAGTAGTAACTGAGTATTCTTATTCAATCAGAGAATGAGTTTCCTATGTCTAGGCTCCCCCATCCTCACTCCTAGTAATAACTGCTTTAGTTAAGACTAACCTATAACTCCAGACGCAAGCGTGGGAATTAGGAATAAGCACAGAATAAGACATACCACTATTATAGATAGGGAGCTCATTGAAATAATAATATAGAATTTATATACACTCAAGGATAGAATCAATTACATCCAATCCTACTGGAGAGTTAACTACATGAAGTAGCCATACAAACCATCGAAGACGTTGTCACCATCTTCAATCCTCGTGAAAGCGCTCCTCCTCTCCTACTCTAAACTTAGCTTTGATACATAATCACTGAATTACAATGACTGTCTATCTCGCTAACCAACTAACTAACTTCTTTGACTGACGCAAGAGGTTCCTATTTATAGATTAGGAAAGACAAAGAAAACTTGGGAAGAGATCCTCTTAAAAACGGCAACTGGGAAGCGATCTGCGTGTTCTGCGCTTCAAGCTGCGCTACAGCGCAAGCTGTAGCGCAGGTTCCAGAGAGTTTCGCTTCACCTGCGCAATAGCGCGGGGTGAAGCGCAGCTAGCGTCCTGCAGCTTCAACTTTCCTCTTTTATTTGTTGATCTCTCCCCGAGACTGGTTTTCACGCGTTTGCCTTTCCTTGTTTCCCTTTATTTTCTGATATATTTATATTTATTGTGCAATCCTTGTTTATTTGGGAAGCTTGTCTGTAATATCTTTGATTGATTGGCTCTAATCTCCTCATTAATGATTCAAATCTTCTTCACATCTTTAATTAATTGTCTCCAATCAATCTACAATCTTGCATAAATCCTCCTCATTTAATGCCCTTTAATCTCTGAATTAAATCTTTGCAATAATCCTGCAAAAATCAACAATAAATCTATTAAAATAGCATCAAATTCAAAACTAGGATTAATAAATACAAATTAGTAAATATTAAATAAAAATGGATAAAATGGGGTAAAATTATCATTTTACCCATGATAAGTGAAATAAAATATATACTAATTTATCAACTATTTTTCACTTATCAGGTATCGACAATTTTTTTTTCTCACCCGAACCCGCCTGTTTACACCCATTCTTAATTGTTTCAACACATTTATTTTCCCGTCAACCGACCCGACTCACCCGCTTCATTGCATTTTTTATTGGTTTTGTCGGGTACACGGTCGGTCGCAGATGTATGGACAGCCCTAGGTACCTTCTAGTCACAAAAATAATAAATGAAGCCCACTTTTTTGTTTTCTTTCAAAGAACTAACGTATCGTGAAAACTGTTTACACTGGACAAGATATTATGAAATAAATTTAATAATTATACATTGATATAAATAAATTTTATATAAATATTTAAATATATTTTACAATTTTATTATATTATAATATTTTTTAGAGTTATATTATTACATGATAAGATGATGAAATATAAATAAATATTTGTATAAAATTTATTTATTTATTATATAGTTATTCAAATGAGACAATTTTTTGGTAAAAGATTTTGACTTTTTAGCTAGTATGTATGAGGAGTAATAAAAAATTAATAATGATATATATAAACCCAATAATTCTATACACTTATTTAACAAAAAAAATCTCTTTATATCGGATTTCTCCATAAAAAAGAAAAAGAAACATGAAGAGACTCTAAACCCTTCATTTAACACTCTTTATCTCTTTTTTTTCCCTCATATCATATTAAGTATTACATCTATGATTCATTTTTTTATATATTAATTCCTTTAATCCATCAAGTAATATCAATAAAAAAGTGTGACGTAAATATATTATGATATTTTTTTGTTTAATTTTTAAAGTACATAAAATATAAAATAAAAATCATATATCTGTCTTGTTGTGATGACTTATGACCCACCCACATATATCCCAATAATATCGATTATTTTAACCTGTGTAATGTTATATATGATAATAAATAAAAATGGAAATATTTTATGGATTTAATTAATATACACTGTCAGTGTAAAGACATTTTACACAGACATCCAATGGTGTGCCGCCACATCATTTAATGAATGTGACACTTCATTAAATATTAAATTCAATAAATGATGTGGCAGCACATCATTGGATGTCTGTGTAAAATTTTCTTACACTGACAATGTATATATAATATATTAAACCCATATTTTATGGAAAAATGTAACATTTTATATTACTAATGCATTAAATGTTGTGATAGTTATAATTACCAATAAAACATTTTCACTTTTGATTTATTAACAAGTGTGTGAAACATTACACATATTAAAAAAATCGTAATTCTATATCTTTTTATTTAATCCTCCTAATACTAGGTAAAGTAAGTATTAAATATTTTCTATTTTTTAAGATATTAAATATTTTTTAATATTTATTTTATATAATATTAAGAGAATTTATAAGAGGAAAAATTAGCATATCCCAAACATATCTAAGTAAAGGGCCCTACTAAAACCGAGGATTATCTAATAAGAGGTAATTTATTTATACAACAAAAAATATACAATAACTTATACAACACACTTTTTCTCTCTATATCTCTCCATCACACCACCCATCACATCTCATATTTCTCTCTCTTTTCTCTCCTTTGTCTCTATATCTCTTTTTTCTTTTACGAAATCTATATCTCTCTTTGTTGTACAAGATATTTTCGTACAAACAACATTTCTCATCTAATAAATACAAAGCTACTACACGACGAAGCAAGAAGACCTCTTATCTCAGGTCATCGCAATATGGTTGTGCAAAAGCCAAACCTTAATAGTTACTTTCATACATGCTATCTCTTTGTGGTCATTGATGTGACCTGATGTTAGGTTCATTCACATTTTCCAGATAATAATGTTTGTTGTGAAACAAAAGTAACAGCACTGGTAAAAAAATGAATAATTGTGACGAAAAGCAATGGAGTTTGTTGTAAAGAAAATTAAATACATTCATATAAATAAATATTACTAATTTTTTTTTTCTTTCCCCGTTTATAAGTAGCTCTCACACATCTTGCTAATTGCCATAGGCACTTCATACCTTAATCATGGTGTTGCACACTCAGTTTCAAATTCAATCGTTTCTCTTTACATTTTTCTGTTCCTTTTTCATAAGTTTTTGTTCCACCCCAGTTGCTGCAATTTTCACTGTTCCTCAAGACCAAAACAATGAAGCAAGTGCTTTGTTAGCATGGAAAGACACACTTGACAATCAAAACACAAGTTTGTCTTCTTGGACCTCAGGTGCCAGTCCCTGCACATGGGAAGGAATCATTTGTGGTGAATCCAACTCTGTTTCCACTATAAATGTTGCAAATTTTGGACTAAAAGGTACCCTTCTCAGTCTTAACTTCTCATGCTTTCCTAAGCTGCTCATTTTGGATATAAGTAACAACTCCTTTCATGGAAATATTCCCCACCAAATTAGTAACTTGTCTAGAATTTCTGAATTGAGAATGGGTGATAATTTTTTAAATGGTTCCATCCCCAAAGAAATAGGGGCACTAAGGAATCTAAGTGAGCTTCACATTCCTAGATGTAATCTCACTGGCCCAATCCCTGTTTCCATAGTGAAGCTGGCCAATTTGTCATACATAGATTTAGGAAATAACCAACTTTCTGGTCACATTCCTCAGCAGATTGGAGAGATGAGGAATTTGAAGTATATATTGTTTAGATCAAATGGACTTTTGGGTCCAATTCCCTCAACAATTGGAATGTTGACAAATCTTGTTGAGCTTGATTTGTCAGATAATGTCCTCTCTGGTACAATTCCTTCACTGAGAAACTTGAGAAATTTAGAACAACTTTACTTCCATAACAACAGTCTCTCTGGGCCTATTCCTGAGGAAATTGGAAAACTCTATTCTCTCACAACAATCCAATTGTTATTCAATAACTTGTCTGGGCCAATACCACCCTCCATAGGAAACTTGGTCAATTTGAATTCTCTTAAACTTGGAAATAACAAACTTTATGGATCAATTCCATCTTCTCTTGGAAACTTGACAAAGCTCTCCATGTTGTCCATGAACCATAACAGACTTTCTGGATCAATTCCTACCACCATGGGAAACTTGGTCAACTTAGAGGGGCTTAACCTTGCAGAAAACAAACTCTCTGGACCTATTCCTTCCTCCTTTGGAAATATGACAAAGCTCAACTTTCTATTACTCTATGACAACAATTTTACTGGTAGGATCCCATCATCAATGAATAACCTTACCAATTTGATAAGCTTGCAACTAAGTACGAATGGTTTCATTGGCCCTTTGCCACAAGAAATTTGCCATGGTCAGTTGCTTCAAAAATTTGCTGCAAATGATAATTATTTCACTGGTCAAGTTCCAAGAAGCTTGAAGAATTGCTCTAGCCTTATTAGACTCAATCTTGTTGAAAACTTCTTGGTTGGAAATATATCAGATGATTTCGGTGTATATCCAAAATTAGACTACATTGATCTTAGTAACAATAATTTTTTTGGCCACCTTTCACCAAATTGGGCCAAGTGTCCTAGTCTTACAAGCCTTTCAATGTCCAATAACAATTTATCAGGTGGTATACCACCAGAGCTAGGCCAAGCACCCAACTTACAAAGACTTCAACTTTCTTCAAATCATCTAAATGGGAAACTTCCAAAAGAACTTGGTAACTTGACCACATTGTTTGAACTCTCCATAAGTGGCAATGAACTTTCAGGCAATATTCCTATAGAAATAGGATCTTTGCTAGAACTTCAACGTTTGGAGCTGGCAGAAAATAATTTAAGAGGTCCAATTCCAAAACAAGTTGGAAAGTTACTCAATTTATTTCAATTGAATTTGAGCAAAAATAATTTCATAGGAAACATTCCATCTGAATTTGGGCAACTGCAATCTCTTCAAAATCTTGATCTCAGTGGGAATTTGTTGAATGGACAAATACCAGAAATGCTTGGAAAGTTGAGAAAATTGGAAACATTGAACCTCTCCCACAATAATCTCTCTGGCACAATTCCATCTGAATTTGAGGATATGTTCAGCTTGACACATGTTGATATATGTAACAATCAATTAGAAGGTCCAATTCCTAACAATCCAGCCTTTCTTAAGGCTTCATTTGATGCATTGAAAAATAACAAAGGCTTGTGTGGTAATGTTTCTAGCTTGGTCATTTGTCAACAGTTGAGTCATAACCAGAAGAAAAAACATGTCATTCTGTTGGCATCATTCCTTACTTTGGGTGCTCTATTGCTAGTAGTAGTGTTTGTGGCTGGACTTTCTTTATGTATTCATTGGCAAAGAGCAAGAAAAATAATCCAAAAGCAGGATAAAGAAGAAGAACATACTCAAGATCATTTTTCCATATTGAGTCATGATGGAAAAATAGTGTATGAAAATATCATTGAAGCCACAGAGGATTTTGATGACAAATATCTCATTGGAAAAGGAGGGTCTGGATCTGTTTACAAGGCTAACTTACCCTGTGGCAAGGTTTTTGCTGTGAAAAAACTTCATGATACAGTTGATGGAGAAATGCCTAAAGCTTTTACTAATGAGGTTCGAGCCTTGACAGAAATCAAACATCGTAACATTGTCAAGTTGTGTGGATTTTGTTCCCATCCACGCTACCCTTTTCTACTTTATGAGTTTGTAGAAGGAGGTAGCTTGGATAAAGTACTAAACATTGATGCACAAGCAATAATGTTTGATTGGGATAAGAGGGTGAATGTTGTCAAAGGTGTGGCAAATGCTTTGTTCCATATGCATCATGGTTGCTCTCCTCCTATAATTCATCGTGACATATCAAGCAAAAATGTTCTTTTAGATTCAGCATATGAAGCTCACATCTCAGACTTTGGAATAGCTAAGATTTTGAATCATGATTCACGTAGTTCAACCACTTTTGCAGGCACCTATGGATATGTTGCACCAGGTTAGGAGTTAGGATTAGGACCCTTCTTTTTGTTCTTAAGATTATCAACAGAAACTAGCACTTCTGTACTCGACTTTTATTGCGTCTTCCAGTTTCATCCCCGACTTTTTCAAAATAGCACTTTAATCCTTGACTTAATTAAAAAATATACTTTAGTCCCTAAGTCAGGGATTAAAATACATGTTTTTTAATAAAGTTAAGGATTAAAGTGCATGTTGCACTGTTGCAGGGATTAAAGTGCCATTTTAAAAAAGTCGGGGACGAAATTGCAAGACGTTGTAAAAGTCGAGCGCGAAAATGGTAGTTTACTCTAAATTAAACTCCGCGTCTTTTGCATAATATTATTTTTTTCATTTGTTGCAGAACTTGCTTATAATATTGAAGCAAATGAGAAATGTGATGTCTTTAGTTTTGGGGTGCTTTCTTTGGAAATAATGATGGGAAAGCATCCAGGAGAACTCATTTCTTCATCGTTTTCATCCCCTGAAATGGCAGTAACATCTAAGTTGCTATTGAAGGATGTGTTGGACCAACGACTTCCCCATCCAATGAAGTCCTCAATTGTTAAAGAGGTAGTCTTGATTGCAAGAATAACATTTGCATGCTTGAGTAAAAGTCCAGAGTCTCGCCCCACCATGGAACAAGTGTATAAGGAATTTGTGATGCCAACATCACCTTTAGAGAATCCATTCCCCACAGTCACACTTGGACAACTCCTAAATAATTGAACTTAATTGGTTTTATGTTTGTTATAAGCATTTTCATCTTTTCCCCGTTCCTTTTGTATTATACTAGAGTGCTTTCTCACATGTGATGTTAGTCACCACTAAATAAATTATTTATATATATAGTTAATAATTTATGAGTTTAATTAGTATATATTGACAGTATAAAAAACTTTTACATCATCGGATTACTATATCATTTAATGAATATGACACGTCATATTTAAATTATAATATAAATGATAGTTAAATATTGTTTTTTCCAATGAATGGTAAATGACTTTATAATAATATAACCAACATATTAATCTTTTTTTTTTACAAAACCTATAAAAACACATAAAAATATAAGGTTTAAACATTTATTTTAAAAATTCGAATAACTCCTGACTTTTTAACCCAATCCGCAAAATCCTGTTACCCGCATCGGACAAGGTAGCCAAAATTAATAACTCTAAGAGTGTCAATGATTTAATACATTTAAAGAATAGTCATGATTTTTTTCACACTTCATTATTTTACACTTTTTTACACTTTATTTTTTCTATCTATCTTTTCATTTACCATTCATATTAAAATATTATTTTAAATGAACTAAACACATTAAAATATGAGAAAAAGGATTGTACACTGACAGTGTAAAATGTTTTACACAGACGGTTAATCACAACCCTTGATTTATGGTAAGTGTGTTGACTTTACTAATTAATATTTTAAAAGTCATATAAATGAAGAATCATGATTAAACGTCAGTGTAAAACTCTTTTACACTGTCAGTGCATACTAATTAAACTCTTAAAATATTACACGATTAGGTCGGCTCACAAAAGCAGTAAAATGCAAGACTCGAACCTTATTTTATAAATTTGAATAACTCTAGAGTTTTTTTAACCTGGACTGATAAAGCTTGTTATCCGTAAAAATAGCAAAACAAAAATACAAAACCCATATAAAAGCTAAAAAAAACATATGGCTAGGATATTTATTTTGAAACCACGAATAACTTTCAGATTTTGTAGCCTAGTCCACAAAAGCCTACTACTCGTACTACTCGCATCAGGATGGGTCAGACTGAGTAGCCGAAATTGACAACCCAACCCTAGTGGTGTCAATGATTTTATACACTTAAAAAAGAGTAATGATTTTTTCACTCTTTTATGTTACACCTTTTGCACACCTTAATTTTGTCTATCTTTTTTTCTTTACTATCACATTAAAATATTATTTTAAATGGTGCAAATACATTAAATTATTATAATATCATTTTAAATGAATTCAACATATTAAAATATTATCTTTTTCAATTGAATATTGAAATATAATATTTTTAAACATTTATTCATCATTAAATTAATTATTATAAGAAATTTAAAGAAAGTTAAGAATGATAGTAAAAAAATGAAAAAAAAAAAGGAGAGTTTGAGAGGGAAATAGATTTGTGAGAAAGTGACACATGGCATAAAAATACTTTCCTTCCTTACAATGTCATTTTAAATGAATCCAACACATTAAAATGTTATTTTTTTTCAAAAAATGATAAATAAATCTATAATACTACATTAAAACTTATTATTATATCTTTACGAATTTATTTATCATTAAATTAACTATTATATGAAATTTTAAAATAGTTAGGAATAATAATAAAAATTTAAAAAGGGGAGAGTTTAAGAAAGAAAATAGAGTTGTGAGTATACCGCAAATAGTAACTACCACAGCTGTACATTGTTGCCACATCG
This sequence comes from Sesbania bispinosa, assembly GCA_026901365.1. Taxonomy (NCBI): domain Eukaryota; kingdom Viridiplantae; phylum Streptophyta; class Magnoliopsida; order Fabales; family Fabaceae; genus Sesbania; species Sesbania bispinosa. The sequence continues at coordinate 290,409 of QLOH01000651.1, read as the reverse complement.
TCAGTTATGCCAGCGAAGCAAACACACTGGCAAAGGAAAAAGAAATTGTAAAATGAAAATGGAAAATACAAACAACTAAACGACAAAGGAGAAATGTTTCTTGTACATCAAAACATTCGGTGCATTTAATATTTGGAATAAATGTCCTTCGCGCCCTATTTTTTAACTCAACCATTATTTTCTTTTATTTCCAAAAATGTATATTACTTTTAAATACCATTAAATTTTTTTTAACTCTTTTGTCATTTAATTAGCATAACATAAGAGCTTAAACTCTCATCAAATTACTTTTTCTGCATCATGGTTTGGGAAACGAAAAAACATAACCATAGACTGATTACCACGGTAGGAAAAAGAGAGAATTACTAGTGAATAAAATTTAAAGAGTAAATTACTCTAACCTGCCCTCTATTTTGCACTTCTAACATAAAACCCCCTCTATTTTGAAAACCTACACAAAACCCCTCCAATTTTAAAAGTACATTACACTTAAACCCAATTTTTTATGATATATTTAATAGAAATTTCAGTCAACGGTCAACAATTATTTTTTATATTAAATTGACCAAAATACCCTTACTAACTATGGATTTTTCTTTATTATATAAAAATTCATCAATTTTTAAACTTTACACAAACTCCTTATTTATTGGTGAATAAAAGAAAAAAAAATAACTTCATACATTTTTTCAAATAAATTATTTTGAATAACAAAAATCATAGTCTCATTCTCATACCAGCAAAACAAAGAAATTTATTTTTAAAATTTTTATATTAAAAATTTAATAAAAAACTCAAAAACTAATAAAATGAAACAAAATAATTTATTAAGATTAATTTATGAATCATTAATAGATTAAAAAAATTACTAAGATGGATCTTAATAAAAAAAGCTTCATAAATTATCAAAAAAACTTAATATGTAAAATAATAAACGTTATGGTAGTGAGAAAGAAGGAGAACGAGAAGAATGAATTTTGCACGAGAAAGATAGAGATTTTCACGTTGGGGTTTTATTGCATTTATCATTTATGATAATTCAATTAGAAAGGAAGGGGTGTCTTGAGGGTAATATTGGGTTTTTTAATAAATATTTTTTAATAAATAATAAAATATTATATTAATTGGAGTTTTGTGTAGATTTTCAAAATAGAAGGGGTTTTGTGTTGGAAATGTAAAATAGAGAGAAGGTTGAAGTAATTTACTCAAATTTAAAATTAGATATAAAATAATTTAAGAAGCATATATAAATAACAAAATTTAAAATTAGATGTAAAATAAAGTGACTGACACCTACATTTTGGGGGACCAAAATATTGATTTACTCTCATAAATAACAAACCTGTTTAGATGGGTTTAACAATCGTTTGTTATTGAACTTACAAGGATATTGCAATGAGTTCCATACATGATTGTGAGGGTGTCTATTAGGCTATTACAAACATAACTCCAACCTAACAAAGTTCAATACAGCTGACATTCCAATAATGTAAAACACACATGTTATTATTATGGCCTAATAGCAACAAACACAAACACTCAATGATAACATAATGATATTCCTCATAGTTATTTTTTAGGTTACAAGACTACAATAGGACTGGTTACTCTTTGCTTGCCATTTGTCCATGTCAACTTCCCAAATATTGGAAAACCATTAGGTGGCCAACTTATTGCCTGCAGAATAACTTGGAAGGTCTTCTTTTCTCTACTTGTCTTAAAAGTCAATGAACTAGGTTGAACAAGGACCTTAAATTCTTTAGGAAAGTGGGTTTCCACAACATATGTGCTTGGAGGCCCAACATTTGTAACTGTACGAGTAACATTTATAGGGTTCATCCCACGATTAGTTACTGTGATTGAAGGATAATTGAAATTTTCAATGTTGTAAGACTCTGGACAAGTGAAAGAGCTATGATTAAAAAACTTGAGTATATTTTGGTCATGACCAGAAGCACATATGAAATTCAAGTAATCAATTGTGCTTAGATTATAAACAAGTCCAGGGTTCATTGCAAGGTTAGGCCTAATATGTCCAGAGCCATATTCAAATGGTGTTGCTATCTGATCAAACGCATCTCGAATCGGTTGATTGGTGTTATCCAGTGTGGTAGCTACAAGAAAAACGTATTTAGTTTGTAGTATTAAAGAAAGCTTTTCCAAAATATATGGGGGACTATGAAGTATGAACATTTTATATAGGATAGAATTTTCCAAAATGAAAAGGGCAATCTGTTTTTTTATTGGAGGTGTTATGTTATGCATATCTTCATTTTTTTTATCGGGAATACCTCACGACATAGTTGTGGGTTTAACCCTCAAGCTGGGGTGGTGGTTAGGTAAAGTCCACCTAAGAGTGGCGAATCTTAACCCTGACCTTGTAGATAAAGTCCGTCTGGGATCACAGTTGACTTCCACCATTGCAACCAACCACTATTTAATTCTTGATTTTATTTTTGACTTAGGTAAAATGGTAATCTATATTTCATTTCATACTATGGATATTGAGGCATTATTTTGCTAATGTTACCAGTAGTCATGATGGCTGATTTGATAGCTGCTGGACTCCAACTAGGATGAAGTGTCTTGAGAAGACCAACAATACCAGCAACATGAGGGCAAGACATAGAAGTTCCCTGTTGCATATTGAAAGGAACTCTTCTTCTATCTGATGGTAGATTAGATGGACTTGTGGCTAGTGAATATGCAGCCAATATGTTCACACCAGGAGCAGTTACATCAGGCTGAAACAGAAAAACATAAGAGAAAGCATTGTAAGATTGAAAAATCTCCTTGTCATAATGAAACAAAATTGTAGACCTTGAGTATCAATGGCTGCACAGCACTAGGACCCCTGGATGAGAATCCAGCCATAATTGGAGCTGGCTTTATTCCTGTATATGTTGTTGCTGCATTCAAATAAGCAACCATTTTCCTGCAATAAAATGTATTTATAAATAAATGAACTTCTTCATTTACTGCATGTATTTTCAAAATGAATGTGACATTTAAACAGATTACAGGCCCATTTGTTTTTCAATTTGGAGCCCTCAATAATTACGTTTGAAGTAAAAGGACATTCTACTTCCTTTAACCAAAAGTACTTTTGGAACCTCGCTAATTAACTAACTATAAAACAAACAGACACTAATTAATTATATATGATTATAGCACCTGCTATTGTTTTTGTCTGAACCTCCTTTTCCAAACCATTCACGCTCATCAATATCCTCATCCTCATAGACATTCAAACTTGCACCAGGTATAGGATGAGGCTCAGCTAGAAGTATATTACCACTTTTCTCATCATTGATCACAAATATTCCTACTGCACCTGCAAGAGCAGCTTCATAGCCCTGAGCAACTGATGTTGTTCTGTCAAGTCTAATGCAGACTAATAATTTTCCCCTTACTTTAGTAGGATCAAGTGTTCCATGCTTGCAAAAACGACTGCAATAACAAACATACATGTGATTAATTAATAAGAAGCAATTGAAAAGTCTAATAAATAGAAGTTTGGGGGAATTAATTTATGCTTACGCATCTTCAATTGTAGCATTAGGAAATCTAGCATCAATAGAATGAACCAATGGATAAAATTTCCTTGATGGTAAGCCTCTACTAAGACTAGCTCCCTGGACATGTAGTCCAATAATCAAATAAGTTGATACATAAAATTCAATTCAATCTGATAAGTGTAACATTTAATAAAGTTATTAAAAGAAACATGAAATTCTTGGATTCGAGTCATGGATATGCAGCTGTGTTCAATATTAAGAAGGAGAGCTTAGCTTTACTGCCCATAGAGTTCCTACCTGCTCAAACATACAATAAAAAAAAGAAACATTATATATATACCTTAAAGTAATGTTTGTTAGCAAGAGAAATGTCACTCAAAAAATCCCTGTCTATTGTACTAGCAGCAACTGTGAAGGACCAAGGTGCCACATTTGTTACAGTTCTAGGTGTTGGCCCATCATTGCCAGCAGAGAAAACCACCACAATATTTCTAGTAACTGCATGGAATGCCCCAATGGAAATCCCATCTGTGAAAAAAGCTTCAATATAAGGATCAGAGCCACCAATAGAGGTTGAGATGACATCAACACCATCATATATTGCTTGATCAAAGGCTTGTAGAATGTCAGCTTCATGGCAACCACCGACATCATATGTAGACCAACAAACTTTGTAGGTTGCCACACGAGCTCTTGGGGATCCACCCTTTGCAGTGCCATTGCCATTACCAAATATGGTTGCATCAGGAATGAAGTTACCAGCAGCTGTGGACAGAGTATGAGTACCATGGCCAACAAAGTCACGTGCAGTCAGATTTAAGGGATTCAGTTTGCCATATCGTGCCTCATAATCTTTGCTAAAGATTCTTGCTCCGATCAGCTTCCTAATTCATCACACATTTATATATATCATGGGCATTGTGTTAGTATATTTTTTAAAAAGTCAAATATATATTGATATTTTTTAGAAATGTTAATATTTTAAAAAATAATGAATCATAAAATATGTAACTAACTAAGTATAGTTCTAGCATTGTATTAATTCCTCAAAGCTGGAATAGCTTCCAGAACCAGAATTTAGCAAGTGAAATTAGGCAGAAAAATGACCTGTTGCAGTGTGTTCTATTTGAACTTGTAAAATGGTCAATCTCACAGACTCCATTCCCACGCCACTTTGATGGCACTGGCCCGTATCCGAAGTCGCTGAAACTTATGTGTTCCGGCCAAACCCCTGTCCAACAACCCAAAGCAACTAATAATGACATTTTTGTTATCCTTTGATTTTTTTTTTTTAATTTTAAAACACATCATTTTTTTATATTTTTTTAAGTTAAAATATGTTTTTAGTCGCCAAAATATAGCAATTTTCTCATTTGGTTCCCAAAAATTATAATGCATTCTCATTTAGTATCTCTATTAGTATACCGTTTATTATCTCTATTAAATGCTTGCATGACAGCTTAGGTGGAGGAAATAAGCCTGCGTGACATGCATATGTGTCTACATGACTTATATCACCACCCTTAATGGAAAAAAAACAATTATAGAGTAGAGTTCATCAATGTGACTCACAAAAAAGTGCTGATTGTTGGCTTATTTTGTCATGTAGAACACATAAGATAATACATATGCACGTCATGTGGGTTTTTGTCCACCTAAGCTGTCACACAAGCATTCAAGAGAGATAATAAACGGTGCATTAACGAAAGAACCAAATGGGAATGTATTATAATTTTTGAGTAACCATTTGGTCTGGAGAGAAAAAAATGGGAGACCAAATAGGAAAATCGCAATATTTTGGGGAGAAAAACATATTTTAGCCTATTTTTTATAAGGGATGGTTAAAATAATAATTCTATTCTAAATGTCCACATTGAGTATATGTTTGGTTTGGCACTGAAAAGAGGTGAAATTCAGTTTAGACCTTTCAACGCAACTTTTATATTGTTGGAAATATGAATTTATCACATTCAAATACTACATAGTCTGAAAGTCAGTAAATTTAAATTATTGGATAAAGATTGGATAGTTCAGATGTTGAAACTTGAAATAGTGTTTACATTTGAACTATTTGATCTTCACTCATGGATCCAAATTTACTAACTATAAGCAACTAAAGTTTATTATGTATGATAATATGAGGCAGACCTGTATCTATATTAGCCATGATGGTATCTTCGCCAAATCTAGCCGTCCACCAAGGGGAGTCAACAGCAATTCCTCCATCTTTTTCCATTCCAAGAAACTCCCATGACCTTGTAGTGTGCAATTTATGCTCTTTGCTCAGGAAAACAGAAACCACATCTGGGTTTTCTGCAAAACATATCCTATGGTATCAATTTGTGCATATATGGCTTCCAAAATGACTAGCTAGAAACTCATGGTAGTATAATCAATAATTTGCTCACTTGCAATCTCTGACGCCTCTTCCTCTTCAAGTAGTGCAGCAAACCCATTGATGTGCTTATTGTAGGAGTACAAAACTGCTTCCTCTGCTTTCTCACGGCTGTGACAAAACACTACTATTTAATTAACAGCACTTTTTTTTTGTTAAAGAGATTGCAAATGTTTGTTACTTTTTAAGTTCAAAGATAGATAGATGCTATATATATTTATGTACCTTCCAAAGACTGAAGCCAGGAAATCATAATGGGAATTGGTGGCTGACTCAAGATCATCAAGAGATGGATTTGGACCATGAGAATGTCCTCCCAAGTATACAATGTAGGTCTGCTACAGAAGATCAAAAGCAAACATTTTTGAAATTAATTATTAATAATGTATATATCCAACAACATAAAAAAAAACATTTGAATTTATGAAATTCTCAAAGCTAGCTGTGAAAGACAAGGGGCAACTGTAGTATCAGAGGAGAGTAAGAAGGAATCTTAGACATGCTTGCCTTTTTTTTAAGGGCATGAGGAGTGTGTTGTTGCAAGAAAGTGCAAAGAATGAATGATGATAGAAAAAGATTGAAGATGGAGGATGTCATCATATTTTCTTCAAACTGTGTTGTTCTGAAGGTGCTGTAAGTAATGTAATGTGCTCTACTTCTGCTTATATAACTATTTTCACCTCCTTTTGAAGGTATATATGATATTCTTAATCTTTATAACACATTCTTTATAATTATTCAAAAATCAAGTCATCTCATTGGGAATGGATATCCCACACATACAAATGTTAATTTTCTTACTTGACATTATATAAACTAGTACTAGTATCATTGTTAAAAAAATAAAAAATTACTTGTGACACACAATTATATACCATGAGTGGCGATAATTCATGTGGTGTTATACATATTATATGACATATATGTATATTAGGGTTACTTGTGAAGTGACACATATAACTTTTTATAATTGTTTAAATTTAAAAAAAAAACATAAAATTTGAAAAGTATTTAACTCGACAACATTAATTTTTAGTCAAATCAAATCAAATATCAAGCTATAGGCCAAAATACATGACTCATGTAAAAACCAAAGTATGAAAAGAGTTATCTTTCCTTATCTTTTATATAGGTTGTGTACTTTGAATATTTTACTGCTTGTCTAAGTATAAAACTTTGAAGCGGTAATTAATATAATGCCATTTATTATGTAATAATATTAATAAAATAGTATCATTATTTTTAAGAGTAACTTTTTTGTTTAGATAAAGAAAAGGTAACATTTTGTTTAATTGTTGAGATTATTAATTATTTATAAAATAAATTCATAAAACATTTCGTATAACATTATCTTTTTTATCTTATTAACTCTCACATCCCATTCTTTCTTTTGTTTATTTCTCTTTTAGTTTACGTTATATGAAATTCTTAACAGAAAGCCTTTATTATATTGCAGAATCTTAACCATTACTTGCTATATATGGAACATGGAAACAAAGTATTTGGCAACGTTTTTCAAAACTGTGACCCCTCTTATTATCCTCTGTATTTTAGATCAGCTTTTTTTTTTTGGTACACTGTTGTTAGATCAGCTTTGAATGTGATGTAACGTTTCATTGAATCATTGCCATTGGTATGTCCCATGTTTACTCATTCATCGCCCCTCTCCAAATTTATGGGTATTTAATACCCTTTAGGTACAACTACAAGCAACGGCCAATGGGATGGGATGGGATGGGATGGGAGTGGGATAACCGGAAAAGCGTGAGTGTGCATTGTAATATCAAATTTTATCTTTGGATGAAATTAATTATAATTTATTGTTAGTTCAAAATGAAAGTATAATAAAGTGGTTTAGGTTTATATAATTTTAGTTAAAAGGTAATTTTAGCTGAATTAATTAATATTATTTGAATGATTTCAGTTTAATTTTCTTTTAGTTGTGTGTAATTATAAAACTATATGAGTTTGCAACTTTTTTTTTATCAAAAGCGTTTATAATATAGTACTTATTTTCTCGAATAGTATTAACCTGATAATAGGAAATATTTATGGTAAAAATAAAAAAAGAATTTTTTTTATTTAGTCAACTTATCCTCACAAGTACATGATATTCATTTTTTCTTTTAATTTTATACTACAACTAAAAAAAATGTGTAATATTCTATTTTTAAAAAATATTTTGATATTAGAAATTTTTAGTTTAAATATGATTTTTATATAAATAATATATATGAATCAGCATATATACTTATTCAATTTATATAAAAGGTAATATATACTTATCTTATAATTTTGAGATCTCAGTTAGAAGAATTAGACATATATAAAATAATTTTATTTATCTCCTTTATCTTTCTTCTTCTTCTTTTTATCTCCCCTATATTTATCACACTCTAATTTTAAAGTATAAGAGAATTGTTTTCCTGATTAAATTGATGCAAATCTATTTCCGTTTTGTTCGGTTTAGCCAATAAGTTGAATATTTTGGTCAAGGCGTACAATAACCTATTCGTCAAATCAATTCAAACTAATAATTCATTTACAGTAAATCATGAATCTAAAAATAGAAACAAATTATTGATTAAATTTTTATAAATAATTAATTAATGAGACATGTAAATCAAAATATCCAACACATCTTCTACTAGCCTTCACCTCAACTGATGTTTATGTTTGGGTATTTTATGACTTGGCTAATTGAGAGATTCAGCTATTAGTCATTTTGTTATTTTTGGTTAACAACTATTTCAGCATTTTGTACTAATTCCCTTCTTGATTTTTTCTGTGCAAGTCACATGTATCTTTCACGGGAAGGTAAAAATCATGTTCGAGTCAGATATGATTTTTATAGGCGGCAAAACTCTTCCTCTGAATTTTTAACACAACTGTATATCCAATACTCGAACTCGAGACCTTACCGACTTCTTGATTTTAATATTAACAAATATTGTAGATATAAAAATATTGTCAAATTGTATTATCTCTAGTTATATTATATTGTATGTAACTATTATATATAGTATTAGTGATACACACAAGTGTTTTATCCCCTGCAATGCATAAAAAAATATTTTTTAAATAATTAATATTTTTAAGTACATATCTTAAATTTTATATTTATGTTTAGCATGAACTACCTTAAATATATTAAAATAAAACCATATGTTTAAAACTGAAGTATATGTTCATTTAAAAGTAACGATTTAAATTTGATATATAAATATTATAATAATATTTAGTTTAAATTATGTATATAATAGGAATTTAATACATAGATATTAGGAGATACTCCTTCCAAACAAAAATATAAAGAAGAGTAAAATAACTTTTTCGTTCCTAAAAAAATACTTGAGTTTTTGTTTTCGGTCCCTGGAATTTTTTTTTATCCTCGTGATATTGATTCTACTTTTAATTAGGGATGTGCAAACACCTATTACCGTCACCAATCCTATGTATAGTTCCCTAACAAATTATATAACAATGTTAGTTTTCCTTAAACTCATTTAAAGAACCAAATTTAATGTCCAACATGAACAAAAATTGCTTGCACATTTCCTCCTTCTTAATTCTCTCATATAGTCTATGAATGAGTTTAAAGAGGCTAATATTGTTGTATAATATGTCAAGGTACATAGAATTGCTGACTGTGATTGGTTTTTGACGCATCGTAATTACCAGTAGAAACAACACGATGAATTAAAAAAATTTCCATAAATGAAAATGGAAACTTGGGTATTTTATAGGAACAAGTTAAAGGTGGCTATTTTCTGGTTGCCCTTTTATGTAATTCATAATTGGAGTAGTATTATTAAAAGGATTTTTAACGTGTTTTAAGGACATTTGAAAAAGAATTGATTAAAAATATGTAATAAAAAATATTTAAAATTTTATACATTGATTTTATTTATTTATTTTTGTATCATTGTAAGTACATGGTCACTCGTTAATATTCACCTTATTAAAATTATAAATTATATATTTGGTTTGGCGTTATAAAATGATCAATCTTAAATTTAAATTTTTCAATACAATTATTTATAATGTTTACCAAACACACATCCATCCATGTTAAGGCTCAATTCCATCCATATTAAGGTTGGTTGGGAACGTAGGTGCCTGTTTTTGTCAATATGAGTGTCGTGAAACATATGAATGCTTCCAGGTGATAGAAAAATGGCATTTTTGGTGCAGAGACAGATGCAATAATGGGTGAATTCTACGGTCTGCAATAATGAGTATTTTGGTGACAGGGAAAGAACAATAACGAATCAGTTGTTTGTGTGGCAAAACTATTCATGACTTTTTAATAAACCAATGTGTTTCTGTTATTCCGGCAAAAGAGCATTGAAGTAATGGACCCCACTCAAACTAAGGACCAGGGACGGAGCTAGGTTATAGCTAGAGCTGTCAAATTTATCAAAAATATGCAAATGATGTTATATTAAGGGATATTAAAAGTGAGTTTACATCAAATAGAGAAAATTTACATCAAAAAAATATTAAAAGTGAGTTGAGCTAGGTTGGCTCATTTTTTTGGGTGAGCTGAAAAAATACCAATTTGGCTCGACCCATCGTGGGTTGATGGGTTAAGTGGGCTGACTCACCTAACTTAAAAAATTATAAAAAAAATAAAAAAATAAAAAAAATAGAAAAAAATATAAAAAATTATAAAAATGAATTAAAAAATATAAAAAATAAATAAAAATTAAAAAGTGAGCCAACCTACCTCAACCTGACTCGAACCCACTTTAGCTCGCAGGTTAAGTTGTTGACCCACTTTTGACACGCAAAAATATGAGCTTACTTTACCAACCCAATCTACCGGTGAGTCGGGTTGGGCCGGGTTGGCTCACCGAGCTCAACCCAAATTGACAACTCTAGTCATAGCTTAATTGCCCCCACAATTTTTTTTTAATTTTTACTATTACGGATAGGGTGGCACTCTAATACTCTTTAGTGAGAAAGAGTTTTGGTACTATTAGTTAATTAGCCAATTAATAAATATACTTATCTCTTACTTTCTAAACGGTCCTAGTATTTTTTTAAATTATAGGAGAATGTTTTAACTTTTATAATTTGTATTTTTAAGTTTTGTACACTTTGTGCTTCTGCTATTGGTTGAGAATGAGCTATTAAGGGTGCTGCTTACAATCGCTAAGGGGCTGTTCGGGGTGGTTGTGAGTTTTCAGTTTTTGGTTATTAAAAATTTTGAATCAAGTTTTTACAACAACTCAAAACCAAAATCTGAAAACTACAAAAACAAGCTTTCAATCGTTGGTTTTGAGTTGTAAAAACTTGATTTAAAATTTTTAAAAACCAAAAACTGAAAACTCGCAACTACCCCCAACGACCCCTAAGCTAAGCTGCTTGATAGATATAAACTTTGTTTCATAATGAAACTGGAAGAGGGGGTAAGAAAGTTCTCCCAAAAATTAAAAATACAAAATTTAAAAGTGAAAACATTCTTATGCAATTTTAAAAATATTTAGACCTAATAAGAAAAGCAAGAAATATGCATGTTTATTGGTCGGACAACTAAGGTACCAAAACCCTTTCTCCCTTAAGGATAAGTGAAATTTCTTTTACTTTTATATTATATATATTAATTTTTCTACAAAGATTTGATATTTTTAATGGACGATTCTAGGGTGGACCAAATTTAGTCCAGCTTCCATTTTTTTCCTTATAAAAGGTGAATTAATAATCTTTTTTTTATTAAATAATATGTATATGACTATTTGAGTTTAATTTAAGGGAAAATATGAATTTATAATACAATCTATACTAATTTCGTTGAGGATATATCAATTTAAAGTTAAAGGGAAAAAATTTTACATCACACGGTAATATCGGATTGAGTTTTTATTATTTTCAAGTGATATTTCATAAAAGCAACTTGAAACCATTTTAATATCAATCATTAATAAAAATGGGCATTGAATTTGGTGATTAGGGATTTAAATTACTATATTTTTACATTTTGGACCATGTGAACCATGGTCCACCGTAGACAAACTCATTTTTAATTAGTATTATAAATTTATATAGATATGTATATGTATGAGTGCTGCCCCCACAGTGTAAATTTTTTGGATCCTAACTGCTAAGGACTATAAATGGTACTACTACTACACATACAATGAAGCAAGCAAAGCAATTCTCTTTGATTGATTATTCCTAATATCTTATCACAATGTCCACAAAGCTTGTACCATTTTCGTTGATTCTCATTACGTTTTTCTGTTCACTTTTAAGGCTCTCTTTCTTCCATGTTTCTAGCACATTCATGTTTGCTTCTTTTGCCTTTGCTGCCACTACTGATGATCAAGACAGAGAAGCAAGTGCTCTATTGGAGTGGAAAGCCAGCCTTGATAATCAAAGCCAAGCTTCCTTCTCTTCTTGGACCATAGTTACCACTCCTTGCAATTGGGGGAAAGAAATTGGTTGTGATGAAACCAACTCTGTGACCACCATGAATGTTGCAAATTTTGGACTTAAAGGTACTCTTTTTAGTCTCAACTTCTCATCCTTTCCTATGTTGCTCACTCTGGACATAAGTAACAACTCATTTTATGGAACCATTCCTCAGCATATTGGTAACTTGTCCAGAATTACTCAACTGAAAATGGGTCATAATCTTTTCAGTGGTTCCATCCCTCAAGAAATAGGGGCACTAAGAAGTCTAAGACAGATTGATTTAAGAGGAAATAGACTTTCTGGTTCCATTCCCACAACAATTGGAATGTTGATGAGTCTTGTTAAACTTGATTTGTCAATGAACTCTCTCTCTGGTGCAATCCCTTCAATTAGAAGCTTGAGAAATTTAGAACAACTTGCCCTCTTTAAAAACTGTCTCTCTGGACCTATTCCTGAGGATTTGGGAAGACTCTCATCTCTCATAAGAATCAAGTTGGTATCCAATAATTTGTCTGGGCCAATCCCATCTTCCATAGGAAACTTGGCCAATTTGAGCATTCTTAGACTCTTTGGTAATAAACTTGATGGAACAATACCTTCCACTCTTGGAAACTTGACAAAACTCACCCTTTTGTCCCTGAATATGAACAAGCTTCATGGATCAATTCCTGCTTCATTGGGAAACTTGGTCAATCTAAAGAGGCTTAGCCTCTCAGAAAACTATCTTTCTGGACCTATTCCTTCTACCTTTGGAAATTTGACAAAGCTCACTGGGTTATTACTTTATAATAACAACCTTAATGGTAGCTTTCCAAAGAATAACCTTACCAATTTAGAAACCTTACAACTAAGTGCAAATGATTTCACTGGCCATTTGCCACCACAGATTTGCCTTGGTGGATCACTTGTAAATTTTTCAGCTAACAAGAATCATTTCAGTGGTCCAGTTCCAACAAGCTTGAAGAATTGTTCCAAGCTTTTCAGACTCAACCTTGCAGACAATATGTTGATTGGAAATATTTCAGATGATTTTGGTATATATCCAGATTTAAGGCACATTGATCTGAGTAGCAATAATTTTTATGGCCACATTTTGCCAAATTGGGCAAAAAGCCATAATCTCATTGGCCTATTCATGTCTAACAACAATTTATCTGGTGGTATACCACCAGAACTAGGACAAGCATCAAAGTTACAATCACTTAAACTGTCTTCAAATCATTTGACAGGAAAAATTCCAAAGGAACTTTGTAACTTGACCTCATTGTTTGAACTCCATATAAGTAACAATGAACTTTCAGGCAACATTCCCACAGAAATAGGATCCATGCAGAGACTTAAACACTTGGATCTGGCAGGAAATAATATGAGTGGCTCAATCCCAAAACAGGTTGGAGATCTGCTCAATTTAGTTTTGTTGAATTTGAGCAGGAATAAGTTCATAGGAAGCATTCCCTCTGAATTCAACCACTTGCATTCTCTTGAAAATCTTGATCTTAGTGGAAATTCCTTGAATGGACAAATACCAGAAGCTCTTGGGAAGTTGCAAAAATTGATCACATTGAACCTCTCACACAATAATCTCTCTGGGACCATTCCATCCAATTTGAAGGACATGATAAGCTTGATAATTGTTGACATATCTAACAACCAATTAGAGGGTCCAATCCCTAACAATCCAGCCTTTCTTAGGGATCCATTTGAAGCATTGAGAAATAATAAAGACTTGTGTGGTAATACCTCCCACTTGAAGCCTTGCAGAGAGTTGGCTCACAACACTTATGGTAGAAAGAAAAATGTCTTGATATTGGCACTAGTCCTTACTTTGAGTGTGCTATTTTTGCTAATGTTCATGATTGGAGTTTCATTATGTATTCATTGGGAAAAAGGTAGCAAAAGCCAAAAGCAGGCTAGAAAAGAACAAACTCAAGATCTTTTCTCCATATGGAGTTGTGATGGGAAAATGGTGTATGAAAATATCATTGAAGCCACAGAGGAGTTTGATAACAAATATCTCATTGGAAAAGGAGGATTCGGAACTGTTTACAAGGCTATCTTATCCTCTGGCCAGGTTGTTGCTGTGAAAAAACTTCATGCTGCAGTTGATGGGGAAATGCTCAATTTTAAAGCTTTCAAGAATGAGGTTCAAGTCTTGACAGAAATCAAGCATCGTAACATTGTGAAGTTGTATGGATATTGTCAACATCCACGTTATTCTTTTCTGGTTTATGAGTTCATAGAAGGAGGTAGCTTGGATAAAGTACTAAATAATGATACACAAGCAATGATGTTTGATTGGAACAAGAGGGTGAATGTTGTTAAAGGTGTCACAAATGCTCTATATCATATGCATCATGGTTGTTCTCTTCCTATTATTCATCGTGACTTATCAAGCAAGAATGTTCTTCTAGATTTGGAATATGAAACTCGCATCTCAGATTTTGGAACAGCTAAAATTCTGAATCTTAATTCACACACTTCAACCACATTTGCAGGCACTTATGGATATGCAGCACCAGGTTAGTCCCTTTCTTTCAGTTCTTAAGAAATGCTACACTTGTGTCAATAGTAAATTAATTGCTACAGTGTATTTGATTTACCCTAAGACCACGTTTCAAATCTAGATTCTAGAAAGCGCTACATGTCTCAAATGTGATTTTGAGGTAAACCAAACATGTTTCTATCAAAATCACATTTTAAATGTTGATCAGACTAACGTTACCGAGAGTAGATTTTGTCGGGATTGAAAGTAAACCAAACACATTGTTAGTTACTTATGCATAATATCATTTTTAATATTTTTTATTTATTACAGAGCTTGCTTATACTTTGGAAGTGAATGAGAAATGTGATGTCTTCAGTTTTGGAGTGCTTTCTTTGGAAATAATGATGGGAAAGCATCCAGGAGATCTCATTTCTTCATTGTTGTCATCATCATCTACAACGCCAATTGAATCAAATTTGCTATTGAAGGATGTGATGGACCAACGGCTTCCTCGTCCAATGAGGCCAATTGTTAAGGATGTGATCTTGATTGCAAAAATGGCATTAGCTTGTTTGAATGAAAGTCCACATGCTCGCCCAACTATGGAAGAAGTGTATAACACGTTTGTGATGTCAAAATCACCTATAATGGAGACATTCAATATCATCACACTTGGACAACTTCGAAGTTATTGAACTTGGTTTTAATTATTATTAATTGTTAGTTTTTTCTTTTCTTTTTATTTCTTTTGCTACTAATGTGTTTTAACTTTTAAGTTTGTTCGTTTTTTTCTTTTGGTCAAGTTTGTTCGTGTTGTCATATTTATCAGGTGAGTCTAGGGTCATAATACCAAAGAAAAGACAGCTATGAATAGTATAAATAAAAGGTTTTCGTATTTTTAGTTTTATTATTATACTACCTCCGTTCCTATTTAACTGTCCACTTTCAAAGAAAAAATTTGTTCCTATTTAACTGTCCACTTACGAACCCAATGCACTAATAAATGCACTTTTCTTCATTTTACCCATATGTTAATAAATGGTCCACTAATAAAAACTAATGAGAGTCAATAATAGTAAGAGAGATAAAAAGGTAAAATGGAAAGTTTAAAATTTATTTCCATAAAAACGAGAGTAATAATTGCATTCATTAATATGTGTGTTTTAGTCAAAGTGGACAGTTAAATAGAACGGAGGTAGTAGTTAACTAGATGTTGACCCGCGCGTTGCGCGGATGTCAAGAAATGAGTTTGAAATTTTTTTAATTAAAATTTAAATAATAAATATATCAAATATAAATATAAAATAATTTATGTTTTAATATTAAATTGAGTAAAAATTATATTTGATAGAAAATATGAGTTTGAAATAATATAATTAAGAAAAGGATATTTATCCTTTTTGCTGAAATAATAATGTTTTTATATATTAAAATATTTTTCATGATAAAAAGGGAATGATGGGTCTATTGACCTAACGGTTTCAAAATATTAAAAGTATTTCAATAATATAACAAAATGAATATGAGTGTATGATCAATTGGGTTATGAAAATTAGAATATTAAAAAGTTAAAAGGACAAAAAATTAAGATAACGTCAACTAAGATAAAATCTCGATATGGTAAAAAATGTACAAGTGGAAACGGTCTATAGCTCATTACTCAATTTTAATATATTAAATTTAAACACATGTGCGTTGGCAGGTCTTTTAAAATACTTTTATAAATAGATACATATATTTAAATATATATATATACACACACATAAAAATAAAACTATTACATCATCATGGAATCATTTTGAATATTAAGACTTACGTGTTTCTCAAACGAATAAATAAAATATGATATTGTTAAGTATATCAAATATAATTATTGTTGTGGATTGGTTTTTATCATTCAGCAAAAAGAAAAGATACGTTATAAGGAAGAGAAAAAAGAGAAGTCGCAGCTGCACACTGAACAAGGCACAAACAGAAGGCGTGTGTCAGAAGCTTGCACAGCGACAACGGCCAGCCTGCACAGCGACAGCAGCCAGCCTGTACAGCGACAACAACACAGATGTACAAGGGAGAATAAAGTTTTATACCAAAATAGAGGCACCACTTCTGGCCCCAAAGACAACTATGAAACAGTAACATGAAAAAGGAAATTATGAAGAGATTGTACAACGAATATGCAAAAGGCGTGTCTAATTAACGTAATCAGATCCTAATATTTTTATGTAAATAGTCTTGGGCCCCAAGTATTGTGTCATTATATAAGACACAAGACACCAGGGGGAAAATGGGATCAACAAAGATCAACAAGATCATCAAGATCAATAAGAAATCCCACATTCTTGCAACTATGTTTCTCTAGAATTTGAACCCTTTTATATCAACCCCTATTTACTCATTTTTAATCTGAAACATTTGGCGACTCCACTGGGGAAACATGGTTGCAAAGAAGGGAATGTCAAGAAAAAAAAAGAAAAAGCAGCAAACTCAAAAAGAAAAAAAGAAAACCGCTCAAATGGAAAAGGAAAGAAGCAATCAGCAAAAGCACGCCCTCAGTCTAGAGAGAACTTACCGCTATATATCCGAGAAGACATACCCCCTCACATGGCGAAAGATGGAAGAACTCCTTATAGGAGAGAAATATGTTAAAACACGAAGGCCTCATCAAAGCAGAAGATACAACCCCTCCAAAAGGGATGGGACAAAAAAAAAAGAGAAAGGGAAAGGGAAGCACAAGGGCGCAATGGAATGCCCCATAGGGGAGACCTTAGCGTATAAACTTGGGGAGCGCATAGTTCATTGCATTGGAAGAACACGTACGTACTAAGTCACCTAGCAACAGGAAGGCGTTAAAAGCCACGCTCAGATCCGGGGGACAATGCAGTGTACATAGAGATTTCAACGCCCAAGGTGGAAAGTTACCAAAAAAGAGAGCAAAAAGGAGGTATTACGTTAAAGACGCCCACACAACAAAACGTGGAACCTGACGAAGGGAGTTAAGATGCTACGATGATGACGACGCAACATAGATGCAACCCCCTCCCAGGCATCCATGACGGAAAGCAAAAGACTCTGTGGAAATACCAAAGTCACTCTCAGATCTGAAGATGATACAAACAACGAATCTTGGCATCTAAAATGGAGAAACACCATAGGAAGCAAAGCAAGGGAAGCTCTCCACAAAAGGGGGGAAGGCGTTGAAGTATAGGAGCTCCCACAAAGCGAGGAACGCCATCTCTCACCCAGAAAGGTGGAGGCAACGAAAAAAAAAGACGCCCCATGCAACAGGTATCATGGAAGCGAGGTCCTGTTCACAACTTCACAAAGCTCAGAGCGCATCATATCTTGCAATCCAAGGATTGAGAATTGTTGAATACTATGCCCTGGCTCGGATAGTAACATAGCCCATGCAGCGCACATCTAGATTTGGAACAGATCCAAGAGGGGAAAAGGAAAGAGTATCCGGAAGACGCCCTAGCCGACAATACGCAAAGATGTTGTGAGGAGATTAAAAGACCCAACGCAACAGCGAGAAAGGGAATGACGCATACGGAAATCAAAGCGTGCACGAAAGGAAGCGACCATTCCAGGTTAGCTAAAAATTTATTTTAAGTCCAAACTTATGGATGTGAATCTATGCGCATAATAGAATAGTTTGTGAACGTTATTAGACATTTATGCGAAAGAACTTGATTGCATAGATAGGAGTAATTAGCCACGATATTCAGCGCTTTTGACACGAAAATAGAGAGAGAAAAGAAGGATTATGTGAGAGAAGTTCCCCACATAGCACATAAATCACGCTCTGAGGCCTCTAAAAAGAAGAAAAAAAGGGGAGAGAGAACGCTCTGCATTCGTAAATGTCTATATTTGGTGATATACATACTGCGCTGTAAGTATGAACACATGGAAAAAAACTTGTTGTAAAAACTCACTCAAAAGACACTGACACAAGAAACTTATTCAGAATATTGCGGGCCTAAGCGAATAACTTAGGAGAGAATTGTGGGCGTACTCTCCTCAAGGACGCTTAGGACCTAGCACGCCTAGCTACATTGCGGATTTAAGCGAATAACTTAGGGGAGGTTTGCAGGCGTACTCTCCTCAAGAACGCTTAAAATCTAGCACGCCTAGCCATAATGCGGGTTTAAGTGAACAACTTAGGAGGGGTTAAAGGCGTACCCTCCTCAAGAACACTTAGAACCTAGCACGCCTAAAAGACATATGTATAAACTATAAAGTGCATTATGATACTTGTTGCAATTAGCAAAACGCTTAGAAAAGCCAAGATACAAAAGGCATTAATGGCCTTCTACAAACAGAAAAATATACAATGAATCTTATGCAAAACGACGTGCTCCTAATTTATTGGCAGAACACGCCTTAAGACCTATAGACGCAAAAAGCGTATTATAATATGCAATAACGGAAGCACCCAAAAATCAACATGAAGGTTTGCATATACCAAGCCTTGTATCTGGTAAAGGGTTCCAAAAGAAACACCACACTTAGCCATGCTAGGGCAATTTCAATCTTTCTTGACTAATGATTGTGGTAAGTTTGACTCATTAAGAGATAGTCTTCTCTGATAATTTCTTTAGTTCTTCAGCTTCGTTTATCTCGCTTAAAAACTTTAAGAGCAACAAAAAAATTATAATACCTCAAAAAG
The DNA here is from genome assembly GCA_026901365.1 of Sesbania bispinosa. Classification (NCBI taxonomy): domain Eukaryota; kingdom Viridiplantae; phylum Streptophyta; class Magnoliopsida; order Fabales; family Fabaceae; genus Sesbania; species Sesbania bispinosa. Next base: position 270,925 of record QLOH01000651.1, on the reverse strand, counting down.
CCACAGCGCGCGTTGAAGGGTGAAGAGACCTATAAAAAAGGGAATAGCTCTCACAGTCGAGACCCTATTATCATATGCACATTCATACAGAAGCGTTTTTAGAAACACGCCCAGCGATGGTAATCATCAACCTCAAAAATAAAATTTCTTTGAAACAAAGCGTACTTCTCGAAAGCATTTCGCAAAGCTCATTTCATATAGAGGGCGTCTTTTGAAAACACCTTTAAAGCATTGATTATTATTGCCCCTAATACTCAAATTGTTCTCTTTTAAGACATCTTTTTTGAAACATGATAGCCCTTATAGAAAATACTTGAGATATTCACTTTATATTATCGCCCTCTAAGCATCAAAGAGATAAGATGACTAGCGTCATTTATAGGTAAAAGTTAAGGTTTGACTACTAACTTATACTTGAATTATGATACATTATTGAATGCTTAACACCTCCCTATTGAGAATGATTCAAAAGCAGGTAAGACTCAAACATACAGATGGTGAACTAATCAGCGTCCTCAAGATAAAAGAGAAGTACGCTGGAGAGACCGCGAAGCTCGCAATTGATGAACATCGCGCTTTTAAGAAGCCATGAGACATAATCTATGAATTTTGACAACTTCAAGAAACAGTAAAGCGAGCCAGTGAAGCAATTCCATGATCCACCCATTCGGCACAAACATTGGGAGGAGAAGATTTACTAATGAAACAAATAGACGACCAAGGAATTCATCCGTAATGACGCAAGAGCGCAAGGGAGAAGGACTCAACTCCAAAAAAGGCGCCTCTGAAATTGGGTAGCAAAACAAAGCGTCAGAATGTTGTATGGAAGAAAAGGTAACGGAAGAAGAAAATAAAACGCCTCCAGGAGAAAGCATGGAAGTATCAAAGGGGCGGCCATGGCAAGAGATGGAGGGTGAAAACAAATCATAGCAAGAGGAAGAAAGGAGAAAAGAAAAGCAGAGGAAGAAATGTTTGAAGCAATTAGAGAAACTCTGGGGCGGAAGTTTACATGAAGCCAGGAAAATAATCAAAGAAAAGAAAAGCAATGATGGCGAGGACACGTGGCGAAGGGAAGGCATGCAAAACCAAACGTACAGGCACACATGTCCAGATGAAAAAAAAAGAAAAAGAATGCAGAAATAAATATATACAAGAAAGAGAAAAGGGGAAAAAGAATACAATTTAGCAACTAGGAGAAAGACTCAAAATCAGATTGACACCCTACCAATAAAGAACAAGCATGTGACCAAACCAATCCATGTTCAAAGTGCACATTACAATATTACATATTGTTTGTGCAAGGGGGCAAATGTTGTGGATTGATTTTTATCATTCAGCAAAAAGAAAAGATACGTTATAAGGAAGAGAAAAAAGAGAAGTCGCAACTGCACACTGAACAAGGCGCAAACAGAAGGCATGTGTCAGAAGCCTGCACAGCGACAACAGCCAGCCTGTACAGCGACAGGAGCAGAGATATACAAGGGAGAATAAAAGTTTTATACCAAAATAGAGGCACCACTTCTGGCCCCAAAGACAACTATGAAACAGTAACATGAAAAGGAAATTATGAAGAGATTGTACAACGAATATGCAGAAGTCGTGTTTAATTAACGTAATCAGATCCTAATATTTTTATGTAAATAGTCTTGGGCCCCAAGTATTGTGTCATTATATAAGACACAAGACACCAGGGGGCAAACGGGATCAACAAAGATCAACAAAGATCAACAAGATCATCAAGATCAATAAGAAATCTCACATTCTTGCAACTATGTTTCTCTAGAATTTGAACCCTTTTATATCAACCCCTATTTACTCATTTTTAATCTGAAACAATTATTATTATATACAGTACTTTTGTCATAATAAATTGAATAAAACTTTACATGTATTTGAAATAAAATTTATATTATGATTTATTTATATTATAATTAAATAAAAATATTGTGAAGAAGTTGATTTTCATAAATGCACTTGAATTAAAGTTTGTAACTCCTTATATCCATTCATCTCAATCATCCAAAGGTCAAATCATAAGAAATTAAGGGATTAATCCATGCTAGCGGTGAGCAAAACCCGGCCCGTCCCACGGACCCGTCCCAACCCAAGCTACTCGGGTCGGGTTAGACGCTGTCCCACGTGAAAGATTAGGGTTAAATCGGGTCTAATTCAATAACCCGGTATCGAGTTGAGGACGGGTTCGGGTTAATCTTCGGGTTACCCAACCCGTCCCATATATGTATATATATAATATTTAATATCTATAATTTTATATTACTCTAAGGATTAATACCATTTTAACTTTCTAGGGATTTTTTAATTCAACTTTCCCCTATGATAGAGGCTCTATCTACTTTGAAAACACATTCCATACATAAATTTGTATAATGATATAGTGATGTTTTCCTCTTAACAATATTTGAAAAGTTAATAACAAAGAAAAAAAATTAGGATTTAGGGTTTGTGGACAAGTTTCTTCGGGTTGTGGACGGGTTCAGGTTTTAATTAGTCTTGTACATTTCCGGGTTTCTTCCGGGTTTGTGGACGGGTTCGGTTCTGAAAATTTGGCATGATGAAAAAATCAGGTCGGGTACGGGACGGACAAAACCCGTCCCACACTCACCCCTAATCCATGCAATGACAACTCAACAAAAATTTTTAGTTGGCAAAATGAAAATATGAGAATAAGTGTGCTATAATTTTATAATTCATTTTTAATAAGTGTGGAAAAAGTATGAAATGATTAAATAAAAATAATTTCTATTTTCATACAATTTAAAGGTAATTTAAAGATTGGTGGTGATTTGATTTCCTTCAATGGGTTGTACATAAAGTAATAAATTTCATGTAGCAAAATTAGACATAGGTGATGATTTCAGAGTTGATGTGACAAATCTATAGACTGCGGTTCAAATTTAATATATAATAGATAGATTGATAATAGATAATAATTGATAAATAGATAATACATAGAATGTACATGGATTTATGAAAATGAATAAATAATGTTATAAATATTTTTAAATAAAAATATAATATTAAATATATAAAATATAATGATAATATAATTGATGTTTTTATGTTAAATTGAGTAAAAGTGTTTCAACTTCCCTTATTATAAGGGATAAAGGAAACTAAATGATAAATCATGTGAATTTTAATTACTATAAGAGAAGAGTAAGTGGAGAGATTATTTCAAGTTGAGAAAGTGAAAGGGTGGAAGATTAAAATGATAACACGTAGGATAAAATGGTAAGGTGGCAACAATAGTGTACAAATGGCAACGCCATATTTCACGGTTCAGCTTTAATATATTTCATGTAGCAAAATTAGATGTAGGTGATGATTTCAGAGGTGATGTGACAAATCTATAGACCGCGGTTCAACTTTAATATATATAATAGATAGATTGATAATAGATAATAATTGATAAATAGATAATACATAGAATGTACATGGATTTATGAAAATGAATAAAATAATGTTATAAATATTTTTAAATAAAAATATAATATTAAATATATAAAATATAATGATAATATAATTGATGTTTTTATGTTAAATTGAGTAAAAGTGTTTCAACTTCCCTTATTATAAGGGATAAAGGAAACTAAATGATAAATCATGTGAATTTTAATTACTATAAGAGAAGAGTAAGTGGAGAGATTATTTCAATTTGAGAAAATGAAAGGGTGGAAGATTAAAATGATAACACGTAGGATAAATGGTAAGGTGGCAACAATAATGTACAAATGGCAACGCCATATTTAACGGTTCAGCTTTAATATATATAATAGATAATAGATAGATAATAGACTAGATTATTAGCTGCGTATTATTTTTAATTTTAATTCGATATATATATTAAGTTATTTATATATAACATTATCTTAATATATAAATAATATATTAAATAACTTTGAATTGATATGAAATTGTATAACCATCATCTATATGATAATAATAACTTGCATTTAAACAATGAATATTAAAATATAATTCTTTAATAAAAGTTGTTGAATGATAAAACATTAGTAAAATGTTAGCATGTAGTTTCATTAATCCTCCAAAATATATATATATTTAACTTATAACAGTGTGAGTTGAATTAAGTGTTACATTAGTTAATAACTTTTTTATAGGTAATTGTATTTCAAATCCATCGTTGAATTGAAATACATTATCATATTAATCATGTCTATAAAATTTTATATTTATCTAAAATTATATGTTAAGATTAACATCATATATACCTTTGAAATATAGGAAGATAAGAATGATTGATTATCAAATTATTAGTGTTAAAATTTTACAAGATTGGATACAAATAATCAAGATAGTTAATATTTATAATTTAACGATCACATCAATAAAATTCACATTCAATCTAAAGTTATCAGTAGTGTAACACTTGGTGTAACTCACACTATCGAAGTTGTTAAATATGTAACTCACACTTGGTGTAATATAATGAAAATAAAATATGAAAAAGATGGAAGCAATTTTCTAAAAAATTACTTGAAAATATGAACGCAACATTGCTAATTTTTCCTATCACTTTTTCACAAATACAAATTGTACCAGGCCATGATCTTGATTTTTTTTTTTCATCTTCTCTTCATTAATTACAAATCTTGGTGAAAGCTATTAAGCTTAGTTTCTATACTAAGCTTCTTCTAAATCTATACTACTCTTCAAGTAGTCCAAGATGGCGGTGACTGCAGAGGTCATGGTGACAGACATGGTGTTAATGGCGTAAATGGTGGTTTGGAGTTTGGGTAGAGGAGACATGTGTTATTGTCTCAAGGTGGTTTATACTTGGAGACGAAGGGTGTGACACCCTTCTACCCCAAACTCTTATACGTTAAATAAATCGAAGTATAGAAAAAGTAACGTCCCACAACGGGAAAAGGTTCACATAACTCTCTTATTAAAAACCTCATTAGTTCGAAAATAACTTAATTAAAATAAAATAATACTCCAATGTATTCAAATACTCAAGCAGCGGAATCTCCCAAGAAATAAAATAACTAAACATCCTACTTGTCGTGCAAGGCATCCAAAACAGTTTACAAAATAAAACCTTCCTAACTAGAAACATAAAGAAAGAACCCCAAAATTATGCCCTGATGTCACATATACCAGAGCACACTCCCTTTACTCAAAACTCGACACCAGTCGTGTCATCATCATCACCTGTAAAATAGGAGGCTACCCTATCCTCACCCACATATAAACAACATCATCATTCATCACACCACATACCCAAACATCAATAATTCATCAGATAATAATCATCTATAAATCAACATATAACTATTCACCTATATCATCATATAAATCTCATATCATCATTCACCAAAGGAATCACATACTCTATTTTCACACATAATACTCATTCATCATTGATACTCATAACATCATTATTATCTCAATTTCATCATCAAATATATCTCATATATACGTTCATCATGTATTCACCAAGACTCATCATCATTATTATATAACTCAATTTCATTATCAAGTATAACTCATCATCACATGCACCCAAAACTCATCACATCACCTACCCAAAGATCATAACTTTGAACTCCACACAATGGGTGCACCTCGTCAATAACTCTAGTTAGTACCAAGATAGTCTACCGGTGTCACCACACACAATCTGATAGGTTGTACCCCCCTCTATGGGCCCGCACAACGACATTCGACCCTAGATTGCACCCCCTCTATGGGCCAGTACAAATCACCCCTAGGTTGCACCCCCTCTATGGACCCGTGCATCGAACGCCCCATCTTGATCCCCTGAGTTGTACCCCCTCTATGGGCCCTCACAACTCAGTTCACCTCCCGAATTGTACCCCCTCTATGGGCCCGCACAATCCAGGTCTCATCACATATGCTCAAGGCATCTCTCCTAAGCTGTACCCCCTCTATGGGCCCGCACAACTTAGGTAACATCATCATCATCATAAGGTGATATACACCATTATCATTATCATCATCATCATGCATTATCATGCTCATCATTAAACACCATCATCATAAAGTGATATACACTATCATCATTAACACCATCATCATAAATCACATTGTATATTATGCACCCCAAAACATTATTAATATCATCATATTATTCCATATCATCACCAATCACATTGCATATTCATCCATCATTATGCACACCAAATCATCATCAACATCATTAATCATCAACACCATAATCATTATAAAGCATTATCAAACAACATCAATCATCATCAAGCACTTAGGATCTCAAAATTCACTATGGTAATCGATTACCAACCTCTAGTAATCGATTACCTGCAAACAAGGTCTCTGGTAATCGATTACAACCACCTTGTAATCAATTATTACCTGCAACCACACACACTGGTAATCGATTACAGCATCCCTGTAATCGATTACCTGCAAGCAATCTCTCTGGTAATCGATTACCACCATCCTGTAATCGATTACCAGCGAACAAACAACACTTCTGGGCTATCTAGAACACCCTGATAATCGATTACCACACCTGGTAATCGATTACCCGCGACGCAGATCGCAGTTCTCACGATTTTTATCATCTCTAAACCTCTCTTTTCAATCCCTAATCAATCATCTTTGTTAAATAATCATTCTTATGCATTTATATCACCAAAACTCAGTAAAACAACAATATATTCACAAATTATACAACCAATCCATCAAAACCCCAAATCCTCAAATCCCTAATTTTCCCTTTTTCATTATTCTCAATATCCTCTTTAATTTCATCCAATAAATCATCAAGATTCATCCAATCAATCATAAATCAACAGTTTATATCATTCATTCTCAGTTATAACATATATCATTACGAATTCATACCCTTAGATTACTACCCAAGCACCCCTACATGCATATACAAGCAGCACCCTCTCCCCCGCCGTACCTTAAGCGAAGATCGATTAACAGCAAGGAAGTCCCTTTCTTGGTTCTTGATGCTCACTCTGCAACAATCCCCTCTCGAGACTCGGTTTCTCCCCTTCTTAGCGTTTCGCTCTCTGATGATTATACGAATAAGGATTAGGGTGAACTGATAACCCCTCCTTACTAGAATGCCTAATTGGGCTTGGGCCCCACTCTCAACCCCCTTATCTTCTTTTTAAATTTAAACTAGCTTTATGGATAAAACTAATAATAATATTAATCCTATTATTTATTCATCTATATAAATAATTATTTCCTCTACTTATTTATTTAATTTAATTAATATTTTACTTAATAAAATTTAGGATGTTACAAAGGGTTGTGAAGTCAAAGAAAATGGATCTATCAATTTTGGAGTACGTGGTCTTGTGGGTATCGTGTATGGGTTCCTATCTCTATATTGCAAACAAAGGCAAAATCCAGAGGTGTCACATCATATTATTTTTTATGTGGCATGTGACACCCTTTTACCCCAAACTCTTATTCATTAAATAAATCGAAATATATGAAAGGTAACGTCCCACATGTGTAAAAAGGTTCACATGACTCTTTATTAAAAACTTCATTGTTTCAAAAGAACAACTTAATTAAAATAAAATAGAACTCAATGTACTCAAAATACTCAAGCAGCGGAATCTCCAAAATAAAAATAACAAAACATTCTACTTGTCGTACAAGGCATCTAAAACAGATTACAAAAACCTTCCTAATTAGAAACATGAAGAAAAGGACCCCAATGATATGCCCTGATGTCACATGTACTAGAGCAACACTCCCTTTACTCAAGACTCGACACCAATTGTGTCTTCATCATCACCTGTAAAATATCCACAGTGTAACGGTGAGGAAAAGAATACTACTCATATATACACATAGGAGATTACCCTATCCTCACCCACATATAAACAACATCATCGTTCATCACACCACATACCCAAACATCAATAATTCATCAGATAATAATCATCTATAAATCAGCATATAACTATCCATCTATATCATCGTATAAATCCCATACCGTCATTTACTAAAGGAATCACATACTTTATCCTTACACATAATACTTATTCATCATTAATATTCCTAACATCATTATTTAACTCAGTTTCATCATCAAGTATAACACATCTATATCCATCATCATATGCACCAACAATATCATCAATGTCACCACAATCATCATAATCGTCATTAATCATCAAAATCATCATTATCATCATAATCATCATAATCACCAAAATCATTATTAACATCATCATCATCATTAATCACCAAATCATCGTTAACATCATTATCATCATACTCATCATCACCATTAATATCATCATAATCATCATTCACCTCCATGAGTATACCCAGGTACAATCATCACCATTATCATAATCATTACTCACCCCCCTGAGTTATACTCAGGTACCATACTCAACAACATAATCAATATTCACCTCCCCGAGTTACACTCAGGTACCAACCTCAATAACATAATCAATACTCACCTCCCTGAGTTACACTCAGGAACCATAATCAATATCATAATCAATACCCCACCTCTCTGAGTTACACTCAGGTACCATAATCAATAACATAATCAATACTCACCTCCCTGAGTTACACTCAGGTACCAACCTCAATAACATAATCACTACTCACCTCCCTGAGTTACACTCAGGTACCAACCTCAATAACACAATCAATACCCACCTCCCTGAGTTACACTCAGGTACCATAATCACCTCCCTGAGCTAGACTCAGGTACAACATTCACCTCCCTGAGCTACACCTCACCCCTCACTGGGCTTGTGTATCTCAAGTACAATCACCTCCCCGAGTTATACTCAGGTACAATCACCTCCCTGAGCTACACCCCACCCCTCACTGGGCTTGTGTATCTCATGTACAATCACCTCCCTGAGTTATACTCAGGTACAATCACCTCTCTGAGCTACACCTCACCCCTCACTGAGCTTGTGTATCTCAAGTACAACATCAACTTTGCTCAAGTCATCATAAACATCATAACATCAGTTATATCATCATCATCGTCACCTCCCTGAGTTAGACTCAGGTACACCATTCACCTCCCTGAGTTAGCCTCAGGTACAACATCAACACCATCATCATCAATCATTCTCATCACCAATCATCATAAATATCACCAATCATCATCATCATAAATATCACCAATCATCAACATCATAAATATCACCAATCATCATAATTATCATCATCATAAATATCACCAATCATCATAATTATCATCATCATAACTCAATACATCAATACATCATCATCATGAACTCAATACATCAATACATCATCATCATACATCCTAATAATATAAACATCTATCATCAAGGAGATATTCATATCATCATACTCACACCACAATCAATGTTCTATAAACATCCACTTAAATCTCTTAATTTCACAAATAATTTGTATAAACAACATCAATAACAAAAGGGTCACAATCATCACATAAACAACACTCTCATAACAATTTGACCTGGTAATCGATTACCACCACAGCTGTTAATCGATTACCCGAGGCGTTTCCTCAATTTTGGAGTCTTCAAGTTTTAAGCTTAATGACCTTAGTGCACTAATTTGAAATTATCTAGAGTTATAGGTATCCAATTAATATGATTCCACTTCTATTAAAAAGTTAAGATTCGGGGCTTCGTTTGATATGCTATATGATAGGGTTCCGAGCTCGTTTTCCACCCTTAACCGACACATTCTTGATCAGGAGAGAAAGCTGTCAAAACAGGATCTGCGAGCTGCGCCCCAAACCTGCCTGCAGCGCAGATTCCAGAGACCTGCGCCTCAACTTGCGCTGCAGCGCAACCTGCAGCGCAAGTTACGTAGAACGCATCTGTTCTACGTTTTTGCCCCCTTTTGGCTCTTTTTCTTCAATCCCTACTCAATCCTCATCATTTATACTTCGATCCAACACGTTTTTATTAAACAAATTCAATGAAATAATCAATCTTTAACACGATTACACAGATATTCAATCAAAACCCCAAATCATCAAACCCTTTATTAACCCTTTTTCACTATTCTCATTATCTTCTTCAATTTCATTCAAGAACTCATCAAGATTCATCAAATCATTCATCAATCAACAATTTTCATCATCCATACTCAGTATAAACATATATCAATATGAATTTTAAAGTCTTAAACCACTACCCAAGCACCCCCCACATGCACATACAAGCAACACCCTCTCCCTCACCGTACCTTGAAGTGAAGATCGAACCGCAATAGTTCTTGATTCTCAATGATTATTCCGCAACAACCCCTTCTTGAGACGTCGTTTCTTCCCCTCCATAGCGTTTCGCTCTTTGACGATTTTACGAATAAGGATTAGGGTGAACTGAGAACCCCTCCTTAAATAAATACTTAATTGGGCTAGGCCCACTCTCAACCCACTCATTCTATTTATTAAATAACCTTATCATAAAAGATACTAATCTTACTAATATTATTAGTTATTTATTTCTCTTATTTTATTAATTTTATTTTACTTAATAAAATTTGGGATGTTACATGGCAAAATTAGACATACGTGGAAATTTTGAAGAGGAAGGTGTCAGTTTCATAACTTGTGATTCAAATTTTATATATTATAATAGATAATAGATAGGTTTGTGATTGTGGTCTTTCAACATAATTTACTCAACATTTTTAATTATTTGCAATTACGTACTTCTATTTTCTTCCGCCCCTAAATCTTCATTTTTAATTCAAAATCTATACAAATTAATAATACTAAATCATTTCAAACATTATTATACTAAAAATTTACTACAAGAAAATCAATGGTTAGCGTAGGCCAAAAGCTCGCGCTAAACTAAAGAACTGGAAGCAAAACAGCATAATAGCGTCGGCCTAGCGTCGGAGTCGTAATCGACGCTAAAATTTTGGAAGCAAAAATTTGCGTCCAAGCCGACGCTATGTAGCGTAGGCCAGCCCACGCTAAATGGGACGCTATGCAGAAGCTAAGAAATGACTAAAATGGCCGATGCTAATGTTAGCGTGGGCTTACCTACGCATAATTCAATGAATGTTACACTAGAGCAGGCTTGGCATACGCTAATTATTTTCTTTTTTTAAATAATACACCTGATTTATTGAAACATTAATTTATAAAAATTATAACATAAAACCTACCTATCAATTTAAACTCGACATGAAACATAACGACACATAATAAAAGAACAAACTGTTTACTAACAATATGGAAGAAATATATAAAATCCCAAATTTGAATGGGTCAAGGAGACATGATAATGATAAAGTTTGAATTAAAAAGCTAATCGACAGGTAATGATAACTGTTTACTCACTTTGAGCAGTTCTTGGGGCTGCCAACTTGTAACTTGAAAAATCGTTATAGGTGGGCAGTGATTTGGTTATCAGTTCTGTGGAGTTTGTGGCTAGCACGTAATGAAGTGATCTTCTCAAATAAGTTTGTCACTCCTCTTGAAGTGTTAGAACTGGTAAAATTGCGCTATTGGAAATGGTTAAAATCTAAAGATAATGGCTTTGGTTATCAATTTTCTTCCTGGTTAAAGGAACCGACTGTCTGTCTCAACCTGCAATAGATTGTATTTCTTTTGTGGCTTGCATTTGTATTAGTTTGTTATGCTCCCTTATTAAGTGTATGGTACTGGTTTTAGTTCCTGGGTGATTTGTAATTCCGTTAGTGGTGATATTTTTTGGTTTACCTTTTGTAATTTTGTTTTGGTTGTATTATGGGTTTGAGTACCCTTGTACTCACAATTAATTCAATTATATTTGCTTACCCAAAAAAAAAAAGCTAATCGACAGGAGGTATATATGGTAAAAAAAAATTAATTAAAACAATATAGGCAGGATAAAAGGTATATACATATTTGACATGAAGGAAGCATGCTTTTGGACTTGCTGCCTACAAAGATCTAAATTAGCAATTAACCTATTCATATGAAATTGATTTATAAATTAGTAGTACAAACAGATAATTTATAAAGAAAATAAACATGTACAATTATTTGACTCTAATAATTTAAAATAATTTAGAAAATAGTGAAATATTACGAAACACATATTAAACTATTGCAATACAACCTAATTGATGAGATGCTAATTATGAATTATGAGATTAAAGTTAATAAATCAATGGGATTGGTCAACTTTTAATTAAGAAAATGCTCCTCCTACCTAATTGCCTAATCAAATAACATTGTTCTGTCAACCAAAAGTCAAATAACAGTGTCAATCAGATATAGTTTTTCAAACCATAGTTATGAAAACTGAACCGGACCGGCCGGTCTGACCGGTGAATCGGTCCTGTGTCCGGTCCAAATAAACTAGTGAACTGGTGCTGCAAAAATCGGTCAAAAAACCGGTAAATCGTCAAAATCGGTCAAAACCGGTTGAACCGATCTTTCATAAAATTTTCTATTTTTTTAATCTTAATTTTTTATTTAATTTAAAATATTTTCAGATAAGTAAAAACATATGTTTGATAATTACACATAAATATTTATTATTTTATCAATTTCTTATAATTTTGTGTTATTTTATTAATTAAAATATTATATAATATTTAAATTATATATTTAATTAATACCGGTTCGACCACAGTTCAACCACGGTTGAACCATTGTTTCAATTAGGGGTGTAATCGGGTTGGGTTTGGGGTGACATCAAGTCCGAACCGATAGAATGATGGTGGGTTGGGTTGGTTCGGGTTTTTTTGGGTGAGTAACCCGACCCGAACCAACCCGAATATGTTCGGGTTGGGTTGGGTTGGGTCATCAGGTCATGAACATTTTTCCTTTTTTTAAAAAAATGTGGAAGATGACATGAAATTAAAATATAACGTGAAAAAAAAAGAAAAGAAATAGGGAAACATAAAATGAGAGGAGCAAATGAAATAGGGTTTGGGGAACCACCGCTGCTTGTGTTGCCGCTGTGCCTATTGTTCTCTATGGAAAGGAAAATGAAATAAGATTAAGGCTTCTTTTCTTAGTTTGGTTTGGTTCGGGTCTATCGGGTTCAAGATAGGCAAACCCGATACCCGAACCGAACCAGATCGGGTTTGAAAGAAAATGTTGGAACCGAACCGAAACCCGAACCAAACCGTTAAATATCCTTCGGGTTGGGTTGGGTCAATCGGGTTCACGGGTTGGATCAGACCCGCTTACACCCCTAGTTTCAATTACCGGTTCAATTACCAGTTCAATTTTTAAAACATTGTTTCAATCAATACACCATATCTTTATACAATCTATTTCTATATATGCCAAAAGTCTAATGATCAAAAGAGAAAAAAAAAACATGGAGGGATTTCTAGTGAAGCCGTGAAGGTCAATAATAGATGGTTTCCAATCTATTCACATTTGCAGTAGTGGTCGAACCATAACTTCAAAATTCCAGCTTGTTCCGTGCATCTAAATGCCGGACTTAAATCAACCATTCAACATAGTTTTAAAACCCCCAGTTTTTATCTTGAAGCGAAATAATTTTAAAAAAAATTAAGTAGTTATTACACATGTAAATTAATTCAAACATTTCAAATTAATTATTTGCTAAATAAAAGGCTAAGTGGTGACAATTAATTTAGTGGTTGATCATTTTTAAAGGGAGAAATATATAAATGTCATGCCACTATATATGTTATTTAAAAGAGAACAGGCTCTGTGATTTATCATTATATTGTTCTCAATAACACCCATAAAAGGTATTTTTTTATTTCTCTATGGCAAATCATAATAGTAGAGTAAACAATATATCTTATTACATGTGTCACTAATTTTTATTTTCCATTTCATCATTATGATCATTTTAGTATGACATGCCATATGCATGCCATGCCACTTGGTACACATTAGTTTTGTACAAGAGCCACCTTCCCTTAAGAAAACAACAATTGTTCACCCACCTTCCAATGTAATAATAGTACTACATAAGACCCAATTGGGAAATTGATTTGGGGATTGGATCTCCACTTTAAACACCTTAACTCTAAGACAACTAGGGGTTGTGCCATTAGCATATAAGGTCACAATATATAGTCTTTAACTTGCCCATGAGATCACATGAGTTCATGACATTTTCAACTTTCAAGTATATATATTTCAATATAGAAATAGTGTGATATTTTTTTTTTGTGTATAAACAATATTACATGATAGAAAAAGTAACAAATTAGAGAGAAAAAGTAACTGTGATATTGAATCTATAATAGAATCTATAATAGAATCAAAACCAATTTCCCATATTTTTGAGGCACAAGAAGTGTAAAACCACCCTCAAGCATGTGCCTTCAGCTGAATTAATTACTACATGAAGAACAACGAAGGTATGACACACAGAACTGAAAAAATCAACCAAAAACATAGTGGCAGAAGGACAGACAACTAAAGAAATAGATTCGACGCATTATTAATAATGAACTGGATTTACAATGAATAGAGATTATAACTAAACCTTAATTAGAATCATGGTTGCCTAATGGCAATAAAGTGAGCCACGCACGTTCTTGCTCGACAAAGAACAATTACACGCGATGGCTGGAGAACAAGGGCACAAAAGTGTCAGCCAGCAAGCTGCGGCTGAAGGTAGGGATGGCGATGGTGGTCTCCTACACGGAAGAGGGCGGTGGTTGTGATTCTCCAAATAACTTAGTGGCGGCGACGATTCTCTAGTTGGCTTAGGGGCTGCCGGTGGCTTAGGGTTCTTTGTGAAAGAAGAGAAGAGAGGAAGGAAGACAAATGAGTCAAAAGAGAGGAGGAAAAGGGGAAAAAAGCACATTTTATTTAAGCGTAGATTTGGCTTCCGTTAAGTGATTTTTATCCAAAAAAATTTATATAAACATTTTTTTATTCTTTGAAAAAAATAAAGTGAACTATAATGTATTAGCGTCTGCTTTTTCGTACACCGGCCTACGCTGGACACTAATTAAGCATAAGCCTTGTGGGCTACACTAATTTTACGACGCTAAAATGTGTTTTTCTTGTAGTGATTCACAAATTAAAATATTAAATTTTACCCAAAACAAAAAAATCTTAAAGTGCCCTCTTTGAAATCTATATATAACATTCTACAAAATAGGGGTAAGTGTGGGACGGGTTGGGACGGGTTTTGTCCGTCCCGTAGCCGACCTGATTTTTTCATCATGCCAAATTTTCAGACCCGAACCCGTCCACAAACCTGGAAGAAACCCGGAAATGTACAAGACTAATTAAAACTCAAACCCGTCCACAACCGGAAGAAACTTGTCCACAAACCCTAAATCCTAATTTTTTTTCTCTGTTATTAACTTTCAAATATTGTTAAGAGGAAAATATCACTATATCATTATACAAATTTATGTATGGAATGTGTTTTCAAAGTAGATAGAGCCTCTATCATAGGGGAAAGTTGAATTAAAAAATCCCTAGAAAGTTAAAATGGTGTTAATCCTTAGAGTAATATAAAATTATAAATATTAAATATTATATATATACATATATGGGACGGGTTGGGTAACTCGAAGATTAACTCGAACCCGCCCTCAACCCGATACCGGGTTATTGAATTAGACCCGATTTAACCCTAATCTTTCATGTGGGACAGCGTCTAACCCGATCCGAGTAGCTTGGGTTGGGACGGGTCCGTGGGACGGGCCGGATTTTGCTCACCCCTACTACAAAATCTAAGATTTTGCATCAAATTTTTCAAATTCTGAAAGCTTTTAAAAAAATTTAATCCAAAATCTATTATAAATTTCTAATTATTTGAGCAGAAAAATGATCCTTAATAACTTTTAGGTAGAGAAAATTTGATAGAGAAACTTAATCCTAACAATTAAAAGAATTGAGATATTAAATTTGAACAAAAGTTATTCAAAGTCTAAATATCCACTCTTGTCCCATTAATAATTGGATAGAGAAAAAAATATGTTTCACCTACGGGGACACATTTGAATACCTAAATTTGTTCTAGTGACGAGTTTCAACCATGAGCACAGGTAATTTTATTATCTCTAACTTTTTTTAATACAAATATAAACACTACTATTTTTATTTTTATTTTGAAATAATGCATAATACAATAAAATTGTTGAAGAGTTTATCGACATCGTGTTTACCAATGCATAAATAAATAAGACTTGCTAGTACTATATAAAATAATTTTTTTATTACAATACATTTAGTGATTAAGATATATTGGAAAAAAAAGTTGGATAACAGTATAATTAGATATAAACCTAATAAGCTCTTAATTTACCTAGTGTTTGACGTGCATTAGATAATCCACCATATAGTATTATATTACACTATATTGTGCAACCAAATGATAGTGAGATATGGACAAATGTAAAAAAAAAATAAATCTTTTTCTCATAATTACATATAATTTTTTTAAAAATTGTATTTATGTATATCCTTTTAGGTTTTATACATTAGTCCATATTTTATATTATAAAATTTATATGAAGACCCTAGCATACCCATGGACATGCAATGAAAACTCCATTGCAAAAATGTCAAACAATGATGGTGGTAAAGACAATGGTGGGAGCTAAACGGAAATGGACGATGTCATGTGGCAAGTGTGCATTGGTGTGGAGAGGAGAGAATAAAAAGAAAGAAGGGGGGATTAAGAAGAAATGTTATTTGCTAACTTGATTCTCACTACAAGATTAATTTTTAAATAAGGATCATGTTAACGTCCTAAGGGCATTGGTTAAGGAACTCAGTAGGTCTTCATTGAAAACCATAACATTGTATCTGTAACATATTGAATGTTACACACTCCAATAAAAGTTTTTTATTTTTGATTCATTAACAATACTCTTAGGACACTCGTTAGCATTTTCTTTTAATTATTAACAAAGGGAATATAGTATCTCTTAATTCATCCCAAAAAAATACCAAAAGAGTTTTTTTTTTATTTTTTTTTGTAACACTTGACATGTTCAACTATATTTGGATAGATAAAAATCAATAAAATAGAATTATGTGATTGTTATTGTTTGAAAGAAAATGTTGGATAACACGAATTGATTGTCCATAAAATCGCACAAACACTGGCATTTAACCATTCCACCGACAATTTTATATACTTTCTCATGTATTTTTTGTAAAGATATGTGATGGGTGTGGGTGGTTTAGAAATTGGTAATTTTTTTTTCATAAGCCTAATTTCATACTAATTAGCAACATTTTTCTTTGAACTATTTTAAAACAATGTGTGATGAAATGAAATCTGATATTTTTATCAGATTTTATTTCAATTTATCGAATTTCACGTATTGAAAAATAATATTATTTGATATATATAATTTTCAACATCTTTATTATTAGATGAAGTAAACTTTATGAGACTTAATAATCTAAGGTATTTGATAATGTTAATTGGTTGGAACAATAATTCATAACTTTTACATGAACTAGATTATGACCCGTGCAAGTATTTTCAATTTTAATTCGATAATATATTAATTTGTTTATATATAATGTAATAAATATTGCTATATTAAATGAATTTGAGATTTGTGTGAAAATTTATAAGTAAATTTTTTTTTTTAGATTAATGTGATTGAATTTGGTGTTTGCATATGATATTAAGTTTAGTTAAAGTTATGGAACATTAATAAAAGATTTTTGGTATGGCCACATTTATGTATTTGACATCTTATAAATTTTATGTTATATTTGAATTATTTAAATTTGATTAAGATTTTAAATAACATTTATATGGAATGAATTATAATGAATTTAAATATGATAACGGTATTTGAAATGATAAAAAAAATGTTAATTATGCATGTAATGATTGTGGAACAAAAAACATATTGTTAAAAATTAAGTTTATAGTAAGAGTTATATTTTTTATTGAAGATTAATGTTTGATTTTAATTTTTTAGTTTTTGATATAATAAAGTTTAAATAATGATGAAAGTGATATTAAATATAGTTAAAATAATGTACTAATATTATATACGGATAGAGATACATGCTTAAAAATGAAGGTTCACCTTATCGATTGCATTGTTTTTTTAAAGTAATACTATGAAAAATTGATTTGTATTTATATAATTAGTTTATTTGATTAATTAGTTTAGGGTTTTGTATTATAATTAAAAACAAAATAGAGCAACCTCTATCAACAATATTTCTATCTACTACTTATTACCTATTTTAAATTGCTTTATATATTTTATATTTATAAGAGATATTTGTATAAATATTGAACATAAATAAATGCGTTGTAATATAATGAAAATAAAATATAAAAAAGATGAAAGAAATGTACTTAAAAATTACTTGAAAATACAAACTCAACATTGCTAATTGTTCCTATCACTTCTCTGTAATTATCAATTGTTCGAGGCCATGATCTTGAATTTGTTTTCACCTTCTCTTCATTACAAATCTTGGTGAAAGCCATTAAACTTAGTTTCTATACTATTCTTTCAAATCTGTACTACTCTTTGAGTAGTCCAAGATGGTGGCGACTGCAGAGGTCATGGTGGTGGACATACTACCGGTGGCGTAAATGGTGGTTTAGACAAAGGAGACTACAACAGTGACATAAAGGCATAAGAAGATTAGAGAGAAAAGACGTATAGTGCAATAGATAGAAAGATGAAAGGGATACTTACAGTTGTCCTTGATGACAACAGTTGCGAATATGGTGTTAATGTATGAAATTGCGACAGTGAGGGAGATGAAGAATCACAAGAGGAAAAAAAGGAATGTGGTCTAGATGGGCGAAACAACATCCATGTGAGTAGAGGAGACATGTGTTTGTTGAGTCTCAATATAAATTAAGTATTCAGTTTAATTCAAGACTCATTACCCTTGGTTTTAATGATTATCAAATTTGTTGATCACATTATCTGAATGAGAAACAGATTCTGCTCAAAGGTATTTGCTCTATGTGTTGCAGGAAAATACTATCGGAACATGCTGAAACAAGCTTGAAGCAACCTTCTGAAGAAAGCATACTTTAAAACTGTTGATCTAGAGAAACATGCTGAAGTTATGCAACCTTCTGAAAGAAGAACTTTCTGAAGATAGGAACTGACTGAAAGAATGTGCGTACTGAGTTATGCCTGCTGAACACATACTCTCTGAACTACCAATTGATGACGTGGAAATTCAAGCTCACTAAAATGAAGAACTCTCTAAAATGTCTGAATCTGCTGAAGACTCACTCAACCCTCTGATGACATGTACCAATCTTCAAGCTGAGAAGTCTTGCTGAATTCGTGCAACATAATATCTGTCAAAGTCATAAGACCTTCTACGCAAAGACTTAAAGGTATCTAAACGTCTTCCGCCATCATCTACAAAAGGAAGTTGTTACAGAGTTCTTTCCGCATCTTATGGAACATCGTACACGGAAAAAGGAACCTCTGAACCTGCTGTGTGTCAGAGCAGTGCTATCTCTGCACACCTACTCTACTCAAGACAAAGACTTTCACAAGTTTATCTCTCAACATCTACTTTCTCAACAGCTATTTTTCTGATGCTATATATAGGTCAATGAAAAGCCTTGAAGAAGTGAGAGAGAGAGCGAACAATATAGAAAAACCTCATAGAAAGGTGAATCTCTCAAGAAAGGAGGATTAAGAAAGTATGAAAAGTTAGAGAAGCTCTCCAGAAAAGAAGAGAAGAAAAGTCCTCGCAAAAAGAGTGAATAGACCACTTTAATAGAAAATCCTTTCAAGCCAAAACACTCTGTTGTTGCCAATTTCCTTGTACTTAGAACTTATCTTTTGTATCCTAAGTTTTACTCAGTTATCCCTTTGTACAAGAGAACCTGTGTTTAAGTTTCTCAGAAACTTAAACTAATCTTCATTGTAAACACTGTAAAGTGTCTGAGAACCTGGAGAGGCTTGGAGGAAGAAAGAATACTCGTTTACACTTGGTTAAGTGTCTGAGAGCCTGGGGAGGCTTGGTGGAAGAAAGAATACTCGTTGGGCCTGGAGAGGCCAGGTGTGCAAACAATACTCATTGTAATCTTGCGGGATTAGTGAAAAATCCAGTGGTGTTTTGTCCTGGGACTGGACGTAGCTCACTGTGTTAGTGGGTGAACCAGGATAAATTTTTGTGGTCAAGTTCTCTCTACCCTCAACTCTTTACTTTCCGTCGATATCTGTTTTAAACTAACCAAGGAGGGTTAAGAAAAGTGAGTTTATAATTTGCGCAACAAAAGTAACTTTATTTCATACGCAAATTATTTTTAAAGACAGTTTTATTAGACATGCTGAAGTATTTCAGCAAGTCTCCGAAAACCCTTTTTTCAACAAGTTGCTTGAACATTGAACATATATTTGCTTGTTTAGAAAGGTTTTCCAAAATCTGTAAAGATTATAAAAATACTATTCAATTCCCCCTTCTAGTATTTCCTGTGGTACTAACAGTGTTACTATCTCAAGTGATGGACTTGAAGATGAAGGGTTGTGAAGCTAAAAAAAATGAATCTATCAATTTAGGAGTTGGTGGTGTTGAAGGTATTGTGTGTGAGTTCTTATCTATATATTGAAAGCAAATGTAAAATTTAGAGATGTCACCTCATTATTCTTGACGTGGTAAAATTAGACACACGTACTCACGTAGCAATTTTAAATGTGGGGTGTGAATGTCATAGCTTGCGATTCAGCTTTTATATATTATTATAATTATAATAGATAGATAGTTCATTACAAAGGAAATTTTCATCACTTTTTTTCATTTCTCTTTTTCTCTGTCTTCTCACATATTTGTATAAATCACTTTATATTAAATAGTTCAACTCCTCCTTATTTAGTGAAATCCATAGCGTTAAAAAGTGAGTGTATTTGTTTATTTTTCTTTCTACAAATTTGAGGGTATTTGTTTCTCCTAAACTTAGAAAAAGGAAGAAAACAAACGATACAAGAATTATTCCCCAGGAAAGCAATCGTCATGACGTCAGCAAGCAGGCCCACGATCAAATCTGGAGAAGCGTCCATGATGACCAATCTGTCAAATGCAACAGTATCATTCAATTCCATACTATTATTAGTGTTATTCGTTCTGGCCACCATTACTTTCTAGTCTTATATCCATGTTTTAAAATGTGATTTACCGCTATTTAAAACGTGATTTTGATAAAAATTAAATATTTACTGTGTAATTTCTCCAATAATGAAATAAATGCTCCATGTTATTTTAAGATCATAATATATCCAAATAATGACACGACAATTTTATTCCATTTTATTTAATTTTATACCTTAATAGTAAAGACACCTTTTTAGAAAAGGAAAGAAAAGGGACTACATTTCAAATTGTTATTAACAGCTATGGCAGTAGGGCAATGAAAGAAGAGAAGGACTACTATACAGTAAATTCAGTTGTTGAGATGTACATCTAGAAACAGAACTCATTACTCATTAGTAAGTACAATTATTGCATCTACAGAGCATAGGCCCAAATGCTTTACAATCCACTGTTGGACCAAGGTTTACATTTGGTCCACAAAAAAATTGGTTGGTGAAGGAAGAATAGCATTTGTTAGTGTCCTAATTCATGAATTCTGGAATGTGCAACTTCAAGAAAATCTGGTCCACTACTCATCATGTAGGTGGGAAGAACCTGTTGAGATTGAATGGCAATGTATAGAATTCTTCATTTCTATTATCTCCTCTAAAAGTTCTAAACTTCACCCACCATGGCATCCCTCTATCTTTCTTTGACCTTTCTACCTCAAGAGTGTTGTCAAGCAACACTGCCACTATCAAACCAACTGTTGCTGGTGATGAGAATATGGTATTCAAGAATGCATTGAACTGCAAAGATGAAAATTTGGCATTAACACCAAACTACTATAATACAAAAGGATGGCAAAAAACTCATAACTAGTGATGTTGACAAGTTTAAGAACATGCAACATTAAAATTAAAATGACAGCAACACAAGTATTGTAAAGGGCCTCAAGGTTTTGAGCAGGATAATATAGCTGAGTGAGGAAAACTCACCCATCCTGCATTAGTATGGACAAGGCCATGGCGTGAAGGAGTCCAGTATTGATTGAAAAGTTGAGGAACAGATATTCCAAGGAACAGTGTGAGCCCAATGATAATGAGATTTCTCATAGAGTTCATGTTTGTGAACTGAAGAAATGATATTCCAACTGAAGCTGGCAAACAAGGAAAAGTGGTTGTGAATAGAGAAACAAGAGTAGAGTATGGCAATGGAATGTCACTTGAGATGATATGACTTACCCACTAGGCCAAAGAGAATGCAGTACAGTGCAGCAAATATTGGGAATGGTATAGATGCAAATACAGCTCCAAACTTTCCTGCAGATGATGATGGAAGAAAAAGAAAACAAAGTACCTCAGGTAAGTGCGACTGTCTTTTCTTATAACTAATTGTAATCATAAAGCTAAAACAACTTTAATTATTTGCATGATGAGGAACTGGATCTTATTTGATTTGTCTATACCAACCTAAAGTAGAGAAGAATATCATAAAACCAGCAGAAAGTTGAACAACTCTGCGACTTCCAACTCGGGTTAGTCCAAGGAGTCCCACATTTTCCCTAGAAATAACAATCATAATGATCTTCAAGTTACCATTGAAAGATAAGTTAATCATATACAAGAAGCAACTTGCAGTTAAGACTCAATGAAGTGTGGAACTTACACAGAAACAGTGGAACCTGTCCCTGTCCCAAAAAGACCATCAAGTAAGACGCCGATCCCCTGTACAAATATACAAGATCAGCTCAAGCTCATATTAACTTGTATATAAATCTTAATATGCATGCTGGATGAGCTAGCAAAAGCTCATCTAGTGTCATGTCACATGATTGAAGTCTTAAATTAACTTTTCAAATTAATGCACAAGCATAACCTAAGCTATGTTTGGATCAATGAAATGGAACAGAATATAATGGAATGACGTTAGTTATAAATTGTTTGGATTTTTTTACATAAGATGAGTTGGAATGGAATATAACCTAAGCAAATATATTTTGTTCCATTCTATCTACCTTTATTTTTCTTCCCCCAATTTGGAGAATATACAATGGAACTACTCCATTTATAACTCTTACTGCACCTTCCACTTCAGCAATAGAATGAAAGCTTTATTCTGTTCCATCATAAAAATATCTAAACAATTATATGTTACTTTTATTATGTTCCACAACACTATTTCATTCCATCTCATTCCACCTATTACTAAATATCCAAACATAGCCTTGCAATTCAATAGTAATAAATGACTTGTGCTTAGTAACTTACCTGCCAACCAATGCCTCGACTCAACACATAAGCAGGAGGTGGAGTGGCGATTGCTAATCGAGATGCTGCCTTGTATGCACCAGTTGACTGAAACAAGAAGTGCATGGTCAATACATTGTAGAAAATTATAGGCTATTATCAAGATTGCAAATACTATTTGAAACTAATATTTTGTTTCTTAAATCATTGTTGGGCAGACTGAGATCCCTCAGCCAAATTTCAAAATGTGAATACTATAGTGACAAGCATGGAATTGAACATAAAGATGATGAGCTCTGCAGATGAGCTTGAAGCCAACCAGGCTGCCATTTACCTTGCCAAAATAGCTAAAAAATATAAGCAAAATCAGGAATGAAAATAGATACCTCCACCATGGAGACAATAACTGCTGACATCATAGCAAATGAATGGCCAGCAGAAAATGTAGGAGGACCCCATTGGAGAGGATACGGGAACATGAACCTATTACAATAAAAAGAAACCTTATAACTGAGCAAAACTTAGGAACATATCACTAGAAACTAAAATATGTTTTTTTATGTACCATGGAGCAGTGGATATCAGATTTGCTTTGTCTGTACGACAACTATGTTGTGTTTTGACAGGTTTATGTCTGTAAGCTCCACTGGCAGTCAAGATAATAGCATAGATCCAAATAATTGGGACACAAATCAACACTGGAAAACGTTCAAAGATTGGGATATCTCTAAATGGTCTCACGTGCTTTAGATACTGCAATTTATATCAAATTAGTTTGTCTGAAGAAAAGAAATGAAATAATAATTCGATGCACACAATGAGGTAGCCATGAGACTAAAAATCACTTACTAGTGACAACCCAATTACCAATAATAGCATTGGTATACCAATTTCAACACAGTTCCCCAACTGAAAAAGAAGATAACAGAAAATTGTGTAAATCTATGAAGATAGTACAGAAAGAATGGTACCCAGCAAGCTGTAGTGAGCATGGTGAATTAAAGGATTTTATTATAGAAAATGCCATCAATGTTTGTATGCAAATAAAGCATTATGCCACTTTCAAATAATTCAGAAATATAGTCAGTGTAGCTGCATAGTGAATTAAATGAATTTGCTGAAGAAAGTGCAATCAATTTCCACATGCAAATGAAGCATTATGCCACTATCAAATAATTCAGAAAGATAGAAAATGGACAAAGCCCTAAATTGCATAAAAAAGGAAAAACAGATCATAATTTACTATTGAAAATCAATAAGAGACAACCTCAGAGATTCGATTCAAGATATGTTCCTTAAATATTGTTTAATCATCATTCTGAATAAATCTTTCTAGATGATGATATATGGTAGTCACATAAATTGCTTCCATTAGGAGATCACTTTGTTAAAAAAATTCTACAAAGATTTCATGACAATGAAAATGGAGATTTGAGCCACACCTACCACAGGGAATCCACGTTGAAATAATCCTAATCCAACCAATCCAACTACAGGTGCCATACCAAGAGGACTGAAAAATCTGGAGAGAAGATCGATAAAAATAAATGCTCAAACTTTTACTTTTGTGTCTATGTTTATTTAATTTTCAATTCACAAACATTTCACATCCAACTAGTATATACCTTGAAAAAAGTCCCCAGACTTGGCTGTACCCCAAGATTATCTGAATACTTGAAGCCACAATTAGAGCTCCTTGTATTGCTCGCATTGTTTGTATAAATCTCTGCAAACCAACCATATGGCAAGATTAGTTTCAATACCCTACCAAATAAGAAAGCAATTAAACTATATTTCTAAGAAAATTTATATAATCTATGCTTATCCCCAATTATTTTTGGTTGCCACTTGCCACTATCATCTATCCAAAATCAAGTCCATGTATTCTGCGGGAGTTCAAATCATATAAGATAGTGAATATTTTTATACCCAAATTTAATTTCATAATCTGCAGCTTTCCTTGTATGATGGTATCCTTTTGCAAAAAACCATTGGATTCTCACTTTAAACTTCATTGAAAACCTCATACTATGGATATAGAAAGTTGGAAACTACTAAATAATACTTTCCTAGTTATCAATAATTAGCATACCTGCACCTTAAAAATCCCTTTATGTTTCCCTTAATAACTATCATTTAAGTTTGTTCAGAATATTAAATCCTTGTTTATATGTTTAGGATTGTTGTGAGCCTAAAAGCTCCCATAGCAGCTCTAGTACATATATAGGTAACCAGGGTTTCAAGAAAACCCAAGATAGGACTTAGAATTATCATTGTTTTAATGTTTCTTTAATCAGTTATTAGATGTTAGTCATGTTACGAATCAAAAACCAATATATAGTTTAATGTGCTCCCAAACTACCAGTAATAATGAAGAGATGGAAGGAGGAAACTTACTTCATGAGGGTCATTAATTTGTTGCAATGAGGAGTCAGTGATAATATAAGCAATTGGAAATACATATGCAAATGAACCTCCAACTACTGTAGGCAATCTGGTTCCAAAGAGTGCTTGAAGAAGTGTGTTAATTCCAGCTACAAAGAGCAGAGTCTGTATTACCCTTGCCTTATCACCCTGTCCATATGAGCAACCAAATCATTAACAAATTAATATTAGCAACAAATGTGTGTAAAAAGCAACAATTGCTTTGTACAAGAAAGCAGAAAATGAACGTACATCACTTCCTCCCATGGCTGGAACAATCATTGAAGGAATCATCACGCTTGTTCCAAGCATCAATATGTAATTTTGAAATGCTAATAGGATAGTTTCAGCTGCAAGACATGGCCTTCACAATGAGGCAACAACAAGAAAGAGAATGCAAAAAAAAAAATCTAGATATACAAGAACTTATTCCTAGTTTCCTACCCACTGTCAAAATTGCACAACTACACTATGTTTAGAAATGATGAGCAATGAGACCATAACAAATGAAAAGTCAAATTTTTAAAGCAAATCACACCATTGATTACATTTTACCTGAGAACACAAGAACCCCATACCAAATATGTGTTTATTAAGAGGTCAAATAACTTTAACAAAGAAATAATGGATTAGTCATAAATTAATATACGGGACCACTTAACCTCAATGTCATTAGTGACTAATTTTTTTCATTTATCCATGCGAGAAGAAGTGCTATGGCAGGGCAAAATGGTAAGTACAACATAATGTCATGATTACTAGCCTTCTTAACAACAGTCATTGCTGTTTCATAGCGCTAAAGGACAAGATGAAAATGATAATGAAATACAGCGAAGTTCAAGATATCTATTTTTTAAAAGCAGAATGTTGCAATGCAGAATATATCTTCAAATTAAAAACTAACCCAGAGAGAAAACAGGGCCACAGATATAGGAGAAATTGCTAAAATACAGCAACAGAAAAGTTCAAAGTCCAACTCTTCAATTTAAATAACATAAAAATCTCAACTTTTTAATCCATATCACCAGAACCGAAGCAATAGGTTAATCTCACACTTCTGGGGCAACGCATTCAGAACTAACAAGCCATATAGAACAAAACCCACCAACAACAAGCATGTGTAATAGTTTGAAGACAAGAAAAGAAAAGAACTTTATAGCATTTCTGGCGTTTGGAGAAGTTTCAAAACACAGTGATGGTGCTTCAAAACTGACAAGCTTCTTCTTTGTTTTTTACCCCAAAAAATGACTATAAGCTCAAAGCCAAATATTTAAAAAAGCTCACTTTTTTTTGTCAGAATGTGACAGAAGATGATGGAACAGAATAGAAGAAAAAAAAGATGAATAATGACGAGTGAGATTGACAACTTGAAAAGTACATAAAAAAAAACACAAGCTCATTTATGTGTAGAAAATAACAACAGAAAAACACAAATGAGAGAGAGGGAATACCCCAGGGAGGATTAGAGTCTAAGCAGTACTCAAGGTCCTGAAGCTGTTCCATAGGAAGATGGGTAATGTCTGCCATTGTGGTAGATTCTGATAGAAGAGCCTCAGGAAGCACAACAGAAGAAAACAAAGAGGAATGGAAAGAAAGAAAGGAGGAAGAAGAAGAACTTAGAACAAAGTAAAGTGCAGATATAAAGTGAAAAAAGCATGAATATTAAAAGCAAACAAGGGTAGAAAAAAAAAAGGATAATTATTAATGAAATTATGGAAAAGGAAGTGTCTCTGACTCTGTATCTGTCTGTAACGCCTTCTTGTGTTGTGTCATTGATAAGCTTTGTTGTGAGTATTTGAGTTTTGAATAGATACTAGGTTTACAAAACTACCCTTTAATCTCCGTTTAAGAGAATAATAGTAAAATAATAAAGAAAAAATTATGGGCCCACAAATTCCCTAGAGGTGTCAATGAAGCTATTGACTTATGAGACATTCGCATGAAGTTGAAATGTCTTATTGGGGAAACCAACGAGCGAAGAACTCTGCGTCACTTTGGTCTCCTAAAGGGACGATTTTACCCCCACTGATACGGTTGTACGGCTTCTATGAAGATGAGTAAAGTTGGCCCAATTGGTACACTTTGTTTTCGGGTGAACTTTGCTTCCATCTTTTTTTTTTTTTACCTAAGCTTTGCTTGATTGCTTCCATCTTCGGATGGATAGAAAGCTTAACATTTTTTTTACATTATTGTTATAGATCTACTAAATTTAAATTTTTAAAGAGAAGTTATACAATGTATTTGGTAAAACTAGCTGAAAGCTGAAAAGCTTGCTGAAAACTTAAAGCTACCTGAAAGCTAAAAAGTTATTGAATGTGTTTGGTAAAACTAGTTGAAAATGGTAAAATGACATTTAAGGACAACATTAATTATTAAATAATGATAAGTGGGGGTGGTTGAGGGCTAAACTTATAATTAATTTTCAGCTAGTAGCTGAAAATTGGAGCATTTTTAAAAAAGCTACTCCAAATAGCTTTTTAAGAAAAGCTTGTAGCTACCCAAAAAAACTACATTCCCAAACACTGTTGAAATGGTTTCAGCTATTATTTTCAACTTTCAGCTACGTGAAATGGTAAGCCAAAAGGTACTAAGAGCATCTCCATCGCTAAAAAAATGAGTTGCTCTCTCTGACAGATGCGCTGCTATTCAAAGAGGGGCTGATGGAGAGATTCATCTACGGTTTCCAAAACATTTCAAGTTGCTGCCTGCAGCAACCCAAAAAGGGGTTGCTCAGGCTTTTTTTTGTTTTTTAATGTTATTTTAAAGAATAAATAATAAAATATATAAGTGTGGGGTAGATTGTAGGGTCCATTAAAAAATCTTTTGAGAGTTGTTGGGTTGGAGATAAAAAGTAAATGAATTGCTTAAAGTAATAAAAATAATATAATATTATGGGAAAATGTAAAAAATTATAAAATATCGATTTAAGAAACTTTGATGAGTTGTTGGGATAAAGATGCTCTAAGTTTTCAGCTTAAGGATAGAAAATCTCGAGTCTTGACTCCAGGTACCCCTAGAAAATATTTTGTTAGTGAAAAATAAAAGTTTTTTTTAAATAATAGCCCGTTTGGTTGGGCGTTGAGAAAATCAAAACCATGATTTTGTGGAATTGATTTTAAATCACTCTCGTCCACCATGTTTCATGAAACATGCACCACTCATCTCAACCATTGATTTTCAAAATCAATTCTACTCAACTGTAAACCAAACGGACACTAAATCATCAAGGCTATTATGCCCCAACTTTGGGTTTTTCTCATTCTCATAGTTATTAAAATCGAATCAGACGCGTCGGTTCAATTGATCCGACCGGGAATCAGCTTGATTTCCAATTCTTATCATAAAAAAATCAATTATATTAAAATCGAATCAGACGTGTCGGTTCAATCGATCCGACTAGGAATCAGCTTGGTTTCCAATTCATATCATCAAAAAATCAATTGTTTCAAAATAGGTGTGCAGGATTATATGGGTCGTAAAAAATAAAGTTTATACTATTTACTATTATATGGGATTTTTCCAAATATAAGATTGAATTATTTTATACAATATGAAATTAAATATTGTATAATATTAAATTTTTATCAGACTTTATATTATCAAGCCTTATATTATCAAACCTTAGTTAGAGGCAGCATTTGAGAACTTCTCCTTTAACTTTTAGGGGTCGTTCGGGGTGGTTGCGAGTTTTCAGTTTTTGATTTTTAAAAATTTTTAATCAAGTTTTTACAACTCAAAACCAAAAGTTGAAAACTTGTTTTCGTGGTTTTCAAAATAAACATTTTGAAAACCACAAAAAAATGGTTTTCAAATTTTGGTTTTGAGTTGTAAACACTTGATTGAAAATTTTAAAAAACCAAAAATTGAGAACTCGCAACCACCCCCGAACGGCCCCTTATATATTATATATATATAAATTGAATTGAATTTGTAAAAAAAAGTGTATTTTCATTTTTCTTTTCAATAACATTTCTACACCATAATTCACTCTTGTTATTTGTGATGTTATGGGGAGGCACACCATGTTTTACTTGAAAATAAAATGGGAAAAACATAAACAAAGATGGCAAAATAAAATGGGGATGTTCATTCTTCCTTAAATATGCGTACATATTCACAACGAGTTATTAAACATTTTGTCCATACCATTTTTATCTTAAATATTTAATAACTTATTTACATATTATATCTTTTAATAAGAGAACATTATTGTATTAATCCTCGTAGCTAAGGGTGTTCATGGGATGGGTTTTACTTGTCCCTAACCCGACCCTAATTTTTTACTGGGTCAATTCTATGGATCTGAACTCGTCCATAGTCTCAAAGAGACCCGATGATGTGCGGGTCTAAGTAAGACCGGATCTGAGTAGGATAGGACCGGGTTGACCCGATATATAAGCTAAATATAATCATGAAATGATCATATAACAATGTTCAAAAGAAAATAGTTCATACAATTAATAAATATATTGCATACAATAGAATATCTCTTAATGTATGCAATATTTTTTACCTTTTAAAGTTTGAGACATTACTAAACCAATAATAACATCATATCACTATATAATTTTATGTATAGAATGTATTTTTAAAGGTAAATAGAAGAAACTTAGACTCAAAAACCCTATCTAAAATGAAAAAAACAACTTAGAACTTTACATAATAGAAAATCATAAGTAATAAATATTACTTATGATTTGGTTCTATTCTTTCTTGTAGAATAAGAACAGACCCGGCCCGAGTAGGACAGGTTGGGACGGGTCAAAGGGATGGACCGGGTCTTGAACACCCCTACTCGTAGCACTATTGTTATTAGTATTTTTGCATTAACTTAATTTATAATAAAAAAATATTCATTTTTTCTAGAAAACTTTTTAAAAATAATTAATTTCGTAAAAATGATACTCCGTCTAATTTTTATTACAAGGACCTTTAATTGAATTACACATACCGATAAAAGTAATTAAGACTCCATTTTATAGTGATTGCAAGTTTTCAATTATTTTTTAAAAAAAAAATTAATTCAATTTTTACAACTCAAAGTTAAAAGAGATTTTATAAAACAAATTGATTTTATTGATTTTATAAAAACTTGATTGAAATTTTTTGAAAATAAAAATTTAAAAACTCGCAACCACCTCAAACAAGACCTAAAGTAGTTGATTTTATTGGTTTTATAAAAAATAATATAACATTCCAATTTTACTCTCATTAAATATCATATGGCGACATTGATGTTTGAAGAAAATTTTAATTCGCACTATTAATATTGAAGCCTCTCTTACTTGTTTGTCTTGTCACGTGTGTAAAAATACTTATAATTCCTTATTAATCATTAATAAACAACTGATAAATCCACAATATTAGTGGATTTATAGGTTAGTTTTAGGTAATTTTAGTTATTTAGGTTATTAAAGTAGGTGAAAAAATAATTAAAAATGTTTAGGAATACATATTTGTGTTATTAAGGTGGTAGTAGTTAAATTTGAGTAAATATGCTTTAATTTGTTACTAATTTTGTGTTTTTGTAGGTCTTTTATTAAGTGAAACAAAAGGATGAAGGAAGAATGCATTTGGATGAGCTTGTGGGGACAAGAAAGTAGATTCGCGAGCACACTAGAAAGTTTTATAAATTTTGGTGGATGTGTGTGGGACGTCCAAAATTGTTGTGTCCCAACACGCGCTGACAATATATAAATAGGCTCTTTTACCCTTTTTAAAAAGACTTTTAGGATTCTTTTCAGATATTATAGTTGGGAAACATAGAATTCTCATATTTGGAGATTGGAGAATTCTTTTCAAATTTGTTACTCTTTTCTCTGTTTTCTTTTCTATTGTCATGAATTTCTAAATCTCTTAGGTTAGGGATTGGAGAATCCTAATTCGAACCCTATGTGAATTTCTTTTGTTATTTCAATTTAGTGAGTTCTGATCTAATTCCATTATTTTCTTCTACTTATCATGCTTCAATTGATTTGGTCACTCAATTGCATGAACTTAGAGTGATTCTCATAATTGGGAAATTGGGGAGGAATGTGGAATTGAAGTAAACAACACGATTGGCTAACTACCTAGGGATAGGAGTTAGAGATTGTGTGATCTCTATCAATTCTTGATCTTAATGCAATTTTGTCTTAGATTTACCTAAGGAATTAGGGATTTTAAATTAGGACTAGGGTTAAACCACCAAGGAATTGGGATTTAACTATATTTGTGAATTAGATCATGAATTGAATCATAACCACTGAATTGGATATGTTATTGAATTCCATAGAGGGGGAATTAAGAGGAACCAACCCCTGATCGCTTTTGATATTGATTTCACAATCTTTGTTTTTTCCCTTGCATTCTAAATATCTTGATTTAAAGTTCCTACTTTTATTTTCTGCATTATATTATTGTTACATTGATATATTTGTGATTCTTTTATTCAATTAGCCAAATACTCTGTGATTTGTATTTGAATTCTTCAATCCCTGTGGAGACGATACTTTACTTATCACTTGTCTACTTGATACGATTGGTACACTTACCAAAAATATTGAAGGACTATTATAAGGGTAAATTAAGAAAAGGAAATAAATATTTATAGGAATTGTAAAATACCCTATTTCTATTTGATGTCTTATAATGATGATTAAAGGAAGTAATTGGTAAGATCTGCTCGCCAAAAAAAAAAAGTAGAGGGGTGAATATGATGAAAGCTGGCCCGAGACATCTTGTTTTCAATTTAGTTGGGCCAATTTTTATTTAGCCCATGAACTTCGGCCCGATTTGTTTATAACACTACATGTCAACATAAAAGGAGTCTTTGATCCAAAATACAAAAAAAAAAAAAACATAAAAGGAGTCAAATTTACTGAAAGTGTAATCTACCCAAAAATAATAAACTTAGAGTCTCAACGTATTCTCAAATTTTTTGTCTAAACACGTGATTCCATTGAAAAATGTCTCATTATTTTTTGGTGCTGTAACGCTTACAAGAAAAAGAAAAGAAAGAGAAGAGAAAAAACAAGCTAATCCCTAAGAAAAGCTACACCCAATGTCTCATTTATTTTAACTTTTTATACTCAATATTTTTAATTCACTTTTAGCCTTCTTCATTTTTTTTCTACTTATTCGTTATAAATAAAAAGGGTCATAAAGAAATTTCATTTTCATTGTAACCATAAAACAAAAAATCAATGGATTAATTTCTCCTTACCTATATTTCACAACTATTTGAAAGAGGACCCCGCCTTTCAACACAATCATAATAATTATTTCAATGTCATATACAGTTGATATCATTGTTAAGAATGATTCCAAAATATTTTCTATCTTCATTTCTAGAGGCATATATCTTTTTGCATGTTCTTCAATTCATGTTTTTGGTTTCAACATTTCATCGTTTCACCTTTTTTGCTTTTTTTATTTTCTTTGTCTAAGGTATTTTTTTTTTCTTTTCTTCATTATTTTTAATATTTGACATCTAAGCAATGTTATAAAAACCGGACCGGTGATCGACTCGGCCAAAGTACCGGGTCAATGAGTCACTGGTCGAACCAGTGAGTCACTGGTTGAACCGGTTAAACCGGCATATATAGAATATATAAATATATACTTAAATTTATTAGATATAAAAAATAAGCAATATTTTAAATATTTAAATACTTTTATATTTGCGTTTGATATAAAAAATATAACTATTAATATAACATATATCTTATATGATACATAATTTTTCTAAAACTTTTTATTAGTTTTATATTAACTAATGAATTATATATTAAATTTTAAAATTTAAGAAAAATATTAAAGGAGTCCAAATACATTGCATAACAATCTTAAATTGTAATGATATATGAATGATGTGGCCCATTAGTAAATATGTAGTCAAGCCCATTATGAATCTCATATTCTTGATGCTACAAACCAATATATATATATATATATATATATATAAAGACACTTATATAATGTAAAGCTTCAGTGGCGTAATGGTTGGCACATACGCTCCCAGCATGCTGCACTCAAGTTCGAACCCAGCCGAGACACTTTGTGAAATTTTTTTTTGTAAGAGGGATTGCAGGAATTAATAAATCCGAGCCAACGGGGCCGGTTTGTGACCGGTTCCGCCGGTTCATGACCGGATTGATGACACATTCGATCCTATGACCGGACCGGACCGGCCATGCGACCGGTTCCTGGTTCAACCGGTCCGATCCGATTTTAATAACATTGATCTAAGTATATTTTTTATTTTTTTAAAGCAAAAACCAATTTTATTTTAAAGGGTACAAAGGGCACCCAAACCTTACAACACAGGATAATGAGTTATGGTACAATAAACATAAAAGATTACAAAACTAGTCAAACATATAAACATTGAAACCCGACAAAAGAAGCTCTAATCAATATTACGAACAATGACTCCAATCCTGTGAAGCAAAATTTACTAAACAATTGCAAATCAAATAACTAATTCAGCTTGCTTTGCCTTTTTACTTAGTTGTATCACTGAATGCTAATATAAATGGATTCTACGGTCTGCAAGCGGAACAATCAGAAAACCCAACGTACCATGCATATATAACATCTCATCCATACGCCATAAGAAAAATGACAAACAAAGAATAAATGAAATGTTGTTTCCTGCTTAACCGAGAAAAAGACACAACGGGTGTTATCTGTAACACCCACCCTAGGGGTAGACGTTACTTGGTTTTACGTAGATCTCTAACTAACACTTTAAGGAAAAGGGGAGTGTTTTTTTTTTTGGAAAGGACCTAATTTAAATAAGAACAAAGATATATACTAATCATTTTTCAAAAGAGAAGAAATTGAAATACTTGTAAAAATATTTATTCAATTATAACATTTTCATTCTACATGTTGATCATTTTGGAAAATAAAGCATTTGAGGTACTTGGAAAATTTAGTTCAACAAATACTCCTAAATCCCAAATTTGTTCATAAGAGACTTTTCTAATTATACAATCAATCATAAAAATAAGTCACAAGAATGTCATTCCATATCTCAATCATCACCACAATCAATGCATGCAATGTAAAGACTCTTAGACACAATGTTACCAATGTCATGGGCATGCAGACTCAATGATGAATCTCAGGTGCACCTCCAAACAATCCAACATATTCATATTAGTATCTTCAACAATACCAGTGCCAACACCTTTTAAGATGTTGATAGTAATATCTTCAACAATACTAATATCAATATTTTGATCCAAACAATGATTGGGCGAAGCGATCGGGAGTTAGAGTTCTGCCATCGCCAACTCATAGCGTAACCAGGTACACAACATCCATTACTTGCAAGATTTAGAGGCCAGAACAATCTCCACCGATCCTAATTATGGCCAGGGGATCGTCAGGGTGGATCAGTGTCGCTCGGTACTCGCTCCGGCTCCAGGGCGCTCACTGGACCATGGCAGCATATTCCCCACCAAATCCACCCGCTAGGCAACACTACCGGTCTCCCCTCCGGCCATATTGCGGCTGTACCTGACCGTATCTTCCCCATGAACAATGCCATGATGAATGATCACACCACAACAGGGCCATGCCCAACATCACACTGCAGGATTCTCATGGTACATCAAAGGCACTAAGGCCATCATCACCAAGGCACCAAAGCCAACAGTCTCAATCCATTTCTCTCGAGAATCCGGCAGAACTTCCCTTATACTTTGGGGCTTTTCATGATGCATAACATTCACCAATATGCATCACAAACACTTAGAATTCAAGATCTTCAATACCATTCCAATAGTGCATATCAATAAGAAACATGCTTCACAAGCACTTAGAGCATGGAGTCTTTAATAAATTGTTCTAAGTGTTGACAACAATCAGAATCATGCATCACAAATACTCAATTAAAATTTTCTAAGTTCATGGGCTAGCTACTAGCATTCTGTTCCAGGTTATAAACCTTTTTGTCTAACGTTATAAACATTTTTGTGCTCTGTTACAAACTCCTCCACAATGAGTTATAAACTCTTCTATTTTGGGTTATAAATTTCTATTTTGATGTGTCACAACATTTATGATATAACTCTCTTTCTATGGGTCACAAATCTTTTCTCATCTGTTATAAGTATTTCAACTTCATATTATGAACTATCTTCTTCACAAAACATCTTAAATTCTAGTTTATTATCCTTGTTCCTCTTGTTATAAACATTTCAATTTAGTCTATTATAAGTATTAAATTTTCCATCATAATTATTGCAACCTTAGCTTATAGCTCTCTTGACTCTCATTTTATAACCCCCTTAGTCTTATGTCATAAATTGTTTCATTTCTGTTATGAACTTCTTAGTTCTTATGTCTTAAACATTTGTCCTACTGTCATTGGTTTTCTGGTTTATGTTACAAACTCTTTGACCTCTAGTTATGAAATCTTCAATTTCCTGTTATGATCCTATAAATCTCAGGTTATAAACTTTCTGATTTTCTGTCATAACATCCTTAAATCTCATGTTATAAAATCTTTAAATATGGTGTTATGACTCTTTTAGCTTTATTTCAAAATCCTTTATTTCTTCTAGCATAAGCTTGCTAGTATTGATATTATGTTACAGACTTTTAAAATTTACTGTTATAAATTCTGCACACCAAGTTACAAACTGTTTTAGCCTGCAGTTATAAACTGTCTATGTACTCGTTACAAACTGTTTGTCCTACAGTTATAAACCTACCCTGTTACTGTCATGAATTTCTCACCTCACCATGTCCACTCGATTTTTAGGATGTTTAAAGCTTATAAGGTTCCTTTCTCCCTCACTTACACTCTTCCTCATGTTTCTAACTTTTAAAGTCTCTTATGATCTCTTATGACCTATTTATCCCATTTTTCAAGTTTGAAAGTAATGGTTTTGATTCTTCAAAGTCTACTTTTTGTATTTCAGCAGAATTTTCATTACTATCAATTTTAAACCCATCAACAACCAATTTGGAATGTCTCCATTCTCATTCCATCATGTACAGAAATTCAGCAACATACATTTCGATAAAAAGAATGATCAATCCATCAACCATTCACCACATTTCTCATCCCATCAAAATTCATATCCATATCAAACATCAATAAAACTCAATACAAGCACAAAACAGATTTTGTTCAACCAATTCTAAATATAATAAGGCCATTATGGTCTCTTCTCAAGTCCATGGGCAACACTTGGTTTCACCCACATCAAGAGGCAAGGGTTTTCCTCAAAACCCTAACTCTCAATTACTTTCCACTAAGAGTTTTCAAGCTTTCCCTCCCCTCCTTACCTAGTGGTAGATTCGGCCAAAGAAAACCCTTGAGGTGACCAAGAAACTATCCAAAGAGTCTTCCTTCAAGTGGTTAGAATCAAAGCTCCCAACACTTCAAAACCAAACAATGAAAAATACACAACTTGGTTAGGTTTTACACCATCAAAGAAGAAAAACGAAAATGAAGAATCCATGGTGAGGGAAGTGCAAACTCACAGCTGTACCAAGGAGAGGAAGATTCAGATGTGAAATTTGGTCTTGCAAAATGGTTGGAGTTTGTGGAGAGAATTTCTCATGTGTGAAGAAAGGAGATGAAATGAATGAGTGAAGGGTTATTTTATGGGAGAGGTGGACGGATAATTGAGGCAAGGAGTGGTGGATGAGTGTGTGATGTGGCTTTATGGAGATCAAAGGATTATTAGGTAGAAAACTAGGTTTAAAATTAAACACATCACACTAATGAATGGTTAGAGATTTTCCACCAAATCAAGTCTTCATTAAATGGTAAAACGTGACAAAAATTTAGGCTCTCTCTCTTATTTAACTAAATAGGGCCGAATTTTAATAGGTGGAAGTGAGGGACCATTTTGCAATTTCACAAAGTTTAAGGGCATTCTTGCAAAATTACTAAAAATTTGGAAAATTCCAGAAAAATTATTTTTATGTTCTAAATCCATTTTTATGTTCAAAACATATTTTTATTGAATTTTTTAGATTTTTATTTCAATTAATAAAACTTCATTCTGTTAGGTGCTCATAGTGAGTGGTAATTTTGGTAATTATACCAAAATGACTTCAGAAAATTCTGGAAAAATTCTCAAAATTCTTAAAAAAATTTCTAAGACTAGTTATGT
This sequence comes from Sesbania bispinosa, assembly GCA_026901365.1. Taxonomy (NCBI): domain Eukaryota; kingdom Viridiplantae; phylum Streptophyta; class Magnoliopsida; order Fabales; family Fabaceae; genus Sesbania; species Sesbania bispinosa. Next base: position 233,162 of record QLOH01000651.1, on the reverse strand, counting down.
AATTATTTTCCTCAAATTATATACCAAATATTTACTCATTATTTTAAACGGTGTTGCTGTCCTTACGGCTTCCCGTTGCGGAGAAAAATAGATGTTACATTATCTCGTGCAATCGTGCTTGCAAGATTCCCCTTTTCCTTAAACATGTCCTAGTTTAACATATCAAGAATGAGTCTCCATGTACATACCAAAACTTTTGGAGGTATTGTCTTAGTCCAAAAATGTCTAAAAAAAACTAATGTTAAAGATGTAAAAGTAAGTTAGAAATTAGCCAGGTTGGTTATTTCACTGATTAGGAATCAATTAGTTAGATCGGTTATATAAACCTTATACTACTCTCTTGTAAGACATTTTTTACCATTTAATTCAGTCATAATTCTCTCTTTTCTATACTCTATCTTATTTTCTCTTTGAACCATGAATTTTAACAACTAATTTTCTCATGATAGGCACCTTTATGAAGTGATAGGTAAGTTGATTTTACTCTGTTTATGATAATGCAATCGAGATGTTGTTTGGGTCACAATTCTTTGGGCAATTGATTTATTTTAATTAAAAAATCATTTGAAAGCGCTTTGTTTTGTTTCTTTCTTTGCAAATGTCATGAAGGCATTAACACTTTCAAACGCTACAACCTTTCCATAACTATATCGAAAAGCCACCATCTTGCATTGTGCAAATCGATCTTTGTTGTTCCCGCCACACACACCTACTGGGATGTCTCCATTACAGAGAAAATAAACGAAGAAGATGATGTGAAAATTTGAGGGTAAAACCATATTTGGCTGGATGATGAGTGTCTTTTGCCACTTTTCTTCACAAGAGAACGCGAAAAATAAAAGTGTGGGCGCCACCACTTTTATTTTCTTTCTCGCCTATTTTCCCGAAAAAGTTACCTTTTTCCACTTAAAATCATTCATATAGTTTTCTTTCCTCCCAAATCAATAAAACAAACAAAGCGAGCAAAACCATTGTTTGGCTCTAGAAAAACCATTGGGCGTCTCATTTATCCTTGCTTCATTGGACCCAATCTGTCTTATTGTGTTTACGTCTTGCCTCGATTCATGCACCGACCGAGGGAAGAACACTTGGATTGTTGCTCTTTGAGTGGTCAATTAGGTACTTGAAGGGTAATCCTGCCAAGGCTTTCTCTTACGCAATCATTAACGATTATATGAGTTTGTGTGACGTGGTTTGGGCAAGCTATCCCTTAACATGTATATCTCTTACTGGGTGGTTTGTCCTACTTGGTAAATTTTCTATCTCACGGAAGACTAAGAAACAACCCATAATGTCTCATTCTTCATTAGAAGCAAAATATCATTTCATGGCCAATATTGTTTGTGAGCTAAAGTGGATTAAGGGCATACTCTCCTGCCTTAGTGTCATGCACTCATGCATCTCAACTCTGTATCTTTACTATATAGCCAAATAGCTTTGCACATTGCCAAAAACCTGGTCTTTCATGAATATACATAACACTTTTAAGTTTATTGTCTTTTTTATTTGCAATGAGATTATGTAAAGAAATATTCAACAATCTTATGTTCCTATAGTGTGCAACTCTGAGATATTTTTATCAAGCTTTTAGATATAGTGTTTGGAAAAACTAGCTGAAAAATCAACTGAAAGCTGAAATTTAGTCGATTTCATTGAAAGTGTTTTGTAAAATTAACTAGAAACTGTAAAAATAACAGATAAAAACATCATTAAAATGATAAGAAATGGTGAGTGAAGGTTATTGAGAGATAACATTATAAAAAATGTTCAGCTAGTAGTTAGCTTCTCAAGTCATCTTAACAAACATTAATAAAATGATTTCAATTATAAATTTCAGGTTCTATCATTCAATCTAAAATATGTTAGCAAACACATGGTTAAGATACGCATGAGTGACTTCCTTCCTTGACAAATTTTGTATTCAAAACCTTCGTGCCCCGACCCAACTTAGGGGTAAAATATGATAAGTGCAATCACTCACTACTGCAAAATGGGCTTTTAATGACGGTTAAAAAAGGCTTTTAACGATGGTTGTGGGAACCGTCGTTGATCCAGGCGTCGTTAAAAAGTGGGTTTTCAACGATGTCTGTCGACCGTCATCATAAGTTAGAAACCACGACAGTTGTTTTAGCATGGACATACCACGACAGTTCATTTAGTAACCGCCGTTGTTTCTTCAATGTGGTGTAGTGAAAGGGACTTTCTACGACGGTTCCTTCAACCGTCGTAGAAAGTCCCTTTCACTACACCACATTGAAGAAACAACGATGGTTACTACATGAACCGTCGTTGTTTCTTGGACATACAACGACGGTTCTAGATTTAACCGTCGTTGTATGTTATGTTTACCCTAGAAATTCTGTAGCTAATCCGTAGCTAACATGAGAAAACATAATTCTAATACTTTTAAGCACAAAGAATACTGCTAACTATAATATTAATAACAGTAACCACCAATTAATGAACTATTTTGTGAAATAGTTTTATTATTAATTGAAAGGTAATACTAATCTGAAGCTAAATAAACTAAATTTAGTCTTTTGTTAGAGGTCAAGCATATCACCCAAATTATATATATATATATATATATATATATATATATATGAGGAGGGTTATAATTACACCGGTGTAAGTTACACCAAGTGTTACACCGCTGAATAATTTTTTATATGATCATTGTATTAAATAATCCACCGTTGGATTGAAAGTTACTATCATATAGATCATACATATAAAATTTTACATTAATCCGAAATTATTTGATATGTCATTGAGATGTCTCAGGATTAACGTTATATATACATTTGAAATATATGAAAAATCCAACCATTTGATTACCAAGTTATTAGTGTCAAAATTTTACGAAATTTGGCACATATAATCTTGATGATGAACAAACATAATTCAACGGTTGGATTACTAAAAAACATATTCGATTTGTAGTTATTAGCGGTGTAACACTTGGTGTAACTTACACCGGTGTAATTATAACCCTCCTCTATATATATTATTAATAATCTAAGTGGATCTTAATTTTCAAGATGAAGTTATACACAATGTTAACTATTAACAGTATAGAATACATAAATAAAACCCTTAACCCTTCCAAAATATATGTTAATTATTTAAAACAATATTATATTAACATTCCTATCTCGAAGTAAGTTCTTATTAGTTTATATAAAATAAATTATAACTAAATATGGAACTCCAATCCCTTAATCACGCACACAAGGAAAGTAAGCCAAATTAAAATCATTGGTTGACCATTTTCAAAATTTTTAATTTAATATAATACTTTTATCTCCACTAGTAATTTCTTCCCCCAAGCTAGTATTACCAAATCTCAGTACAGGAAATGCAATGAACCTAAAAAAATTTAGGAAGAAATATCTACAACATCGAACATAATTAGAGATATATACAATAAAAGAAAATAATATAAAACGTTAAATACCTTACATATATAACGCATTGAGGTATGCGATGTCTCTCATTCTTGTTTAAGACATTTATTTGGATTGTCAACTGCATACAAAACAAAATACATAGTAAGATAGCCACTTTATTTTGGTTCATGGCAAAAAAAGAAATACGCATCATTCATTAGAAGTTGTGCCTGCATTTTAGTTAATATGAATTGAATTAGAGGTAGTATGATTGATTTTAATTTAATTTGACCCAACCTAACATCAATTAATTTGTTTTTTTTTTTCATTACAAAGTATCAATACAATAATTAAGCCAATTGAAACAGTGTACAATAAAACATATATAGAAACAAGGCTACCAAATTGTATATGGCCAAAAGAATTTAAAGGGTATCATTCTACATCAAAATCATATATTCAGTATGAAACTAAAGCCGAGAAGCAGCAGAATCCACAATTGTGAATTCTAGAAGACATTCTAGTTGTTAATCACACAATATAATATAATTTGAGTTATTTAAGTTCAAATCATAAGATATGAATAAGATGGCTTTGGTTATTCATGAATCTTGACGTGTAGCAGGAGCACAATTGTGAAAGATCTGAAATTCTGGATCATACAGAAAGTTAGAGTACAGAGCAAGTCCAACTAAAGTTTAGTTTTTTTAGTCTACATTCAACTGTCATAAATTCATATCTGTTAGCAAGCCAATAACATGATTTTTTTTAGGTAAATGATGTTTGGTACTTGTAGATAGAAAGTGAAAATCACCTTTTCATAGTACTTCTAATGGTCATTGATGCAGCAAATAGCTGTGTGCAATGCCTTGTGGAAGTCACCAGATGCATCATCCAACAATTTTTGTGATCAAAATACACATATTAAGGATCTTATAACGCTCTTCTCATCAGTACCCCACCCTGCAGAGTTCAAAACCATTAAATATTAAATTTCAAGATGGCATGAAAAACATAGCAAATTCATATCCCCAATCTATCAAAGCATTTTTTTTATAGTCTCACAGTGCTCACCTAGAGGATGCAGTGGCCAAAGAAACCTCAGGGGACTACAAGAAGTTCCTCCTCACATTGTTGGGGAAGCAAAATTGAATTAATTGCTCTACCTAAGGGCATATCTTGTAATGGATTTCAGTTATGTTGGTGTCTTGTTGAGTGGTTTAATTAATTGAACAAATGGTTCTCCCTTAATACAAGTTTCATCATCCTTTCAAGCTGAGCTTGTTTCATCACCAGCAAAATGTGAACAGATACACAAACCACAAGCTGCTCCGATTGCTATTTTTTCACTTGCAGACCATTTCAGTACATTCTGCTTTTGTCTTGCAATTCCCAAATTAATGAAGATGAGAATATAGAGATCCATTTATAGTCATTTTTCCTACCACTATAGTCATGATTATGTGCTCATATAATTAACCATCACTTCACTCCAATGATTAACCAAACATGAAGTCATAGCATAAGAACAATTTTCCATTTCTTCTGCTATATTATTTAAATCAACCGTGAAGTTAAAGCAATGTAAAATATAACCTCAATTCCATTTCCTCTGTTAAAGCAATTCTGAATAGGCTCCTTAGGCAAACCCAATTGGTTGAAACAGTTCTGCCACTTCTTGTTCCTCCCCTAAATTGCTAGAAACTCAAACCTGAAAATCAAATCATAATGTATGTTTTGCCTCATTTGCAGTTGCAAATATCTAAGATCCAATAGAGTTATTAGAACTATTTACCTTGAAAGGGAATTTGCAAGAAGCTCACTAGTAGCTTATCTCATTTAAGTCATAAAAGCCATATTGAAAGATTTAACTCTGCAGATCAAATTATAATATGAAAGTATAGCACATTTAAATTAAAACAATGACAAGGAAAAATCGAAGGTGAAAGTATAACAAAAATGATAACAGTATTGAATAATTGTTCACTAACATAAAATAAGTAATTGCAACCATACCCAAGCTCACGAGCAAAAGGTAATACAAAGGCACAAAGGCACCAAGGCAAAGGTCCACATGGAAACAAATAAAAAAACTTGATGCTAGGTGACCAAGTTCCTACAGAAGAAATTGCCAAATTATCTGCATTATGGTAGTATTACATACCTGCAAACAACATTTCATACTTCTATGCTCACTGGCCTCTAATCAATGTGAGTATGTGTAGCTTTTTCTGAACAGTACAGTACAGAACAATTTTACACAGAGAAAGAAAATTTTACACACAATAGTTTTACACAGAGAAAGCCATTGCGCAGACGCAGAGAAAGAAATACTAACCGTGTGAGTGTGTGTACCTTTTTCTGAACAGAGACTGGCGTTGTGGTGGTGGCAAGGAGCCGAGGACGTGAGCGGATGAAGACAGAGGACTGGCAGAGGCAGAGGGCGGACGCGAGCGGAGGCGGAGGAGGTAGGAAGAGGGACGATGGAGGAGGCTGTTGGACAGTGGAGGAGGGAGAGAGAGGGCCGGTGAGAGACAGAGAGAGAACGACACAGGGAGAGGGACAGTGGAGGAGAGACGGCGAGGGGTTAGAGAGAGAGATCGTAGAGAGAGAAAGGAGAGGAACGCGCGACAATGAATGGAAGAAGGGAATAGGGTTTGGGATATAAAAGGAAGACCGAGACGGTTATGTAAACCACCGTCGTAGTTGCTTACCATAACTGCTACCTGCACCAATCTGTTTTGCTCTCCACACCCGCTTTTTGTTTTCAGAAACCAGTCTACAACGGTTGCTAGAATAACCGTCGTGGTTTGTGCCCATTTCTACCTACACCCACGTTTTACTAGATGCACCGTCCCTTATTTTTTAATTTAAATGAGGATAACAACGACGGTTAGGGAGGGAACCGTTGTTGTTTCCTAAATTTCTTTCTGCACCACCTTTTCACTGAATGCACCCGCCTTTTTTATTTTTTATTTTTACTTTTTTACGACAGTTGGATTTATAACCGTCATAATATCTATTTTTAACGACGATTTTTATGGAACCGTCGTGATAGCTTCCAAAAAAATTACAATTTTGCCACCGCGTTATTTTCTACAACGGTTGTCAAGGAACCGTCGTGGATTAGACGTTGTAAAAAGGCATTTTTGTAGTAGTGACTCTTTTATCATGATTGGTTTTGTTGCGACTTCTTGTTGTACATATGATCTCACTATTTTAGGAAATTTGCTAGAGATTATAGGAGCTACTTGATATATACGAGAAATCATATATAGGAGTGATTTTTAGTGATCACAACCGTCTTCAAACCATAGCTAGTCCATAGATGTCAATACTAGCTTGTGTGTTAAATTATCGGGATATGGCCTTTTCATCCCCACTTCACTTTTTACACGTAAAGTCAACACACATGATAATTTCTCCTAAAAACATCTCTTTTCCATTGAAGACGTACTGTGTAATGATATTGATCACTTGATAAGTCTATATTTTCTAGAAATTTCACCCCTGTTATATTATAAAATTTTAATTTAAAACCTGTAAATTAAAATATCGAATCTCATACATGAAGTTTTCTTTTCACCAAAGATCTCGTTTTGGACCACAAGTACGTGTGATGATAGGTTTGTATTGGCCTACATATGTTGAGTAATTAGAACTTGAATTGTGCTTCGATATATATGCACCGACGACAGCTATATATATATCCCAAAAACTTTCCAAGAAGTTGTCTGTCCCGCAATTATTTTCGGGATATTATACCAAACCATTTAAAGGCAGTGTCTTATGTGTGGCCCAATTCGAAACGAAGTTCTTCACCGTCACTTTATAAACATAAAAAAGTGAAGCCTAATTTGATAAACTTTCATTCTATATGGGTGACAGCAAAAAATCCCTACGTATAATTTAGATTTATAGAAGCTAAACTACGCTTGAATTTATAAATTTCGAAAACTAGGATTTGGGCCTCTGTTCTATAAGGTGACAATGAGGAACTTGGAACTATCCATTCTGATCAATTGGTCCACACGTAAGACACTATTTAATTATAAATGTGTTGGTGGGTGTATCTAAAAAATAATTGCGGGGCAGACAATTAAATATAACTGGTTTTGAGTATATATGAGAAGGATTAACTTACACTATGTATATTAATTATTACATTGTTGAATAAATTTTTAACATATCATTGTATTAAATAATCCACCATAGGATTGAAAGTTACTATCATATAGATATCATACACATAAAATTTTACATTAATCCAAAATTATTTGATATGTCATTGAGATGTCTCAAGATTAACGTCATATATACATTTAAAATAGGGAAAAATATGTTTTTCGTCCCTGTAGTTTCGGTCAACTTGGGTTTTCGTCCCTATACTTTAAATCCTCGGTTTTTTGTCCTTGTACTTTCAAAAACCCATAACAGTAGTCCCTGCCGTCACTTTGGTCCGTTAAACATGTGACGTGTCAATTACCTAGCATGCCACGTGTCAATTGCCCAACATGCCACGTCACAGGTTTAACGGTCCAAACTAATGGCAGGGACTAATGTTTAGGGGTTTAGAAAGTACAGGGACAAAAAACCAAGGATTTAAAGTATAGGGACGAAAACTCAAGTTGATCGAAACTACAGGGATGAAAAACATATTTTCCCTTTAAAATATATGAAAAAAAACCAACCATTTGATTATCAAGTTATTAGTGTCAAAATTTTACGACATTTGACACAAATATTCATGGTGATGAATAAACATAATTCAACGGTTGGATTACTAAAAAAACACATTCGATTTGTAGTTATATACGGTGTAATACTTAGTGTAACTTACACTGGTGTAAGTTGAACCCTCTCTCTCTATATATATATAAGTTTTTGTAGAATGTGAGTTTAATAAATTTAATTGTTAAATAATGTAATATTAATATGATGATTGTGCATGTTATTTTTGGATAAATTCAACATTCATATATATATATATATATATAGGTGGAGATCAACTTACTCAAGTTGTAATTCTGGGTAAAGTTACTCCGCTTAATAACTTCTTATAAACATTGAATTTTATCAATCCAACCAATTTTTATTAAATAGATCAAGTCTACAAAATTTCATAAAATTTAAAAATTATTTGATATTTCATCAAATCACTTCAATTGAACGTGCAATATACTTTTTAAAATACAAGTAAATGTTTACTCTAAAATTACATACCTATGAATGCAGGGGCGAAGCCAGGATCTTAAGTTAGGGGGGCCAAATAAAGTTGAAGTGTGAGTCCCTGACCCTAATTAACTATATTTTATTGATTTTTTTTACAATTCAAATTCAAATCCTGGTTGATTCTATTGATCCTATTCTAATTTTAATCCCTATTTCTTAATTTAAATTTAAAATATTATCATTATCATTTAAGTCGTGAATTTTTAAAGTAATTTTAAGAAGTATAGATTAATAACTCAAATTCAAATCCTTCTTTAAATTTGGATTATATACTGAATTATATTTTTTTAATGATAAATTTTCTAACACTAATCCTTATTTTTACAATTCAAATTCAAATCCTGATTGATTCTATTTTTTTCTATTAAAATTTTAATCCTTATTTCTTAATTTAAATCTAAAATATTATCCTTATCATTTAAATTTATATATTAGTATAGATACTATTTTTAGTCAACCAATTTCAATACCCTAATTAACTATATTTTATTGGTATATATATATATATATATTAGTATAGATACTCTTATATAATTATTCAAAATTTTATATATATTTATATATATATGTAAAAAAAAGTTGAGGGGGTGGGCATGACCCCCTTAGTCCCCAAAGCCCTCCGCCCTTGTATAAATGTTTAATTGATCTGAAATTTGGTGTGCATAAACATCATATTAATATCAAATTAGTCAACAGATATTCTATAAAAAGTTATTAAGCGGAGTAACTTTGTCAGAGTTACTCCTTAATTAAGTTGATCCCCACCATATATATATATATATATATTAGAATAGACATTTACTTATATTTTGAAAATCATATTATACATTAAAGTAAAGTTATATCATGAAACATTAAATAATTTTTAAATTTTATGAAAATTTATAGGTTTAAGTTACTTAATGAAAATTTTCAATTTGTCGGTTGGATTAATAAAATTCAATGTTTACAAAAAGCTATTAAGTGGAGTAACTTTTGCAAAGTTACTCCTAGAGTAAATTGTGTGGGGGTAGGGTTAAATATGTCTGTGATCCTTAAAATATAGAAAAGTTTGATTTTAATCCCTCATTCATTTTGGCCATTTAAATTTTATAAATATTTCTTTTAGTCCTTGATGTTAATTATGCTCCATTAAGTTTTATTGTGATATTTCCATAAAATTTCCTATCAATTTGAATTCCGAAGGAAAACTGCCATTTTAATTGCAAGTTATTATTATCATATAGATATAGGTATGCAATTTTATATCAATTTGAAGTTATATAATATATTAAAATTTAAAATCATTTGATTATAAATTTATTATTAATTAAATTTTATAACACAAATAATAAAAATAATACATATTTAATTGATCAATGATTGGATGAATAAAAAATTAAGAAAAACTTTTCATGAAAAAATTATTTATAATGTATATAGTACCGAGGTGTTATATCGATATAACTTCAATTCCTTTCTCTCATATCATATATGTGTGTGTCGGTGCTTAGGGTACCATATATAGTTCTCTTCTAATTAAGTTCTAGCTCAACTTGGTATGTTAGACCAAATTAAGACCATGCAAACCTGATTATAACATGTATATGTATATGTGGTCCAAAACGATCCGCTAACCGAAAAGAAAACCTACGTTTGAGATTCGAATTTTCATTATGGACCCAAAAAAAAGAGAGATTCGAATTTTCATTCAACATATTTTAAATTCAAAGATTTTTTTTTGTACGTGTATATATAAAAAGAGGTGAAATTTGTAGCGGCTGTGGGCTACTCATCCGTATAGGGTCTTCAAATGGCCCAAAAGAAATGAACAGAATCTTTAGTAATTATAAGAAAACTATTTTAAATTTTTATTTTATATATGTGTGTGTAATTATATATAATGTATTGACTCATCAGTGAAGTTTTTAGTTCAAGACTGCATAATATATTAGTAAATTAAAACTGGAGTTTAATATCTGATGTGAGTGACCTTGTAAGATAAAGTTTGGTTGTGATTAATTAGCTAATTTGTTCGGTGAAATTAAATCTCCATATGAAGAGACTTAAGTGTACGCCATTTGAACGCAGTTCAGATGGGCAAGATTAATCAGAACAGCTGTCACTATAATAGATCATAGGTTAATTAGGTAAAAATTGTTATCATAGTGAAATCAAGAGTATTTATTTATAGTTACGTATTTTTTATGTTACTTGTATTGCCGAATGCATCAATTTATCATTCATGGAAGTGATATAATTAGCAGTGAGTTGAAACCAAAACACCATTGAAGACTTGAAGTCCTTTTCCATTACAGCTGCCGCATTATATATTTCCCTTCTTTTTTTTCTGTTACTTTTTTGTTGTAAATATTAATTGAGCATTTATCATTTATAGAAAATATTTTTGGTATCGATAATTAATTTTTAAGGTACCAATCTAGCAATGGCCAGTGTTACGCTTTCACGTATTCTTATATTTTAGTATCTATCATTTCACCCTATTAAGAAAATTAATTTAGAAAGAATCCAATTATTTAATTAATATAAAGTAACATTTTAAAAATATATAATTCATGAAGAAATATGCACGTCCTAATTATAAAATAAAAAATATTGGTAATTGTTATCATCAAAGGTATTGGCAATTAATTGCAGCTAATTATAATATTTAATTAGATTTTATTTCAAACATAAAATTAATTAAAGAAATTTTAAAATATTTTTCAATTAAAAATATAATCATATTATAAGAGATATATTATTCAAACAATCAATATGTATAACATGCAATACATTTTTTATTTCTCTTCATTGTATTACCTGGCCATGCACACACTATCTTTTCTCTTTCTTTCTCAATGTTATATAAGATTGTTCAGTACAACTTGGTTATGTACATATATATAATTTCTTGAATTATAATGTTGATCGGCATTTCAACACAAAACACATTAAGGGTGTGTTGAGTAAAGTACAGAGAAATAGGGTTATATGAAGTGGAGAGAAAAACAAATGAGAAATAGTGAAATAGTGAAGAAATATGAGTTATTTGGTAGGAGAGAATTAAGAGTGAAATAAAATGGAAATTATAGAGTGATATTTTTCTCTCATGTTGTTTAGTAGGAAAGAAATTAAATAAAGTTAAATTAATAGGGTGTAAAAGTGAATTTCCACTCTATTTCTCCTCTCTTGAGCAGAGAAATTCTTTTGGGTGAGACACACACTTTTAAATTTCTGTCATCTCTAATTTCTCTTCTACCAAACAGACAAATATTCTTTTCTCCACTTTATTTCCCCACTATTTCCTCGGGTTGAGCATGAGACGGTTTTTGCTCTGTCGCTAATATAATTTTTCATCAAATCAAATTCTTAGACCCAAACCCATCCATGCATGCATAAACCCAAAAAAAATCCGACATTGTACGATTCTAATTAAGATATGAACCGTCTACAACCCGAAAAAAACCTTAAACCCTAATTTTTTTTTTATTTTTTTATTAACTTCTAAATATTATTAAGAAAAATATCACTATATAACTTTAAGTATGGAATGTACTTTAAAAGTTGATAGAGCCTTTAACCCGAATATGTTCTCAATCCGATATCGGATTATTAAATGAGATCCAATTTAACTTTAATTTTTCATATAGGAAAAGATCTAACCCAGGCGGCCCAAGTAAGGTGGGGACAAATTTGTTATGCTCACCCCTACTATTTCCCTCTACTAAAGAGAGGGTAAGAAAGATCTTTTGCAGTGATAAAATTGAAGAAAAAATTGTGTGATTTAATGAGTGATATAATTGATAAATATGTAGAAAAATATGTATTATATAAATTTATAGTATGAATTTATTATCCTTTTTAGTTTTTTTAATTGAGGTAACTGGTTTTTATTAACTATATAAAATAATACAGGTATTAGCTATACATACTGTTATATGGGGGAAAAGGCACGTTTCTAAGAAATCAGAATTCAATTCACGTTTTCTGAACCTTCTTCGAGTATGTTTGGATGGGCTTCTGGACATGTTGAACGTGCGTAATACTATTCGAAACGTGAGTTAAGCATTTTTGAATTTGTTTGGGTAGGCATTCTCAACTCAAGTTTAGAGAAAAACTTGAGTTTGTACAGATGCAGAAATTTCTTGCTTCTGCGTTTCTTATTACGTGAGTCCCAGTTCCTATTTTTTTTATTTTCGTTTTTACCCTCCTTGCGTTACTTTAAGATTCCTTGTCTTGTCCGTCTATTCATCTGCTGCATAACTCCTATATAACTCCATAAACAGACTTGAGTCTTGACTGAAACGTTTTACAACATGACTTCATTCCACTTATGACAAACCAATTATATATTTAAATAGACATGCAGGATGATAAAGTTTAGATGTGAGTAGAAAGCTCCATACAAGACCATGCCAAGTGTGAAAACATGTGGTCATGCATTTGCCATGTACAACACCACAAAGCATTGGGCATGTGTTCATGCATGCCCAGCATATGCTTGTATTTATGGGTAGGGAAAACCATGTCATTAACTATTTGCTGCTAGCTTCTCATTAAACTAGGGTGAGAATATTGTTATTTTTTATGTGGATTTTTAGGAGAAAAATATATTAGAAAATATAACGTTACTATTTACTAGCAATTTTATTTTTAAATATTTATCACATTAATTATCAAATTTTTATAGCATCGCATAATTTTATATAACAAACAAAGACATGTCCTTTTTAGTAATTATACCTGCAAACGTGATTTATAAAATCTCAACCAAACAACATTCACTTTCTTAAACTCACGTTTGCAACAAACTATCCAAACAAGAAATCACGTTTATACAAACTCAAGTTCCCTTCAAATCACGTTCAATAAATCACATTCACCTAAACTCAAGTTTACATCAATACATGTGGTGAAATGTGTGACGTTTAATGGGTTGATGCTAACCAGCAGTGACAGGAATATGTGCTGTGCTGAGTCTGAGAATTGTAGTAGTATCTTACATCCTGGAAGGAAATTAATCACGAGATAACAAATTCATACAACAAAAATATACAACAACTCATATAACACATTTTTTTCTCTCTCTATATATCTCTATCATATCACCTATCACATCTCATATTTCTCCCTCTTCTTTCTTTTTTCTCTCTTTCTCTTTCACAGTTGTATGTTGTATATAAGGTTGTATGAGTATTATTTCTCATTAACCATGTGTTTGTTACGGGTGATTTAGCGAAGAGAAAGACGAGAAAGATAGAGACAACGAAGAAACAGAGGCACCATCGCGTTTGGAATGACAGGAAGAGAGAGTTTGAGCACACTTTTATCAATGGGTCCCACTTTCCAGCAATCTCTCCATGGCAGAGGAGAAATGGGTGAGAGAGGGGGTAGATTTGTGAATTGTCCACGTTTTACCCCCTGTGCATTATTTTATAAGCTGTTGGAAAAGGTTGGGTCTATTTAGTCTTTTTAATTTTTTACACATCACTCTCTCTCTCATTTTTCCACAACACCAAACAACCTCTATTTCTACTTAATTTCTTCACTATTTCTCTCTTCTTTATCTCTCTCTTTCCTATTTCTCTCTTCCCTATTTCTCTCTCTAAACCAAACAAAGGGAAGGAATATATATTTTGTCGATGTGAATCAAGAAGCAAAATTAATTATTGTCGGAAGCATACCAACTCTATAATTTTGATCTCATTTTAGAGGGTCGTCCTATTTTCTCTATGCTTGAATGAGAAGTGAAAATGATGGAGAGAAAAAATATAAAAAAAAGGGAAGGAAGAGAAAATAAAGGAAAAATTAGAGAATTTGTAAATTGTTTGGTTTGAAAAAAAAGTGAGAGAAAGGAAAATGAGTATATGTGATATATAATTACATATTTACCCTAATCTATTATTATTATTATTATTATTATTTAAATAATAATAATAATAGAAGAAGTAGTAGTAGTTTCAACAACTATAACATTTTCGCTTATTTGCAGTTGGATTCATCAATTTATTGGCAAAGGGAAAGAGGGCCTTTTAACCAAAGTAGTACGGATTATTAATTTATTTGCCAAAAAAATGCAAAAAAAAAAAACAATTTACCGCGGTGGAGTAGAAATGAACAAGCTGGAAAGGAGAAGCGCTAACTTGGTTAGCGCCTCTTGAAGGCGCTAACCCAGTTAGCGCCTCTTTTTAAAAAACAAATACAAAGGAGGCGCACTAACGGAGTTAGCGCTCCCAGTTAGCGCTTCTTGTTATTTAACTGATTTATTTAATTTAAATTATTAGCTAATAAAAAACATCTTAATTAAAATTAATATTTAATTTAAATTATTAATTGATAAATATCTTTTAATTATAATTAATAGTTTGAATTAATATTTTATTTAAAATATTAATTTAGTTAACTGAAATTATTAATTAATAAATACATGTTAATTATAATTAATAGTTTGAAATTTTAAAGAAATTCAACATAATTAAGCACCTAATATAATTTGGATGGATCACATTAATGAAAACAACTTAATCATGTGGGGGGATAGGGGAGAGAATACAATGACAACGTCGATTTCTGGCATCACGAGGTGGGTTTCTCCTAGGCTCAAGGTCTTCTCCTTCACCTTCAATTACGTTCTTCGATGCACTTGCTTCCTCGAAAAATGCTTCATTCAAGTTAAAACCAAGGCCAGGTAGTTCAGGTTGTTTGGAAGAGTTGCCTTGGTAAGTGAACCCACCAGATGCTAGTGACATGATTGGAACATCTTGCCACTGATCAATCCAACTTGTGGGTGTTGAAAATGTTGCACCAGTTTGGGTATACATGGGTGGAGTACTAACATTCACCGGTGGTGTGGGCATATAATAATCCCCCATCGAAAAGGGAGGCGGATTAAAATGATTGGGAGAAGGCATATTTGTAGGATTAGGCTGAGATGGATAATAATAAGAAGAAACTGGATCAAAAGGATCTACTGGAGGCACATATTATACATCCCTGGCTCAGGTTATGGTGCTGGTGGGATTGTTAGTTGTTCATGTGTCACTCGTCTACGACAACGATGAAGTCCTTGACCTTCCACCCGTCTAGCAGGGATATCTATGTTGACTTGTGCTTCTTGTGCAGGTTGAGATGGTACTGGAGCTGATATTGCAAGGTATGTTATTCTATCTATTTTACAACAAATCTACAAGCAATGACTAATTTCTGATCGCATGTTTTCAAATGAGAATGTACTTTGCCCTTCCGATGTCACAGTGAAATACATGCGCTCCAAGCTATCAACCTGTATCATGAACCAAAACCAAAATAGGAAACACGATCTACATATGTTACAGTACAATAATGTGTATGATATAAAAAAGTTTATAAAGACATTGTTACCATGTTGTCAGTCTTTGCACATGTTGGTGACATTATGCTTCCCCCCAAGGTTCATTTGTCTTACCCTCTCAACTACCAAATCAGGATCTTGATTTCGATCTACAATCATTGGGGCTACCCTCTCTGGGGCCCATTTAGGCCAAGTTCAGGTCGAACCTCTCTTCTGAGTACTTCTCGCCCTTCAAAACCAGTAACTTCTGGCCTAGCCCCAAATGCATCAGCAAGTCTTCCCATTTGCCCTGCTAACACTTGGTAATTCTGATTAGTGGTTTCCACTAAGGGTGTGATCATTGTAGCCATTTGGTGAGTCAACATGTTAACCATGTCATGGTTGCTCTCATCCATTTGTTGTCTCATGGACTGTAAGGCCACATTAGTAAAGGCACTTGGTCCTAGTTGGTTAGACCACATCTCTGGGGAATTCCTGTTGTTCTTAGGGGGAACAGAAACCGCTAATGGGTTTGTATAGACATTTTGAGGCATACCTAAAGTAGCCACAATACCCTGAGTATAAAAACCAGGGGGGGTCCCTCGGCCCTAAGAGGCTCGTATGGCCTTACTTGGCTAACTACAGGTTCTTTTGGTTGAGGAAGCGTACCTGTTGGTACTTCATCTTCCCTATATCTCCCAACTCCACCTGGAGAGTTCTGACTACCATTATGGCTACCATGGGAGGCTTCATTGGCTGAGGAGTTTCCAGAGGAAGCCCTTGTACCATTCTTGCTCCTATTTGTCATGGTTTTTCTACCACTTCTTATATTCGTGCAACACTATACAAAAGAGGTCCCCCCGGGCGTGCCAATTTGTTTGTCCTAATATTTTGTCCAAACAAATGTATCTCAGAGCTATCTGGGATGAGATACGTATCCTAAAAAACTATAGGTTCTCTAAGTGTTGATTCTAAGAGCAAAGTAGAAAGATACTAAATACAGCCACATTATATAAAAGGCCCCAAAGATGGGCCGAATCTTGCATTGAAAGTGAAAAGAAATTATAGAGTGTAAAAAGAAATTTAGAACTACAAGTACATAAAAACATTCAAAAGAGATGAACAAATTAAAAGTTGGTCTGCGTGTTCCCTACTTTCTCTTTACAAGCTGGGTGCCTTTAATCTCAGAAACGGATGCCATGGCTTTTTAGAGTGCTGTTGAGTGTTCAGGTTGCAGACCTTTGTCTCTTCCCTCATAGGGCTATTTATAGTTACTTCCTGAAACTGTCTTTGTGGAAGCATAACTGTTGTGCGCACATTGCTGGAACTCCCACGTTCTTTGGAAGCTGCACCAACGAGCCTTTGATAACTGCCACTGATGTCGTGGAATGTAAATTAACCCCCTCGAACTGATAACGATTAAAAGCCTGCTTCGAGCCATGGAGATGGTTTCTCTTTCAAATGTTACTCCTCCTCGAGCTTGCCTCTGCTTTGGCTTTTCGATCCTTCCTATAGAAAGGGCTTCGATCCTTTCCCACATATTCAAAAACCTCAAGTCAAAACTGCCATCCACAGTAAATGCTCTTGACTACCGGCCATCTTGAATGTGGTAACTGTGACCTTATCTGCATTGGTTCACCTTGGTGGCGTTCTTAATGCATTGATGACCCTTGGCTCTATAAAAGGATGAGCCTTCATCGGTACCTGGCATCTTCTCTTCATCTTCTTTCTCTTATGGAGGGGTCTCTAGTATTGGTTGCCCTATTCGACCTGGCTCTTCACCATCTTTTTGGTTGCCTGGTCGACAGGGTGTCCAACACTAGTAACCACTTCAAACTTAATTAGTATTGAACTCAGGTCGAATAGTTCAGCCAAATTTAAGGGTCACTATCCTATGGGTGACCTTGTATTATTTCCACCCCAACGATGCTAGTCTCAAGTCTAAGGGCGCAGCTAAGCTTGATGTTCTTATTTCACCTTGTTGAGCTTTCAAGGATGAAGAAGAGGAAGGTGAGGCCACAACGCGACTTTGAGGGTCTAGAACAACTTTGGCCCCTTAATCATTGATGACAAAAAATACGCCAAAGGCCATTCTTCGAGAGAGATACCAAGCTCGAACAGTAGAAACACCTGGAAGACATTACCTTCGAAGAGGAAAGTTAGGCTCGAAGAAGGAAGCTGATACCTATTACAACTTTTATTTTTGTAACTTTTCGAACATTAATGAAATTATTTCTTTTTCTTTGTTCGAACTTTAAATTCAGAATTTATAGCTAACAATTACAAATAAATTAATTAAAGTTATAAAAAAACTTACTTGTTGCGACTCCGTAGAAGGAACGAATATGGAATGAGCTTTACAATCACCTACAAGCAACTATTTTGTTCAAAACGATCCTATGAATGGGGGGAACTTTTTAATCGGTGAGTTTTTTAGAATAAAAAGAGAGAGGGACAGAAAGAGAGGGGTGGCTGTATGAGAGAAAAAGGGAGGAAGGAGGAGGAGGAGGTTGAAAATGGAGGAAGAGGGGAGGGGGAAAGGTTTTTACGCATACAACTTTTAACATAGCGACGGCCTGGCCATCGTTACGCTTTAAAAAAAATCAGCGCGCGCAAATTAAAATTTTATTTTTAATGTAGCGACGGCCTATAGTCGCTCATGCCGTCGCTACATTTAATTTTGATTTTTTCAGAAACAAATAAAAAAATTTAATTGTAGCGACAGCCTGACTGATGCTATCGTCACTACCTAGCGACGGTCAAACGGTCTGGCCGTCTCTAAGTATTAATTGCACCGAACAGTGCATATAATGTTGTAGCGACGCTCTAGCAACGGGCCGGCCGTCGCTACTAGCGACACTTTATGGCCGTCTCTACAAGGCTGTCGCTAATTTGCGTTTTTCTTGTAGTGATTCTCTTTATATTTTTGCATTTTAATGACTTAATTAATGAGTTTGCAACCATATAGCCACTAATTAACCCTCTCTTTAGCACTTTATATCCAATATTAAATGAGGATATTTTAGTAAAGATATATTATATTAAAATACATCAATCATTTTATTGGTATGTGCCCGTAACTTTAAATAAGAGTTTTAAAACGGAGGTAGTTTGTAATCGGGGCTACTGCTGTATCACTTGACATGCATGGGCAATTCCTTTGTTTGTTATCATAGAAACAGCGACGAGAGAGTTGAACGAGAATGAAATAGGTGGTATATTCATCAACCACCGTGTTTGTTACTGAGGAGAGAGGGAGATAGAAGTGAGTGCCACATGTGGGTCCCACATGTTTTATTTTCTTCGGTGAGAAGCGAAGAGATTGGGGAGAGTTGGAATTGAGGTGTGAATGGACTATATTACCCTTACTGCATGTGTTTGCAAATTGTTATTTGGAAGGATAATTTAGTCTTTTTAATTTTTTACAAATATATCTCTCTCATTTCTTTACAATCAAATAATTATAAAAATTAATTTCTTTTCTATCTCTCCCCTATTTCTCTAATACCAAACAACCTCTATTTCTACTTTATTTTTCTATTATTTCTCTCTTTTCTGTCTCTCTCTTTCCTATTTCTCTCTTCTTTATTTCTCTATATAAACCAAACAAACCATAAGTGGCATAATTTTGTTGCTCTTTATATTAATTCAAGACTAATTATTATGTTTGTTGTACATGTGGCCTAATCTTGAGTTGATTGGTGTAATAATTAAGAATCATCATGAGTTTCTTGGTCGTCCCCGCGCGTTTTCAATATTCATTTTTCTCTTCCCTTTATGGGGGAAGAATGGAAGAAGATATGTTTCTTTTATGTTTTGAACAAGTTAATCTTTTGAATTTGAATCCATAAAATTTTGAAATTAATTTACACGATCTCAATTTTTTTAAATACAAACAAATGCCTGCACACAAATTAAGGAAATAAAAATAAATAAAAATTACTGATATATATACACACAGAAAGTCCGTCTATTTCATATTAAGTGTTGTTTAGTAATTTTTTGTTTCATATATTGACAACATTGATAAACTATTTAGTATTTTTAATTGTAATTTTAAAATTGTGTGTTTGGAGGGAGAATTTTTTAATTCCCAAAATTGTTATAGCTAGTGAATTGTTACGGACCTGATATTGAGCCTAATGTGGTCCTAGCTAGAAGTAACATAGCGAACAAAATAAGTCAAAATGATGAAATTGGTCCAATAACTTAGACAAACCCTAGTTTGGAAGTACCATAGACACACATGTGTCTCACACTACGAAGTCATAGCCAATGGATAATAGTCCAAGGACCAAATCCCCAAATATTCCACTATATATGTTTAAAGCTAATATAATTAGCAAAAAGCTTATATTATAGCATTTGTATTATTATTTTGTAATTTAGAGATGAAAATAGGCAAACACGGACCATTTTCATCTCTAAGTTCCATTTCTAAATTTGTTTTAAATATTTAGAGACGATTTTAGAGACAAAAATAGGCAAACACGTAGCATTCTCATCTCTAAAAAATAAAATTTATGTTCTGTCTCAAAATGATACAATTCGTCTTTGATTTCATCGTTAAATGCAACTTTTCTGGTAGTGTTTGACGGTGGTGGGTGCATAAAAGGAATCGACGCCGTAGGGGGAAGAAGAGGCGGCGGTGGCAAGGTCGAAGCAGATCTGTAGATGGGGGTGTGACTCCAAAAGGAAAAGGAAAATCGTGGTCCAACAAAAGTTCTGACCATTTCGTCGCTCTTCTTCACAGTTTCTTCACTAATTTGCCGAGGAATTTTTACCCGTGGAACCCACCACTGATTAATTCTTTCCTCTCATATTTCTACCCTACCAAACATCTATACCCATTTCCTTCCCTCTATTTCTCTTAATTCCCCTCTAATTTCTTCTTCACCAAACAGAAGCTGAGTCTTCAGCCTACGTTGATGTTGACTAGACACAATGCACTGACACCAAACGGTCAACTTCTGGTTTCTTTGTTTTTCTCCAGGGCTTTCTCCTCATCTCTTGTAAATCTAAGAAGCAAACCACATTGAGTAGATTTTCAGCCGAGGTAGAATATATTGATCTCTAGCAGCCTTGGCTACATAATTTGTTACTTGGTTTTGGTGAAAAAACTTGCTCCCGAGTTTAGTCTATTGTGATAATCAGGCTTCCATCTTTTATATGTTTTCATGTGTATAAAAGACTATTATATACGTACTTTTTAACTCGTAATTTTTTATTCATTGAAGGAAATCACTTTTCTCCTATTATTTCTCTCTTTTACTTTCAATAATATAAAAGAGAGGAGATTTTAAGTGATAGCAATAATTACCACAATATTAGATGTAATAATATGATTATAGTCAAAGTTGTTTGAGATTTTGTCCCTCTCCTTAGTCGTGGCAGTATTATATTGCCGACGAAATAAAGGGGCGCAAAAGGACGGGGCAAGTTCTCATAATCGATTTTCATGTGTACATTAATGATAACAAAAAACGTGGTTATGATTATCATATCATGAGCGAGCCTTTTGTGATCATTTTTTGTATCTAACAAGAGATGAAAAGAGGAAGAGCTAGAAGACCAATAAATCACTAATGATATGGTAAGGGCACTGGAACTTGCGTCATGTGTTGCCCTGCTTCCTTTCAAATAATTTTCAAATTTGTAGTTTTTGCTTGGACCAATGCCTGCCAAACGTAATCTCTTAATAGCAGGCAAATCGCTTTTGATACAAGAAAGTGACCAACTTTACCCATAAAAGAGCCATTTTTTGATCAGCTTAAAATTTGTGCATAATGACTTGTTAGCTATTTACAAAGATGAGAAGTAGACTATCCCTGTTTATTTCACTTTGCAACATTTATGGAGCCAACTTGGCAACTCTTCCCCCAAGACTCCAATTAGTTTACGAAGTTTCTATTTTATAACTTCTATGCTAGCTGCACAAAATACAGGTATACATCACGGTGAATTGCATAAGATAGAACTTAAAAAAAGTGGTCTGTAATAAATATTTATTATAATTTTATTTAATAATAAAAAATTTAATAATATATAGTATAAAATTAAATTATTTTTTTATAATAATAAAATTGAGGATTCATGCTAAATCCAACCTCAAAAAGGACCGATTCATCATGTATTAAATAGCAGTATATAATAACATATTATACAAGCATTTGAAATTTTTGACACAAACATGCACTTTATCTGGACCACTTTTTTTAACAAATCCAATCCAGTTTGCTGTAGAAATTTTTAATAAAACATAGGGATTTGAGTAGTCATTTATTACTATTATTATTACTGATTTGTTAAGTAATGTCTTTATAATAACATTTGTTAGAAAATAAAAAAGTAAAATAATATTTATTATATTAAAAATACAAATTACATTAACTATTTCTAAATAATTAAAATATTTAATGAAATATATTTTATATTCTTTAACCAATACTTTTAAAATATTATTTAACAAATCATTATTAAATATTGATTAATGAATGCTGTTAAGGTATTAAGTTAAGAAAAATAAGACTAGAAAATATTAAATTAAAAATAAAATATTCATGAGAGAAAAAAACATTTAATACTTTCATAGACAATAAGAAATATTTAATGTAAATATTAAATGCTCTTAACTATTCTTTTACTTTTTAGAACACATCCATGAAAATTTCGCCATTATTACTACCCGTTCCCCTCTCTCTATATATATATTAAAAGTACATTTTACATTAAATTAAAGTGATTGAATAAAATATTAAATAATTGTATGTTTGGTTTATCGGAAAATCACGTTTTTCAAACGTGGATACAGACCAATGCTATTCTCAGTAGTGTTTCTCAAAATTCACATTTAAAACGTGATTTTAGGGTAAATTAAATACATACTAAGTTAGATCTCCACTCCACCCCTCTGTCTCTTTCTCTCTATATATATGAATTTAATTAGTATACACCATCAATGTAAAGAATTTTATATATATTGGGAATAAAGAAATGACTTCGAAGCTACACATGCAATGACCCCTGACCTGGTATAAGAAAAAAAAGGATCTTGTAATAAATGGAGGGTATTGCTTGGCTGCATTGAAATCACAGTGGAGTTTCACAACAGAGCAGGGTGTTTTCCATATTTGGCACTTGGCACATATAGAGTCATCCAAGTGCTGCAAAAAATTCACCCTTGTGTGCAAGAAATATAAAAAAGTGATTGATATAGAGACTTTTTTTTTCCTTTTTTTTCTTTCTTTTTTTTCACATTCTCATTTGTGGGGCTCTCTATCAAAAGAGTTCCAAGCCTATTTGTAGGCATACCTCAAGCTCTGAAAGACAATTCAAACCACCACTTGTGTGCTGTGTATGTGTAGTGTGGTGTGGTGAGGCAATTCACTTTTTTTTTCCTATTCCCTTCACTCCTAAAAAATTGTTTAGGAGGGAAGGGGGCAATGGAGAAAGATAGACAACCAAACAAGAAACACCATTTTGGTGCTTCCAGAATCCCCATACTTGTGCAGCATTGGTGTCTTTGTCTCTTACTCTTCACCTTCTTCACTACTACAACCCAAGCTTTTGATTATGCTGATGCCCTTTCAAAGAGTCTCCTTTACTTTGAAGCACAACGTTCTGGGAGGATACCTTACAACCAGCGTGTCACTTGGCGTGACCATTCTGGCCTCACTGATGGCCTAGAACAAGGGGTGAGTAGTAGACCCAAATTCTCAATACCCAATTGCTCCAACATATCAAATATCTTGTCTTTCACCTTCTTGGTATGGTAATTATCATTCAAAATTAAACCTTTTTGTGTGTGTGTAGGTGGACTTGGTAGGAGGGTATTATGATGCAGGTGATCATGTGAAATTTGGTTTACCAATGGCATTCACTGTCACAATGCTCTCATGGGCTGCCATAGAATATAGGCAAGAAATTGAAGAAGCAGGTGAATTTGAACACACCATGGAGGCAATCAAATGGGGCACTGATTACTTCATCAAAGCTCACACTAGTCCAAATGTGCTATGGGCAGAGGTAATTCAATTCAATCCAATTCAATCCAATTCATTAATTCCATTGCTTTACTTGGATACATTGGTTTAAGAGATCCAAGAGATTCTCAAATTAAGTTTCTTTTTCAGGTGGGTGATGGTGACACTGACCATTATTGCTGGCAACGCCCAGAGGACATGACAACTTCAGGGAGAGCTTTTAAGATAGATGAGAACAGTCCTGGTTCAGATCTAGCAGGAGAAACAGCAGCAGCTATGGCAGCTGCTTCCATTGTGTTTAAGAAAACAAACCCACATTACTCTCACTTGCTTCTACACCATGCTCAGCAGGTAAACCTCTAATCAAGTGTGATGATTGTGCTTTTTGTTTTATTGTGTTGACTAGGTACCATAATTAATCATTGTTGGAGCAACTTTTGTTTGAAAATCTCAAATTAAAAATACTAATAATGATTAGGCTGAGAGATTGATAGAGGAATATGTATTAATGTTAAGGAAGTTGATTAATTATTGAAATCGATGTTTGTGGTTTGTGTAGTTGTTTGAGTTTGGGGACAAGTATAGAGGAAATTATGATGCAAGTGTTGGAGTAGTGAAGAGCTACTATGCGTCGGTGAGTGGATACATGGATGAGCTGTTGTGGGCTGCCACGTGGCTATACAAAGCCACCGACAAAGAAGAGTATTTTGAGTACATTATTTCTAAGGCTCATACATTTGGTGGCACTGGTTGGTCCATAACAGAGTTCAGTTGGGATGTTAAGTATGCTGGTCTCCAAGTCATAGTTTCAAAGGTAAAGTTTTCTTTAGTGACCTGTGTCTGTTTTTTCAAGGCCTTGAAAGAGGTCACATATATTATATTAGTCCTTAATGTGTTTTCAATTTACTTTTTGTTTTTTTCCATGTGAGTGGCATATTTCTCTCCAACTTTATCTAGATTTTGCTTTTCTAAACTGAAAATGATGGGTTAAATCTTGGAACTTTATTTGTAAAAGTCATCTATGGAGTATGCACAAATTAAGGTATATTGGTATATTACATGTGGGTATTAAAAATATAAATACAAGAGCATGTGCTTGTGCTTTAGCTTTGCATCACATCACAGTGTCATTAAAGTGGTCTGGTCAGGCTTATGGTTGAGCCAAATGTTAGATACGTCATGTACTAAAAGCCTTACTTTGTGCACTATATTTTTCAATGAACATATTTATGGGGCCTAAGCTCATTAAAAGAAAAAACACTAGAAAACAATGCCAATAACTGAGGGAGTTACTAGGGAGTAGTATTACATCAGCCATTACATCAGTTTCAGTTTTCTATTCACCTTGTAGGAAAACATGGGTATATGTCAAAAAATGAATATGTAGGTCATACATACACAATTAACTGTTGAATTGATTGAATAGTGCTACACACTACACAGGGTTCACATGTGTTACTCTTGACTCACCTTTTTTTTGGGGGGGTTATTATTATTATTAACCTGTCCTTTAAAACATTTAATATGTTACTGAAGTTGGATAGTACAGGTGTCTGAGTTGGAGATTTTTTTGGCAAATTCTAATTTGGAGAAGGATAAAGTTACACTGTATATATTTTTATTTGAGAGAAAATAATTATTCTTTGATGAGCATGAGCCCTATTGGAGGGAATGATTTACTTTAAATCAAATCTCCACAATCAATCAGTGGTTGAATAATAGTAATTTAAGTTAAAGGGGTGATGAAAAGAAAATGAATTGAGTTGAATAGTAAAAATCAAGTAGTATACAAACCAAAAATTAAAAAAAAAAAAGTCAAATTCTTGATTTGTCTTATTATTAGAGTAAGAGTAGTAAGTAGTATTTGCAATCTAACTACAATGTCATCTTTTGCAGTTTTTAAATGAGGTAAAACACAAGAAGCATAGAGATATACTTGAACAGTATAGATCAAAAGCAGAGTACTATCTATGCTCATGTCTCAACAAAAACATTAATGGCAGCAATGTAGAAAGAACCCCAGCTGGATTACTGTATATCAGACAGTGGAACAACATGCAATACGTTTCAACAGCAGCATTTTTGCTAACAGTATACTCTGACTTTCTCCAAAACACAAATCAAAAGCTAAAATGCCATGGGGGCACAGTGAATCATGAAGAAATTTTCAATTTTGCTAAATCACAGGTTGATTACATTTTGGGCTCTAACCCAATGAACATGAGCTACTTAGTGGGGTATGGTCCTAGCTACCCTAAAAGGGTTCATCATAGAGGGGCATCTGTTGTGTCATACAAGGAGAATAAAGGGTTCATAGGGTGTACACAAGGGTATGATAATTGGTATAGTAGCCAGGCACCTAATCCTAATGTTTTGATTGGGGCTCTGGTTGGAGGGCCTGATTGGCAAGACAATTTTGAGGATCAAAGAAGCAACTATATGCAAACAGAGGCTTGCACATATAATACTGCCCCTTTAGTTGGTGTTTTTGCAAAGTTATTGCACATAGAGAACCAAGAGATGGATGATGATTGTAATTCACTTTTGGTTGCTTCCTTCAAATAATATAGTAAACCAATACAATATATGTTTCTATAAACCAAATTTACCCCCCCCCCCCCCCCCCCCTTTTTTTTCTTTTCAGTTTTTTGTTTTTTCCCTCATCAATGAGTGATTTTCTGGCCGCAAATGTACTTTCACTATAAAGTATAAACAAATCTATCTATTCATTTCAGACTGATAAATACCTTTTCTCTAAATGGCATCAACACTATTTATTTGCAATTGCATTTCTTTTGGTCTTAAGGGGTGGGTTGGGGGGTGGGTTAATGATTGCATAACAATAACATCTAACAAATAGATGTTGAAGGTGGACCTTAATTCAATAACGATATGCACTGGGCTAAGTATGGAATTAGGCTTGGACAACACAATGGCATTTTGGTTTCATAAAGGGCATAAATATTGACAAAAAAGAAAGACAAAATAAAAACAGGGCTCAACCATTTGAATGAATAGGTCCGTTAATTTGGTACTGTTCGAATAAAAAGGCTTTGTTGTATTACTGATTGGGCCTAGTAGTGGGTAGTGATTGTTTACTTGAGTTGCTTTCAACACCCTTTTTCTATTTACACACTATCTTTTAAGAATATGTCTCCCAAACTACCCCTATCCTATCACCTCTCTGGCGCTCTCTCTCACCCCACCCCACCCCACCCTAACCTCCACCTCTCCCAATCCCCACCGCCATTCCACTCCACCATTTTTCATTTTTTTCTCTTTCTAAAAATAAAAATATTTTTGAAAAATTAATTTTTCAAAAAAAAAACTTCTTGGAAAATTTTTTGGAAGTGAATATTTATATGAAGTTTCAATTTTTAGAGACGAAAAATATTTTGTCTCCATATTCCATGTCGAAACTTGTTAAACATGAAATAGAGACAAATAAATTTTCATCTCTAAAAGTTGTCACTTTTATTTAAATTTTACTTATGAAATTTTAATTTTTAGAGACGAAATTTTTTTTAATTCGAAGGAAGTGAATTATAAAGTTTATGTTTTAGAGACAAATTTTTCCGACTCTAATTTGTCTCTAACAAATTTAGAGACAAAATTTAGACAAGAAATTATTTTGTCTCTAAAACTATAACTTTATTAAAAAGTGTTTTTTGAAATTAATTTCCGAGAATGTATTTTAATCATTTAACTTCCATAAATAAGTTTTCAAAAAGCATCAAAAAGTTAATTTCCAACATTGGTTAGAGGGTATTTTTGAAAAAAAAAAACTTTTTATAAAAAGTAAGTGAATGCGAAAAGTAAGGCCCATACTATTCAGTTCGGGAATTGCTTTTTCAGCCCCTATTTTTAATTTTCCCACCCTCTTCCTTTTTTTTGGCTTTCTTTAAATATCCCCCATTCATTTTCAGAAATTATTTATCGAAAGTAAAATTATTAAAAAAAATTCTCATTTTAGAAAAAATTATTAATTCAAAGTAATAGATAAAAGTGATAGATAATTGATCAATGATTTTATTTATGTACAAAATATGCTTAGTCATGACTGAATGATTAGCATATGAATAATATGTTTTCACTTTTTATAAATAGAAGGATTTATTAGGTATGAAATTATCCAAGCTGTAGAATTACTAAGTGTTTCATTTACTTTTACTTGTCTCTTTGTTGTATCTTATATTCAATTTAAGGATTGAAACTTATTTTAATTGTGGTTTTTAGGTTTGATCTTCATTTACATGCATATTGAAATATATTTGTTATTTTTCTATTTGCTTTAAATTCATATAAAACTAACATACTTTAATAATAAATTCCACAATCAAAACATCTTAATAAATTAAGTTTTGATAAGAAATATGAACTTGAAGTAAGTAGAAAAAGGTTAAATATGTTTTAAGTCGTTGAAGTTCGACTCGAATTTGGTTTTAGTCTCTAAATTTTAAAATCGTTGGTTTAGGTCTCTCATGTTTTGAAATCACGTAACTTTAATCCATTATGTTCTGAAATCACATAACTTTAGTCCCTCTCCTTAACACGGTTAACTTTGACGTTGTCGTGACAAACGAATTTCTGTGTCAGTTTGTCCAGCCAGTTACGGTGATCATGTTGTGACAGTTGAATTACACTTCACCTCATCCAGTCAGATTTTATTTAAGGTTTTATTAAATTTAACTTTACATTTTTCATGAACATGGAAGGCCACAAAACTGACTCGATGAGCTGAGTTGTAATTCAATTGTCATATCATGGTCATTAAAAGTGACGGGACAAACTGACACATAAATTTATTTGTCACATCAACGTCAAAGTTAATAGTGTTAAGAGGAGGGACTAAAGTTATGTTATTTCAGAATATAAGGGACGCAAACCAACAGTTTTAAAATTTAGGAACTAAAATCAAATTCGGGTCAAACTTCAGTGACTAAAACATATTTAACCCAAGTATTATTTTGAAGTGAGGGAGTATAAAATTTTGTTGGAAAATGGAACAACATGAAAATATGAGTCAATCCTAATTTGTTTTTTTTGTTTAACCACATTTATCCTCCACGGGAAGTAATTCCATTCGAGCCGGGAACATCCACATAACGGTGGGGCTAACTCTCCCAGCGAGGATTTTTTTCATCCACAATACTCGAACTCAAAATCTTTACTTAAGGGGAATCAAACATGTACCACACTCTCATGGTAGTCTATCCTAATTTGATTGATAGTGTGTTTAGTTTATCTAAAAAACATATTTAAAACGTGGATTCTTATTGGTTAAAGCTACTATTAAAGATCGAATACTGTTAGGGTAAACCAAATAAAAAAGCACAAGTCTTTTTGAACACATTCCTTAGTGGAGTAGTATAGTGCTAACTATCTACTCTATTGACTTCCGGGTCTCCATTTGAAGTCTCTCTTTCTCAATTTAGTTTTTTTATCTAACGTGTCATCAAGCTAGAGATTGAAATGCCGTAGCAGAACCGAGAGAAGACTTTTGTGTAGTAGTGAAAATCAGTTCAACGTTGATTGTGATGTAGAAAGAAAAGAAGAAGTTGCCTCCTCAAGTCCTCATAGCTTTCTTCTGTCTAACCTGGTTCTTCATTTTGTTTGTTTATCTTCGACCTTTCATTCTTAACTTCAATGGCAGAGATAGTGTTATGCCCACTGTTGCAAGCGATCTTCGAAAGAGTAACATGCAATCTCTTGAAACTCGTGGCTGAGGCATGTGGCTTTGAGGATGAGGTGGACAAACTTCGACGTGCCTTACGCCATATCCAACCACTTCTTGAAGATGCAGAGCAACAACAAGCAAGTCACAAAGCTCTCAAATTGTGGCTCACAGAGCTCAGAGGTGTAGCTTATGATGCAGATGACTTGCTTGACGAGTTCTCCTTAAATCGTTGTTCTGATCAATTGCCACCAGCTAATGGCTTTTGGCGCCATCACTTTGTAAGTAATGCGGTTTCTTCTTTTAGATCATATGCTGTTTATCTTGAACTCTTCCCTAAGTTGAAACGCATTAGGCAGAATCTTGATGTTCTAGTTTGTGAGATGTCAAGTTTTCATTTAAAGGAGGTGAGTATAAAGGGACTTGGAGGGAGGAGACAAACTGGGTCTTTTATAATCAACACAGAGGTTTTTGGTAGAAAAAAGGATAAGGAAAAAATCTTGGAACTGATTTTGAAGAATGAGGGAAACCAAACCCCTGGAGCTGTTCCAGTCATTCCTATAGTTGGTTTAGGAGGGATTGGAAAAACCACCCTTGCTCAATTGACTTACAATGATGATAGGGTGACCAGAGGTTTTGATTTGAGAATATGGGTTTCTGTTAATGAAGATTTCTATGTGAGGGACATCATAAGGTCAATCATAGAATCTGTCACCAAAAGGGGATGTGAAATTGCTGGAATGGATGTGCTTCAGTGTCAGCTTAGAGATTTGTTGCAGCTGAAAAGATATCTTCTTGTGCTGGATGATTTGTGGAGTGAAGATCATGATGAGTGGGATAAGCTGAGAATTCTATTGAGTGGTTGTGCACAAGGAAGCAAAATCTTAGTAACTACCCGGAGTGAAAAGGTTGCTTCTATAATGGGTACAGTTTCTCCTTATTATTTAAAGAGTCTATCTGATGAAGATTGCTTGGAGTTGTTCAAGCAAAGGGCTTTTATCCATGGGGAAGAATGTGACCAAAAGCTTATGCCAATTGGAAAGGAGATTGTCAAGAAGTGTGGAGGATTACCTTTGGCTGCAAAAACTTTGGGGAGTCTTATGCGCTTGAAAAGAGATGAAAGGGAATGGTTATGTGTTAAAGAGAGTGAATTGTGGAATGTGCTTAAAGATGAGAATGGAATATTGCCAGCCTTAAGGTTAAGTTACAGTCATTTGCCATCTCATTTGAAAGGATGCCTCATGTACTGCTCCATATTTCCTAAAAATTATGTTATTGAGAAGAAGAAGTTGATTCTAATGTGGGTAGCACAAGGCTTGATTCAATCCCCTGAAGGAGAAAAATCACTTGAAGACATTGGAGATGAATATTTCAAGGAGTTAATGTGGATTTTTTTCTTTGAGGTTGTCAAAAGGAGCAGTGATGGTGATGTAATAGAATGCAGATTGCACAATCTTGTTCATGACCTTCTGCAATTGGTTTCTGGGACTGAATTTGTGATAACAGAATCTAGTTGTCTTCCAAGATATCTGTCCCAAACTCGTCACACATCTGTGGTTTCTGACTTTGGGGCACATGTCATTCCAGAAAACTTGTATGAGGCTAAGAAACTAAGAAGCCTTCATTTGCTTTTTCCTAAAGACCACCTTGGAGAAGGCCCTGCTAATTGGTTTTCAGAGTTTAAATATTTACGTGTCCTGAATTTAAGTGGCAGTGGCATTAAAAGGCTTCATGACTCAATTTCCTCTTTGATATCTTTAAGGCATTTAGATCTCTCACACACAGCCATTGAGACATTGCCAGAGACTCTTTGTTGCCCTGCCAGTAAGCTTCAAGTTTTAGATCTAACTGACTGTTGTGAACTCATTGAACTTCCTATGGGGTTATATAAATTGTTCAATTTAAGGCATTTGATGATAAATGGTTGTGATAGGCTATCTCACATGCCAGAACATATTGGAAGGTTGGTGCAGCTTCAAACACTGCCAGTTTTTATTGCAGGAACTGAGGCAAGTAAAAGCCTCACTCAATTGCAAAGACTAAAGCTGAAGGGTGAGTTGCACATTAAGCAAATGGAGCATGTAAAACAGGCAAGTGAGGCGAGGGTGACAAACTTCAGAGGGAAACCACAACTCCATTCATTAAGTCTGTCATGGAAAAATTATTGTGAAGATTTGACAATGAGAAATGAGTTTTATGAACTGAATAGCAAAGAGGTTCTTGAGTGCATTGAACCCAATCAGAATTTGAAAAGTCTTTGTATACAAGGATATCCAGGCATTTGCTTTCCAAGATGGATTGGTGACATTCAACTCCCTAATCTGACCAAAATGATGTTGATTAATTGCAGAAGATGTGAATATCTCCCCTCACTGGGGAAATTTCCATTTTTGAATGCTATTCACTTACAAGGGATGCATAGTGTGATAAACATTGGCAGAGAGTTCTATGGTGGGGTCTCAGGAAGTACATTCCAGTCATTGCAAGAGCTATCTATTGTAGACTTTCCCAATTCGGAGTTCTGGTGGAGTCTGAATAATGGAGAAGAATTTCCTTCCCTTGTCAAACTAACCATCAAGAGATGTCCTAAGTTGAAAAACATGCCATCTATCCAATCTCTTCAACATTTGGAATTGCAGAAATGTGATGATATGATACTCTTATCAGCAAGTAATATTTCCTCTCTTTCCACCCTTGTCATAGATCAATTTACAGGGCAGTTGGTTCCTTTAGAAAACTTGCTTCAAAATAATGCTTCTCTCACTTCTCTAACCATTAGCTCCTGTCAAAATCTTCCCTCCATTCCCTCAACCTTAGGATGTCTGACTGCACTCAAATCATTAACAATTCGTTGGTGTGAAGAACTCCTTACCTTACCAGAAGATTTGCAAAAGCTATCCTCATTGGAATGCTTGGAGCTAAGTGAGTGCCATAGCCTTGTTGCTTTACCAGAAGGTATTCAAGGTTTACACACACTAAGGTCCTTATCTATTGAAAATTGCAATAGCATAACATCTTTACCATGTGGACTGCAACATCTCACTGTTCTTGAGCACTTGGCAATAATGTATTGCCCAGTTTTGGATCATTTGCCAGCTGAATTAAGTAACCTTTCCATGCTTAGGAGTTTGTACATCTTGAGCTGCCCAAAACTGTCATTTCTTCCTGAAAGTCTGAAGCATGTGACCTCACTACAAACTCTTGAAATACATAGTTGTCCTGAGTTAAGAGTTCTTCCAAGGTGGATTGATAAACTTGCATTTCTTAGATCTTTGGTCATATCAGATTGTCATAATATAGAATCACTTCCAGAAGGTTTGAGGCACTTGAGCAACCTTCAGCATCTATCAATACATGGATGTTCAACTCTTGAGGAGGAATGCAGAAAAGGTGTTGGTAGAGACTGGCCAAAGATAGCTCATATTCCATATACCTATGTTGGGAAGAATTTGGAGCTGTCCACAGAGAGCAGCTCCACTCATTAGAATCAAGGACTGGCCAAAATTTTCCTTTTTCATTATCCTGCAGAGGCTTGTACTATAGTATAGTTCAACAGATTTAGTTTGATAAAGAAAAAAGATAATGTTTTTGTCGAAAGTATTACAATCCTTTTGTTAGAATATTTTTGTGTCAGCAATTAATAAAATAGTGACTGTTTGTTCATCTTCTTTGGCCTATCCTATGTTTCAGATTTCATTGTGTTTAGGTAATTGATAATGGGAGAATCATGATATGCAAGCATCGCCGACATTTTGTCCATCATAACAAATGAGTATAATAATTTATCAGAGCACAGTGCAATAAAGGATGTTTCAAGGTGAATAGAGAATCCATGAATGTTTTTGTAATTTTTTAAACAGAGGAGAATGTATATTAAAATAATTGAATATAATAATGGGTTTATTTTATTATTCTAATATAAGCTCATTTGCCTTTTTACCCAAAAATTAGGGGGAAAAATTATGTGCCATAAGTTCACTTATGTTGCCCACTAAACTTTTCTACAAATTGAAGTCTTAAACCTCATGCTAGTAAATGAACAACTAAATCCTCATTTGATTCATGAAATATGTGGATTCAGTGATATTAGTACCTGTAAAAAGGAAATTGCATTATTCGTCCTTAAAAGATGAAAAATCATTTAATTTAGTTATTAAAAGATGAAAAGTCATTTATTTTAATCTTTAAAAGATTTTTTTAAATATCAATTTAGTTCCTAAAAAATACTATATTAAATAGTTTTTCATCTTTTGAGGATGAAAATATAATTTTCATTTTTCAGATACTATTTTGGGCGACCTCAAATCTTTCGTGAACAATTTGAGTGTTTACTCTAAATCAACGGTGAACACTTGCTTCGCAACCAATGAAAAGCAGCATATTGAACATTAAACAAAAATACAGATGAACAAAAGATGGCTCAATTATGTAGGCTATTATTGCCACTACCACTAGGGAGGGTATGTAATTTTTTCTAGAAGCTGATTTTGGTAGGGTCTCTGTTGAAAGCGATGCTGTGTAGGATTTGTTCATAGTTTCTTGCATCATGTCCAGATTTCCCGCCTTTAAGGTATGCTTTTGGTCCCGTTGGAGAAATGGCTTCATGTTTGGTCAGTGGTCAACCACAGTCAACATGAACTACTAGGAGTAAAGTAATATCTTTTATTAACCAAGAAAATAGTAATATCTTTTATAATTATCTTTCCAATAAAATCTTCCCATTATATTATACAATTTAAATAAAAATTAAACGCATATAATATTTTAAAAATATAGAAACATTTAATACTTATTTAGAATTATTCATATAAATATGATAAACCCCTCCTAATAATTAGTCATTAGACAGTGTTTATATGGCTGTAAATATATTTAGTGAGAGTGTAAGAAGTGAGGGGACTTTGTTTTAACTTCATATAATCATACATGCATTATTTTATTTAAATTTAATTGTAACCGAGTCACCAAAAAAAAAACTTCCACAAGAAGAATAAAATAATTTTAACCCTCCATATATGTTTCTATAGTCAAATCAAAATTATCGTGTTGATTCAAGTGATACATATTTAATTCCCTTAAAGCAAGGTTTTGGGTTTGAATCTCGTGGATGGAAAAGATTTCCACCAGAACTTTGGAAAAAGAGATAGAGTATGTTTGGTAAGCTATTTTAGTTAGCTGAAACCATTTCAACTGTGTTTGGTATGGTATGGGTAGCTACTAGCTTTTCTTGAAAAACTACTTAGCCTTTTTAAAAAAGCTCTATTTTCATCTACTAGTTAAAAATTAATTACAAGTTTATCCCTCAACCACCTTCACTTATTATTATTTAATAATTAATGACGTCCTTATATGTTATTTTTATCATTTTTAGCTAATTTTACTAAACACCTTCAATCAAATCATCTAGTTTTTGAGTTAACTTTAAACTTTCAGCTAACTTTTCAGTTTCATCTAGATTTTCAACTTTTAGCTAACTTTTCAGCTAGTTTTATCAAACACTTTCACCATGATATAGATGTTCCTACTTGAGTAAGATTATCGTGGAGAATACATGTTATTTAAAGAAAATAGTCAAAATTGTCTTTCCATCTCTCACGCTAGATATTTAGACTTCACTTATTATTCAAGTCCATTATAAAATAGAATAAACCTTAAATTTAAAATTTTAGAAATTTATTTGAAAATATGAATTTACTCAATTATTTCCAAATGATAATTTTTACAGAAAAGGAAGAAAAATCTTCACTTGTACACTTCTCTTCATCTTTTTAAGATGATTTCTTGCAGCAAAACAGGAGCATTTGCCTTAGATAATAAAACTTGAAAGCTAAACAATGTTATATAAATTACCTATATTTATTCATAAACTTTAAAATTGTTACATCAAATTTACATTCTCTCCATTTTTGGGAGGGGAAAGGAATTAGACAAAAAGGAAAAGGATGCATTATTATTATATAATAATAACCGCTAGTCTCCTTTTGTGTCTGCCATTGGTCTTTAATTCTAAGAAAGTTCCTCTTTTGTGATCCCTGAGAAAGAATTGGATCCAAAGTTGTCATTTTTGGGCAAATGGGTATCAATCAGTGTCGGCGGCGGTGCTGGTACGTCGTCGTATTGATCGGAATAGTTGGCGTTTCGATGACCGTAAGCGCTTCCGACAGTCACAAGAAGCGGGAACAACTTGTTTCTCGAATTGCCTTCGGATCATGCTCCAACCAAAGCGCTCCTCAGGTTTCAATTTTTTTTTTCTATTTTGTTCTGTTTTTCTTTTAAAAATATTGTACTTTTCAGTCTTTTTTGTATGGTCCTGTTTTTGTTTTATTTTCACCCATGTTGCAGTGTCGTTTGTTGGAGCTGATATGGTAATGATTCTGTTTCATTTGTTTCAACCATGATGTCCCAATTCTTGTACTAACATGACGTCAGCTTTAGGCAAACTGCAGTTCTGTACTCAACTTAGAGGAAAAAAAAATCTGTTTTGTGGATAAATAGTCCTTTTTTAGAAAAATGTATTTTGATTAATTTTATGTAACAACCAAGCACTGTTTCTGTTTAGAATTTTGCTTAAATTCTAGAACATGTTCTCTGTTCATTTCCAATAATTAAAGGTTGGGATGGAGATCAATAATATGATGTAATTCTTTTAAGAAAGAGCAAGATGCGCCTCAAACTGGGTATGTTTGGTTTAGCGTTGTAACGTGTTAAAGTCACGTTTCCAACGCTACAAATAGTTGCGTTGAAAAGTCAGTTTGGACACTTTTCAACGCCAAACCAAACATGTACTTAATCCCAGCTGAAAAAGTAATTAACATTCACTGTGCAGTAAACAACTTCAATTTCTAGCATGTTTCACACTATTACTACTTAAAGTTATTATGTTAAAATGAAACCACACAGCTATTTATTTTACATTTAGGTACTTGGAACTATATACCTTTGCAGTTTCACTCTGCCACTTTACAGTTATATCTTAATCAAGCCATCCAAATTTTATTAAGTTCAAGAAATCACAGAGCTAGAGGTGCAGATTCAATGAGAGGTGCTAAGCTTTGATTTACTTTTCGTTTCATTTTGGGTTTACAATCTTACTTTGGTCTCTCGTTTTTGCTACTTTACATTAAAGAAACTCCTCTCCAAGGCAATCTCAATATTAGCTATTATTTAGGCTTTTCATTGCTATGATTGCATGATAATTTTAACTTTTCATGTAAGTTCATTAATATATGTGTATGCTGTGTCTTGTGTTTCTTTGCCAGCCCATTTGGGATGCAGTAGTAGATTTCCATCCCCAAGTTTTTGTATGGCTGGGTGATAACATTTATGGAGACATCAAACGCCCTTTTAAAATATTTGGAAAGGAAAGGACTATTGGGCCATGGAAGAATGTTCCTCGGTTTGTTCCTTCTTCAGAGCAGGAAATGGAGGCTAGGTACAGAAAGGCTAAGTCTAATCCTGGCTATGCTCAACTTCATGAGAATGTTGAGGTACTTCATTCTATGCTTTTGTTTGGTAGTTGAGATTCTTATTGAAAGCATAATATTGTTCAAATGTCTGTGGTTTAATTTACTAAAATGGTGACTTTACTCAACTTCTTTAGCCTGACTTTTACATCTGGAATGTTATAGGTTATTGGCACATGGGATGATCACGATTATGGATTAAATGATGCAGGAAAAGAACTTCATGGAAAAACA
Source organism: Sesbania bispinosa (assembly GCA_026901365.1). Taxonomy (NCBI): domain Eukaryota; kingdom Viridiplantae; phylum Streptophyta; class Magnoliopsida; order Fabales; family Fabaceae; genus Sesbania; species Sesbania bispinosa. The sequence goes on along the minus strand of QLOH01000651.1, from coordinate 195,897 downwards.
ACCAACCAAAGGTTACTTCTTGATTTCTTGGATGAACCTCAAGATAGTCCAAGGTGGGTGGATGATCTCCTCTGCTTTGTTATCATGTTGGACTTATTTATATACTACATTTTGGGTTTATTTCATCTACATTCTGTCAAGAGGATTAATGAGAATTTATTGAATCTTGATCCTGGTGGAGTTTTCCAATATTACAATGCATGTCATTGTATTGGCTGAAGCACCTCATTTTTTTTCAGAGAATGATGACAATGTATTCACCCATTAATGGATTTTAATAGATAGCAAATGTAGATTTAGATACTTACTGTAGTTCCTTATTTCAGGCGGAAACAGGCTGGTGTATATGCCTCATATACATATGGTCCTGAGGGTAGAGATGTCAAGGTATTGTCTGAGTAAAATCTATCTATTTTATACTTAATTTAATTCGTAAAATCCTTACATGGTAATTGTGCTGTGATAGGCTGGTAGCCACTACATGCTTGGTCATCTTAAATGTCTTGTGACTTTAAAAAACTCACTTTGTTATTGTCAATAATAAAACTGCAGAGTTACTTTTAAATGGTGTTTAAACTTTTAAGCATGCTCTTGTACTAAGACCTACATTTATTTTGAATTGGGGAAAACTATTCAGATTATCCTCTTAGATACCAGATACCACAGAGACTCTATAGGAAGTGATGGAACCATTTTGGGGAATTCACAATGGTTGTGGTTGGAGAGAGAGCTAAAGGGTCCACCAACAGCCATTACCATAATTGGATCTTCTATTCAGGTACAGGAATAAGTTTTCAATTGCTATAATCTCTGAAATTAACCAGTGTGTAAATTTCATTTGCAATACTAAACATAATATATACTTTGACAACTGCATCTTTATAAGTTTTGGCTACATTATCAACTGTTGTGCTTGTATTCTTGATGCTCTATGTATAATATAAATTTGAATGAATAAGGTAAAAAGAAGGAGGTTATGGACCAACTATCCCAAAAACTTCAACTATTAGGTGAAAACACATGAATAATTTTATACTATATCTCTAACACACCCCCTCATTCAAGAGCCCTTTGACCTTGAAGCATTAACAATGCACAGGCCTACGAACCTTGTGTTGGGACTCAACTTTTTATTAGAAGATAGGAGCCGTGAGGACTGATGTGATAAAGGTTCTGATACCATGTCATGAACCAACTATCCCCAAAACTTAAGTTGTTAGGTGAAGACACATTAATGATTTTATATTATCTCTCTTGACAGTTAATAAATCATCAAATGGCTTTCTGCATTTTAACTTCTAATAGCTTTTGGGGTTCTACTTACAAAAATCTTGCCGATCTCAATAGAATTCAGTTTTCTGCTTGAATTGTTGACCTTAGAATATTGAGAAATGTTTCTCTTCTCTATGTTGATAATATGAATTGTTGTTATTTTCTTTATTTTAGTGGTATTTTTCATGTTGATGGTCTGGTTATATTAGCCATTGGACAGTTACGTGTCTCAAACCTGAGAAATTCCAGTTATTCAATGATCAATATTAATACAGTGATGGATCCAGGAAGTTTAGTTTATGGGGGAAATTAGCAAAATCTATTGACCAAAAAAATCTTAAAACCATGGGACAAATCTACAAAATAATGGGATAATTGTACAAACTACTTGTGTAATTACCAGATTCTAGAAGGCTTTTTGGGGCAAACTTTCTTATACATGGGTCCGTCTCTGATTTGATTGTGTCGGTTACATTTATACGTTTAATGAATATATATCAGGTTATATCAAATCTTACAGCAACCCTTCACCCATTGTTCTCAATGGAATCTTGGGGTCGTTTTCCCAAGGAAAGAGATCGCCTTTTCAAATTAATAGCAGATAGTAAGGTAATAACTTTCAGTGCATTAATTTTTTATGTTTTACATCTTTGTTGTTAAAGGGAACTACAAATATAATTGACATAATGTTGTGTCAGTATTTATTTCACATATTGTTAGTCCTTTCTTTACAGAGGGGTGGAGTATTTTTTATAAGTGGAGATGTTCACTTTGGGGAAATTACAAGATATGACTGTGCTTTGGACTACCCACTATATGATGTAACCTCAAGTGGGCTTACTCAATCAATTGAGGAGGTTGTCCCACCTTCCTTGCGTTTTTTAGTGAGATTTGTTGCATGGTTGACCCCATCTACAATGAGAGTTAAGGACCAAAACTGCAGATACAGTTCTTGTATATATGGTAAACTTATACTCCCTTATTTTTGGGTAAGAATATTTTTACATTGGTTTTCATGTTTTCATGTTTCAAATGTGGGCTTTTATCAGGGCAGCCAAACTTTGGAACTATAGAAATAGATTGGGATTCTCATCCAGTGACTCTGAACCTCAAAGTCAGGGACAAGAATGGTGTCATCGTTACAGGTGTCAATACTTCATTGATGGAATTACAACCATCAAATTCAGAGACTAGGGACAGAGTAAAAGCAGGACATGATCAGAGGCATTGCACTCTTGAAGTTAGCCTGTCATGGATTATAAGACATCGCCTGCCGATCATAGTTTGTTTCACTTTAGTTGGTAAGTTGCTTCTATGTTCTAATTGCTAGACAATTTTTCTATAAGTTTCCATGGCAACTAATAAGCGTCTGTTTGTACTTTGTATTAGAGTTAGAAACACTCAATCGGTTCTATGGAATCCAAAAAAAATCACATCCATTGAAACTGCGTTGGGATATGTGTGGAATTGATTTCCACTATTTCCAACTACAATCCAAATAGGCTCTAAGTGTGTGTTTGGTTTACTGCAAAACCACGTTTCGAACATGGATTTGGGTCAACGCTACACTCCACGTTTGAAATGTGATTTTGCAGTAAACCAAACACACTATATATGTTAGGAAATCCAAGTTGAGGTCCAACTATCAATAAATCGAAGTCTGATTAATGATCTATGTTTATTCATTGTATAATGTAGTTATTTTCATATTATACACATATGGATTAAAACTAAGCAGAGCACAGACATGGAAGATTGACACAACATGACTTTGTGATATTTTTTTTCTTCTTTTGTGTGTGTGTTCTTACTTGGATATGACTCTTATTTTAAATTGTCCATGCTTAGTATGATTAAGCTTGAAGTATTTCTGTCAATTCACTAAACTTGGTTACTATAATTTGGTTTAAAGGGATATTTTCTTTTCTTTTCTTTTTGCTGCAGTGTTGCTTCTTGCATTCCTAGGGCTTGTTTATACTTCTGTCAAAGTATGCCGACTAGGAGGCTGCAAAAGAAAGCACGATTGACACACTTAGATAGATACACAATCAGCAAAAGGGAGTATGTGATATCCCTTCTTCTTTGTAGATTTAACCTCAGTGATTATAGGTCAATAAGATGTATAGAGTATTGTTCTACTGTTTCCAGTTTCCACTAGAAGTTGTATTTTCTTTTTGCTTGGTAAGTTTATTTAATGCTTGGGCCGTTTGATATATAATGCATAGAATGTCACTGCCATGCATGTCAGCCTGTAAACCCTAATGTTATGGAATCCAGCATTTGATCAATTTGTGATTTTAAGAGTCACAAATTTGTTTTGAATTATTTTAGAAGCATTGGTTTACAAAATTGGTTTGATCTTTGTCACACGTCAAAATATAGAAAAGAAAAGAGAATTTGTAAATAGGGTAATTGAGGTTGCCTCTAGGAAAAGTCATGAATAAATTTTATTCACATCAATTTTTTCTTATTTATTTTTTCATAATTAAACAGGAAAAAAATAATATATTCTTTTATTTTTTGTTCTCCACCTATTTCTCCCCCTTCTCATTTTGTACCTAACCAAACACATAATTAATTTTTGAAGTTGTGCAAATCCGAAAAAGCTGATGGAAAGTCAATAAAAACTAAAAACTCTAATGTACAATTTCATCTCTCCTTCCTGAAGGACCATTGTCAGTTGCATATGTGTCTGTCGTCTAAAGCGGGGTCTTTTTCCATTTTAGATATTCTTCTGGTCAATGAATATTTGGTACACCATTATTTTAAATACAAAATAGTTGTGATGTGAATATTGAAATATATAATGTAAATATTTGTTAGCGTTTAGCTTCTGTCCTGTTATTGCAAGTCCGTGTATATTTTATTCTATTGTCCAAAACAAATGTCTTATTTGTATTTGTCAAAAAGACAATGGAAAAACACTGTATGTGCAATTGTGCATCAGTCCAAAGTCAAGCAGTGTTATGCAGCTTTCTCATACGCACCACTTCCATTTTTTTATCAACTTGAAAAATTGGTTGTGATGCAACATAAGCAAAGTCATGTGTAGCTTGTTTGAGATTCCACCTTTTTTTCCCTAAAGTCAAACTACAATAACCTTTCACTTTAGGTAAAAATCTAACTCAATACTTAAATATTTTTATTTGTATTTGAATGAATAATTACTCAAATAGCACGTTAAAATTAAGACTAGCAAATTCGTCTCACATTTGGTTTAGTTTAGTCCATTAAAAATAAAAAATCTAATATAATCCTGACTCTTTGTCCTATTTGTTATTATGGTGTGTTTCTCATTAAATTTTTTTATAATGAGTCACGTTTAGTGATACTGTATCACACTATTTTCCATCCGGGTACAAAAAATGATGTCGTTGAGGCTGATACGTTTCAACGAAAGAAATGGAAGAAGAGAGAAAGAAGAGAGAATAAAGGAGAATAGGGAAACATATATGGTTAGAGTTAAGGTCTTGCAAGCTATAAATTTGATAAAACGACGTTATTTATTATGTCTCAGTGGACGTTATAATGACAAACAATGTAACACAGTGTCACTAAATGTGACATGACATAAAAAATTAATGTGAAACATATAGTTAAACTATAATAATAGACAAAAAAAAATCAAAAATTATATTGAGTTAAATTGGAATGAATTTACTAATTTACTAAATTCTAGTTTCTTCACAATAAGTGTGTGTTTGGTTTAGCGTTGAAATTGACCAAACTTACCAAACTCAAGTTTAGATTCTCCAATGTAACTATTTTTAATGTTAAAAACGTGAATTTAATACGTTTCAACGCTAAACCAATCCTCCTCTCCACTACTATTATCCAAGACTTTAGTTTACTATTGCCAAGGTGGGAAAAAATCCCAAAGAAAACGTGTTTGACTCGCTCCCCACCCCATCCCATACGATACATTGATGTTGTTAGGTTCAAACCAGAAAGAAATTAAAACACTGAAAGACGCGTTCTTTGAATTTGACTCACCACACACACTCCTTCCCCCATTCCTCAGTTACATTACACAGAACACAAGATAAGAAGAAACTAAGCACTTATTATTGTTGTGCAAGCTCTGGTGGAGCAAGCAAAGAAACCACCCTCCACCAAGCAATAATCTATCATCTTCATCATCTCATGATGTTGTGGACCACTACTACTAGTATTCCTCTGTTATTGTTCTGGTAATAACTTTCTCCATCCCAGAAACACAAGCACAACAAGAATACGTTAACAACAAACAGCTAGATTGTGACAACGAATACAACTCCACAAAAGGCAATCTTTGCAACAGCATCCCTTCATGTCAATCTTACCTGACCTTCAAATCTTCCCCTCCTGAATACAACACCCCCACTTCAATCTCCTACCTTCTCAACTCAAAACCTTCCCTCATAGCCACATCCAACAACATCACCGATGTTGATCCCATCTCCACCGACACCATGATCACCATCCCCATCGATTGCTCCTGTTCCGGCAAATACTACCAACACAACGCTTCCTACACCTTGAAGAGAAAAGGGGAAACCTACTTCACTGTTGCCAACAACACCTACCAAGCTCTTACCACGTGTCAAGCTCTCATAGCTCAGAACACCTATGCGGTTCACAACCTTTTAGCTGGTGATAACCTCACTGTGCCTCTCAGGTGCGCTTGTCCTACCAAGAAACAGAGTGATGCAGGGTTCAAGTACTTGCTCACTTACCTTGTTTCTCAAGGGGAATCGTATTCTTCAATTGGTGATATCTTTGGTGTTGATGAACAGAGCATTTTGGATGCAAACGAGCTTTCTTCTAGTTCTGTTATTTTCTACTTTACACCCCTTTTGATTCCTCTTAAAAACGACCCACCCAAGAAGATACAGAGAGCAGCGTCTCCGCCGGAGAGTCCGCCGCCGCCGCTGATAACTCCGGCGGAGGACGATGGTTCCAGCTCTTCTAAGAAATGGGTTATTGTTGGTGTCACGGTTGGTGTTGTTTTGCTACTCTTAGTGGTTCTCCTTGTGTTTTTCCTCTGTTTCTATCGCCGCCGCCGGGAGGCTCCGGCGGCTCCGCCGCCGGAGCTTAAGGCTTTCTCGGATTCCACCACCAAGAAGATGTCGGATATTACCCCAACAACTCAATCATGGTCTCTTTCTTCTGAGGGGATTCGTTATGCTATTGAGTCTTTGACTGTTTACAAGTTTGAGGAGTTGCAGAATGCTACAGGGTTTTTCAGTGAAGAGAATAGGGTCAAAGGGTCTGTTTATAGAGCTTCTTTCAAGGGTGATGATGCTGCTGTTAAGATTCTTAAAGGGGATGTGTCTGCTGAGATTAACATTTTGAAGAGGATTAACCATGCTAATATTATAAGGTTGTCTGGTTTTTGTGTCTACAAAGGTAACACTTATCTTGTGTATGAGTTTGCTGAGAATGATTCTCTTGATGATTGGCTTCATTCTGAGAAGAAGTACCAGAATTCCATGTCTCTGAGTTGGACTCAGAGAGTTCAGATTGCTCATGATGTTGCTGATGCACTCAATTACCTTCATAATTATACTAACCCTCCTCATATTCATAAGAATTTGGAAAGTGGTAATGTTCTTTTGGATGGAAGTTTTAGAGCTAAAGTTTCAAACTTTGGGTTAGCAAGAGCTATGGAGAATCAAGGAGGAGATGAGGGGTTCCAATTGACAAGGCATGTGGTGGGGACTCAAGGTTACATGGCACCTGAGTATATTGAGAATGGTTTGATTACTCCAAAGATGGATGTTTTTTCATTTGGGGTTGTGATTTTGGAGCTTCTTTCAGGAAGAGAGGCTGTTAGTGGGGAGAAGAATGGATCAGGGGAGAAGCTTCTGTCAGCAACTGTGAGTCAAGTGCTTGAAGGAGAGAATGTTAGGGAGAAACTTAGAGGTTTCATGGATCCAACTTTGAGAGGTGAATACCCTTTGGATCTGGCATATTCCATGGCAGAGATTGCCAAACGATGTGTTGCTCGTGACCTCAATTCACGACCAAACATTTCTGAGGTTTTCATGACTCTGTCTAAGATTCAATCCTCTACACTGGATTGGGATCCATCTGATGAGTTTGAACGGTCCAGATCTGTTAGCCAAATCTCTGATAGCAGATAGTTGATGATAATATATAATTTGTTTCCACTATGGTAATGGCCAATTGCTTCAGCTCCATGCTGCCATTTGGTTGGCCTCTTTTTTATCACATGACATTTCACATGTATTGATGGTTGCTACTACTACTAGTAGTACTATAAATTGAAGTCCACACCTTACTGCTTGCAGATTCTTGTATTCCTGAAAATGGCTGCTTCAATTTGTTATTCTTTAACATAATTAGTGATTTAATAAAGTAATTAATATCTTTTTGATATTTTACTTCAAGGCAACAATTGGTGAAAGTGTATAATATGAGCTTAGACAATGTAAAGGTTGCAAGTAAAAGGACCTGGGTCTGGGTGCCTTCCCCTTCATATTCTTCTAGGATTGGGGTGGAACATTCTGTTTGCTGACTTGTGTGAACTGTGAAGTCTATTTGTTTACTGAATAAAGAGCTTACTTTCATTTTTATTTATTATTACTAGAATCCTTTTTGTTTATTACTAGAATCACCTATTGCTCTCCCTACTTGGTCCATAGAAATGGTCAATGGAAAAATGCTTTATGTCTAAGGAAACTAATCAACCTAATGGTCATCATGCCCTAATGTGAAAGGGTGTTTGTGGAGTGTGTTTGAAAGTCTCCAAAAGGCGTCCCAAACCCTAATAATCATACCTTTCTTTCTTATAACAACATACAAAATGAAGCTCTTTCAAGTGATACACGATTGGGCATATTGGCATGCATTGTTTTGCATACGGACAACATCAAGTCATGCTCAACTGATGAAAGGTTGTACAGTTCTTATGTAAAATCATGTCAATATGTGATTTAGCCATGTCAAGTCATGCATATTGTCAACCTTGGGTTTCTTTGCTCCATTTTGGGCCAAAATGTTGTGAACAAGGGAGTTGCTTTTTAACACCCCTCATTTTGCTATTCGCACCCCAATAATGTTTGTATCTTTTACATTTTCCACCCTACCCCTCCCTATCCCACCTCCACCACCACCACCACCACCACCTCCCAACACCCCCCATAACTCTTAATTTTTTCTCTTTAAAAAGCACTTCCGGAAACTTTCGGATAAAAATAGCTTCCGGACGTATATTTCCGGAAATAAGTGGCTTATGGATGTATATTTCCAAAAATGTCTGGAAATATATATTTTTTTTTACAAATTTTCACTTTTAGAGACGGAACAGAATCCATCTCTAAATCAGAGATGAAATTTTTCCTTGTTTATGTGTTAGGAAAAATTCCGTCTCTGATTTAGAGAAGGATTCTGTTCCGTTTCTAAAAGTAAAAATTTGTAAAATATATATATATATATTTCCGGAAATATACATCCGGAAGCCACTTTTTTCCGGAAATATACGTCAGGAATCTATTTTATCGTTTGGTTTTCGAAAATTTCCAGAAATTAATTTCCGAATTTTTTTTTTCCGGAAATTAATTTCTAGAAGTGTTTTTTAAAGAGAAAAAAATTTAATAGAGTTATGGGGGTGTTGGGAGGTGGAGGTGTTTTGGGGAGGTGGTGGTGGTGGTGGTGGTGGTGGTGGTGGAGGTGGGATAGGGAGGGGTAGGGTGGGAATTTAAAAGTTTCAAACATTATGGGGGTGCGAATAGCAAAAAGGGGTGTTAATAGCAACTCCCTGTGAACAATTTTATCTATATTGTAATACGAGGATATACTAAGTGGAAGGGCTTGACCAAAAAAAAGTGGAAGGGCCTTTTTGAAGTATGAGTAACAAGATTTAGTAAATTTGAATCATTAGATTTGATCACGAATGGTTAAGATTAAATATGAACGCCAATTTGAATGAAACTTCTACAAAAGTAAAATAGAATAAATCAAAAAATCAGATGCATTTAATTTCTCCAAAAGTTAAAACTAGTTTTTGTAGCTCATCTACTCTAAAAGTTCTTAATTGAACGTTAACTAAAAATAGAATAAATAAATTTTAATTTTTTAATTTAATTTTAATTTAAAATAAAATAAAAGGAAAATACTTAATGGAGTGAGGCCATTTAACAGAATATTTTAATAAATGCAATGCATTCATAGCACCCTCTCTCATATATTTTTATCCATGATTTTTGTCAAACCGTACAATTATTTGCAAACGCTTCACATTTTTTCGTCTCATGTCACCAAACAAAATTAAAAAAATAAATAATAATGATAATAAAATCAATCACAACAAATTTACTTTAATAACCCATATTAATATACCTTGTTAAGGTGCTTTTGTATATAATATGCTACAGTTGCAGATCTTCAATAAACAGTTTGGAGTGCCATGCACCCTGATTAGCGAGTACCCTTAGAACACTAAATGCTACATATTCAATAAGATTTTTTTACTGGAAATCATGATATTAATTGTATTTGAAATATTAAATGCTATATAATTTCATAAAATTTTATACCTTAATTAGCACCCTACACCTTTTTTCTTTGGACAAAAATATCCAATTTATCATTTTTTAAAATAAGTTACACTAAAGGGTAATAATAAAATTTCATAATTTATCTCTTCTCTAACCCTACTCCCACTATTGCAAGAAGTCATAATTTGGTAATTTATTTTATATCACACATTGAAATTTAAGACTTCGACTTTCACGGTAGTAGCTCTCCACTGCGTGAACACAAAAGGCTTCGACTTTCTTGTTGATGGCGGTTGTGTAGTCATTTGATGCCACAATGGGGTGCTAAGTCTCAAGAATTAAATGAGGAATTCTAGGTTAAAAAAAGAAAGAAAAAGGAGTCCATGAATTTGGAGATTGAATGCTTCTTTGCAGAAATCTTGCCCGGAGCACACGTTTTTGCAGAAGTTTTGATTTTTTTAAAACAAAAAAATCTGAGTTAAACTACTAAAATGTCCATGAGTTTAATTGTTTTTAAAAAAAGTATAAATTGAATTTTTTTCCAAAAAAAAAAGTGTAGGATGCTAATGTACTCCTTTTAAAAATCAAGTGGGAGTTTATTAGTAATCCCCTATATATGTGTGTGTGTTTCATTATTAATTATATGGATATGTCTCTATATAAATATTTTTTATAAATGTTGGGGGGCCATGCCTCCCCTTGACTCCAACCAAGCTTCGCCTTTGATATGCTATTCAATACACCTTGTTGTGGTGATTTGGCTATATAACATTCCATATTTTATTATCCATGATTTCAATCAAAATGTACGATTATTTGCAAATGCTTTCATATTTCAAGTCACCAAACAAAACTAAATAAAAAATAATGATAACAATGATAATAAAATCAATCACGACCAATTTATTTTAATAATTTATATTAATACACCTTGTTGGGGGTAACTTGATTATATAACATACTAAAAGCTAAATCATCATGGTTTAACAATGAAATAATTGGATATCATATTAACATCAATATTTACATGTAGGTTAACTTGGTAATCAGTTTGGTATTCCTATAGTAACATATCTCATACAAAAGGTTTATTGTATATAACTAAGATGGCAAGAAAATAAATATAACGTAAAATTAGTTTCAATCAATGCCTGAGTTGCTAATCATTCAATATACTCTTTCCACCGTAGGCTTCGACTTTTTAGTACATTTTACTTTCAATAGTGATAGGTTCAATATTGTTAGACTTTGGCTTCCAGGGTCGGCTAAAATGGGGAGAACCTAGTGATTCAAAGTATCACAGTAAGTTTCTTATTCTACTCGATGTGAGACTCATACCACTAATGTCGGCCACTAGAAGACCATACACAAAGACAAGGAGATAATCATGACAAATGGAATGATTTGGATGAAGAAAACATTGGTTTTCCACAAGGGAAGAGCTCCAAAATGTGAAAAAACCAATTGGATCAAGCATAAATACATCTGGGAGGGTAAACATTCTTAATGTAATCTCCCCAAACCTTGAAAGGTATTAAGTTTTTATTCTGTTTTATTTGTTTTCAACTATTTTAGCCAAAGTGAGAATTTGCTAATAAAATTTTTTAAAGTGGTGTTTAACCCTTTACAAAGTGAATGTGTTATGTGTAAGGTGTTTGAGAAGAGTCCTTGCATCGAAAGAAAAAGCTTATTTTAAAGTTTTAAAGGTTCAACATCTTTGGGGAGGAACCATCACCTGCTTTTCTATTATCTCTAGCGAAGGATTCTTCTCCATACAACAGCGAAACAATAACCACAATGCTCTGATGTAGATTTGGGAAAAAGTTTTACCTTTCATGTGCTTGATTATATAAAAAAAATATGAGCTTTAATGGGTTGATTGATGTTGTGCTCTAGTGCTTGTGTGTTGGAAGTATGATTCTTTGTGTTAAAGATTTGAGTCATTATGGAGAATGTGTTTATGTGTAGAATGTATGATTTAGAGTTTCAAACATGATTTAAATGAAAATGAATTTGTCACTCCAAATCATACAACACTAATGGTATAATGCTTGGTAAGATAAGCTCATATAGTGTCTTAAAATAGATTGCACTTAACACTCTCATGTGCTCTTATTGACTATGTTACCCTCGGTAAGGGGAGGGAAGAGGATGGCATACAGACAGTTGTCCACCTTATCCTCGTACCTTAGGCATACAGACAGTTGTCCACCTTATCCTCGTACCTTAGGCTATTAGGCATGGGTCAGGGGTCAGAGGTGTCCCAGCAAGCGATCTTACAAGGGGACACCCCTTGAGAGGTTTGAGCTCAAATCGGCCTAATGTGCCAAAGAAAAAGTGAAAAGACATACCACATGAATGTTACTTGAACGATTTCTAAACATAAGAAATATGTGAATACCAAGTGAATGTTATTTGAATGACTTTCTTTTTTCACAAGATACACGTGAATGCTAGTTTTGGAATGAATTTCTTGAATGATGATGATGATGCCCTTGATATCAGTGTGTGACTATGTATTGATTATGACTATGTAATGCATTGACCTTTTAGATGTCATGAAAAGTTTTCCGTATCATAGAATATGACAGAATGCATGGTTTGTTTTTTGAACCTTTTTTTACTGTTATACTCACTAGGACACAAGTCTCGTTAAAAGTGGTGTTTTTAGTTTTGAAGCTTATTGTAGAGTTCTCTGTAAATTTGGTCAAAATTATTATATACTCTAGGACAAATGAATGTCCTTACTGGTTTACTTTTGTTGGAGTTTGATTCCATTACCTATATATTTGATTTAACATATTATTTAAGAGTGTAATGTCTTGATGTGTATCATAGCCGGATCGAGTTTCTCTCTGGATGTCAGTTGGATTAAATTGTTTATGAATGTATATTTACTAGAGATTGTAACTTATTCTTTTATTATTTTGTTATGATTTTTAAAAGCATCAGAATTGTTTAATTAGAAATGTATAGGTATATGTATTATGTTTATGTTGATTTTGGCTAATTGTAAGAATATTCCATCAAGTTACAATTTCATTCGGAATCTTAGAAAAATAGAGGAAATCCTACCAAAATTTCTCGTGATTTCCCCTCACATAATCACTTCATTTAGGAAATATATGCTTTTTTATTTCTTTTCCTAAAATTTTCTTCTTAAAAATAAATAGTCGTTGATCTTATAACATTAAATATTAGGGTGTTTTTTATATGATACATATAAACTGATTACCTATTACATAAACTCATTATAGGAAGTATGGGAAATGCATGAAGTTCAATTTCCCCCATGATTGATAAGTTTGATAAAAACAAATGTTTAATAAAATGTATTATATGGTTTGTTAATCTTTATTTTCACCTTTGAACTTAATCATTGTAAACCCATTACTAGAATTTACCCCTTCATTTTTCTTACTTGTTTTGCACGCCTTATTAGTAAAGGATTATCTTGCACGGTTGCAGTTATCCCACTCACATGTAACACATGCTAATGTTACCATTTAAGCCTAATGTTTTATACTAATCTTAATTATTTGGTAGATTAGTTAGTGGTTATTTGCACCATTGTGGGTCATCTCTATTTCTCTCTTTGTTAGGCCACCAACTGGTACATGCTTGAATGGTTAAAACAATGACATATGTAATTTTATCTTTTCGGCACCTCATTTTTCTCCTCATTTTTTCTGTCTTTCTATATTAATCATCACATCATCTATCACATTTTTATTTTCTTCCATGTCTCTCTCCTACTTATTTAGGTATAAGAATCTTTATTCTTAAACAACAAACGATAAAACGCATAGGTGCATGGTGTACCATACAGAATCACTCAATTTTTTTTTACAAACGTCATAATTACCAAATTTTTTAAAGTATTTTTTTCTTTATGATTAAGAATTTTTCAAATTAAATAGTTACCATAAATCTATCGAATAACAAAATATACTCTATTTTTTTCTCATTTTTCCATGTAAAAATTATCTTAGTTCTTTATATTATGCATATATAATACCAATTGATAGACTTAGCCCAGTCTGTAATTATATATCAGTGACCAATTTTAAACAGTCACATTTGAGTTTTGAATATCTTGATTGTATCATTCATTTTGGTTTGACATTGTTCGTTGGGGTGATATAGCATTTTTTGGAGTTTAAGTTCTTCAATCATATAAATTGATAAATTTATAACATGTATTGACATATGTAGAAGACACTAATTCCCTTAAACACGTAATCCATAATCTGAGATTAAATTATTGGATTTGTATATATCTTTTACTAACAGGTATATATATATATGTATATATATAACCATTCAATCAACCATATAACAAACTATGTGAAAAAATATTTATTCAATATAAATATATCGTACACATTATTCCATCTTTGTTGGTGTAAGTGATTTTATGTCATAGCTTTTTTTCTATGAAATTTATATGAAACAAAATCATGTGAACATTTTGGTATAACCAACAAAATCGATATGATGAGCAAACTTATGATGACAAAGTTAAAGTACATTTCTTCATGTGGTAATGGATAGATTGGGCTTCTATGAAAGATGAATTCTTCTTGTTTGAAAGCTTATATGTACTACATACGTTGTTTGACTGTTAGTGTATATGGTGATCAACCATTATTTTGTATTAATTATGCCTTCAAGGGATACCAGATAACGACACCCATGATCACCTTTCTAGATCATCTTATGTTGAAAATGTTTTTATACTATGCTCAACATTTTGAAGAACAATAGAAATTTAATGGCTTGAAAAAGAATCTACAATTTAAAGTTTATCGTTTGTAGATAGTTCTTTTTCTCTTTTAAGTAAAGCTAATGAATTTCAATGCCAATCATCTCCAAGAATTATACAAATGTATAAAAAATCAAGTGGTTCACAAATTAAGTTGGAGAAACCCATCGTTCCTTATCTACAATAGAAAATTTTCAACCATTAGCGCCAACCAAATTTGGGTATCCATAATGTTGATTTGCACGAAAGTCTTTGTCCGTTCCTTTATTGTTTGTGCTCCTAGTGTGTTTACTGAAGCCTTAAAAGACATTGGGTCGAAGGATTAAATATTGCACCAAAGACCCACATATCTTCAAAGCAAACCTTTGGGTTGAATGAGGGTAGAGCTGGTAAAATGGGCTAGAACAACCGGTCCGGCCCACAAAAACTCTAAAAATGTAGGGATCGTGCACTTATTTTAGAAGCCTAAATAACTTTAGGGCTTGGATAAAGCTCGCTACCCGTAAAAATCTGCAAAAAAGGTCGGGTAGCCAACAAAAACCCGCAAAAATGTAGTGCTCGACCGAGCACCTATTTTTGAAGCTCGAAAAACTTCCAGGATTTTTAGCCAAGTCCGATAAAGCTCGCTACCTGCATTGAGTCGGGCCGGTTAGCCGAATTTCCAGCTCTAAATGAAAGTGTTAAAGTATAAAGATATAAAATTTTAGTAAGAGATTAGTTGGGTTAGTTAGGGAATTAGTCGATTACATTTGCTATATAAGCCTGTACTCCTATTGTAAATTCATCTTACTCATTTCATTATCAATACAATTTCATTTTCCCTCTCAACTCTGTTTTATTTTATCTCTTAACCATCATTCTTAAAATAGTATTAGAGCCATGGAACCCACAATGAACCCTTACCTGCTTTCTATCTTTTTCAAATTTCAATAACCCCATTTCCTTTCTGAGTTATCACTGTCCTTTTTTCTCTCTTTCTCAGCTTCAAGTTCTCTAAGTTCTCTCTACTTCTCCCTCCTTAGTCTCGTCACCTTGGGTCGTCACTGCTTCACAAAGCCACCATGGCGCTTCCGATCTATGTCGGGCGAGCAATCCTCAATCGCACCATGCGCGTCTGCGAGGCCTTTTACATGTCTGCCTCCATGTCCTTGATAGTTGCGAATGTCAGATGGGTTCAGGTCGGTGCAAATATATCGTTCTATTCTCCTCTTCCTTTCTCTCTCGTCCACTTTCTTTTTTGTTGGTATCGTTTTTTGCTTGTTGTTTTGATTATGACTGATTTTGTTTTCTATTTTGCTCTTCGGCTGTTAGGTTGGGGTGGAAGGCGAAGGAGAGAGGGAAGGTTGGCAGTGGACTTGGAGGCTGATGAACGCCTGGTCGTGCCCAGTCACGGTGGAGGATGGAGGAGACCGCTCCCTACCTTCATTTTGTAGAAAAATTGTTTTTTGTTGTAATTTTTTAAAAATTTATTGTATTTTTTAAAGAAATCATAACACTGTTATTACTTTCTTTTCATTGTTATTTTCTTTTTTTATCAATTATAAATTTAGTAACCTTTTGTTTTTGTTACATTTGGACCATCACAATACAAATTAAGAATGGGATGGCCCAATGCATAATATCTATTTCTATATTCAACTTTAAAGGTTTGGCAAAGCACAAAAACAAAATAAAAAAAATGGATTTGGCCCAATTACAACCCAAACCCGCCCCTACCCACCCGAGCAACCCGCCCACCCGTCCAACCTGAGCCCCTTTTCATTCAGAATTGGGCCATATAATTGTTAGGTCGGTTTGTGTCGGATTGGGCCTTTTGGGCCCGAATCCGACCAAACTCGACCGATGCCTAGCCTTAGTGCGGACGTGAGCATACCGGAAAAGTGAGAAGGTTGTTGTGTGGTACATGTGGTCACATCAGGAAGTTGCATGTGATGACGTGATTATACCAGAACATGACAAGGTTGTTGTATGGTGCGTGTGACAAGATCACACAGGAACCTGCACATAGGGATGTCAACACACCAGAAAGTTTCTTAAACCAATATTTTACAATTATTCACACTTTCATATTTTATATTATTTTTATTACCTTAAGCAACTCCGATTACTTTTATCTCAAACTCAACAACTCTCAGAAGTTTCTTAAATTGATCCCACAATTGATCCCTGCAATTACATATTTTATTATTTACTCATATTAAATAAATGGTAAACTTAAAATAAAGAAAATTGAGTAAATCCTCATTTTGGCCCTAAAGATTTGAGATCGGTCATATTAGTCTTTGAAAGATGGAAATTACATTTTCATCCCCGAAAGATGAAAAAAGTCATTCAATTTAATCATTTTCAGGGACTAAATTGACATTAAAAAATCTTTCAAGGATTAAATTAAACGAATTTTCATCTTTCAAGTACTAAGTTAAAGTGGTTTCATCTTTTAGGGATGAAAAATGCAATTCTCATTTTTCAAAACTTAATATGATCGACTTCAAATTTTTCATGGAAAAAATAAGTGTTTAGTAGATGATTTTTTTTTTAAAAAAACCACCAACAACCCACTTTTTTTAGTGTTGTGATAGTAACTTTAATTGTCCAAAACAAAGGTAGCAACTTGGTTTAAATGTATTTTTGATCTCCCTATTTTGTTGATTTCACGATTTTGGCCCCCCTATTTTGTTGATTTTCTGATTCTGGTCCCCCAATTATTTTAATTATGCAAATTTGATCTCACCGTTAATTCTCCATCCAATAATTAATGGATTTTACTAATATAGCTCATTTTTTGCGATAAGATTGTTGGTAAATATGTTATATAAACATTATATATTTTTATTTAAATTAATGTTTGAATATTTTAATTAATGTCTTTCAAAAAATAACGTTTTAATTAATCAAATGAATAGTCCTATGACATATTGTGTGAATAAAAAAAAATCTAAAAATACATTTAATCAATCAAATTTATTCATTATGCATTGTCGAATGATGACGAAGGAGGAAATAAATTTTGACTTTTTAATATTGTCATGTCACCGTTAATAATTAAAAGAGAAATGGTATATCCTCCTAAAAATCCTCCTAATACTATATAAAGTAAGTATTAAACAAAAAGAAATGCATTTAAAATCTCAAAAAAAGAGAAAGTGCTTAATACTTACTTTATATAGTATTAGGAGGATTTGTAGGAAAATGAAGTAGGAGGGTATAGAATTATTCTAATTAAAGACAATAAAATAAAATGAAAATATATAAATTAATGTAAGAAATTTTTATCCATCATTCTTAGCAATTAGAAGTTTTTCTGTGATAACCTTGAACTGGAAGTTTTATCCAATATTATCGTCATGTTAATTATTAAATGAAGAATTAATGGTAAGATCAAATTTGCATAATTGAAAATATTGGTGAACCAAAATCTCAAAAAATAAACTAGGGGGGTCAAAATCGCAAAATCATCAAAATAGGGGGACCAAAATCAATCACAAAAAATACTAGAGAGACCAAAATTAAAAAAAAACCAGAGAAATCAAAATTACGAAATCAACAAAATATAGGTGACCAAAATTATATTTAAGCATAATAACTTTAATATCCAAATATATAGTGAGCATAACATCTCATAATAAGAGCACCCATCATCTGATCAGCGATGGAAATGTCCTTAGCAATTCATTACCACAAAAATTATGACAAATAATTCAAGACAATTTTTTTTTTGAAGACCACAACTATCCTCCATGAGAGGCAATCCTGTTGAGTCGAGTAGGATCTCTATGAGCGACAAAACTCTAATTCAAGACTATTTAATTTCTTTTATTAATTAAAGCAATATGCGTTTTTAAAAAAAACAGTCAGACTTTGTTAAATTTTGCCAAGTCCCATACATCACTACCCAATACATGTTGCATTGTAAATTTGTAATGCAATATACGTGTGTGCACTTGTGGTTCTAATTCGATTCACTTTTTTTTTTCATATCTATCAATCTATTTAATACAGTTCATTCATGAAAGTGAAAAGACAAGTTCTTATCTGTCTGATTCAGGTGCGAATTTGAAGTTCCAGTGGGTCACGAAATGAACTTAATGGAACTACCTTTTTCTGGCCATTTTGAACCGCATTGAAAATGACAAATATATAAGAGAAATTCTCAGGGGCATCATTACATTAGTAGGTGTGTTCGTTCATGCAACAGCTTAGACTAAACTCATATATATAGATAGGAACAGTGACACGTACGGATGAGAATTGAGCCGTTACACATATATAACACATCTGATTAATTTCTTGGCAAACCTTCTTTCTCAAAGTTGGGAGAGGTTGAATTGAAATTCTGAGAAAATAAAAGTCAATGTTGAATACATAAATTAATTTAAATAATATAAGTTTTCTAATTATCATCAAATAAAAACACAACAGTGGTCAGGGTGGCCCAATGTTTTCATTTAACATTTATTTTTCTATCATTTTTCTATCGATAATAAAGTTAATCTTTCTTAAGATATTATTAAGGGAATAATGTTTAGAATCAATTATCAATAATTATTATTTATGAGAAGAGAGAAAGTCATGATAAAATGAGGTATTTTTTCCAGAAAAAACACTTAGGGTATGTTTGATTAATTTTTATTTTTTTAGTTTTTGAAAATTGTTTTACAAAGTTGTTCTTAAAAACTTTTTTAAAAAAATAAAATGATTTATTTACAACGTTTTCAACATAAAAACAAAAAACTAAAAAATAATTTTCCAAAACATCTACAAGTAGTTTCATAATTTCAGTTTTTAAAAAATAAAATATAGTCTTTTTAAAACTGCTTTTAGAAATTGTTTATCAAAAGATTTTTCAATTTTTTTATTTTTTAAAAACGGAAACCAATTTTAAAACGATAAACAAACATATGATTAGTTACTCTTAATAATTTAATATTATTTACTAAATAATTATTAACTATTTTTAAAAAAGTATTAATAATAATTAATCTTTTTGGGGCGTAAAATAGGGTTATTTCTTTGGGGCCTAAAGCGATTGGCTTGAGGGTTGAGCGACCCTGACAATAGAGATGGTAATTTGGGCTACCCAGTCCGATGTGAGTAGCAAACTTTTTATCGGACTAGGCTTAAAAAAACCCAATAATTTTTCGGGCTTCTAAAATAAGTGTCTGATACCTAAATTTTTGTGGTTTTTTTACGGGTTTTTACAGGCTACCCGACCTTTTGTGGGTAGCGGGCTGATTAGAAACCTTGAAAGTTATTCAAAGTTCTAAAATAAGCATCTGAGGCTTACGTTTTTGTGTGCCAACTCGATCAAGTTAACCCTCATCGTGGTTAGTTGCTTTAGGGAAATTGATTTTAACATGTCCCCCTTTTAATCCTAAATACCCCAATCCATATTAATCATCATCCCTCCCTATTCCACCATTTATATAATAGTATATATTATTATTATTATTATTATTATTATTATTATTATTATTATTGTTTTTTTTTTGCTAGGAAAATTCTTATCATTGTTACATTAGCTCTTTTCTTAACATGAAGTTAAATCATTAACAAAACCAATATCAACCCTTCAAAGAGTTTGTGTTTAAAATATTAAAATTATATAAAATAAAGTTTCAAATATTAAAAAATAATGAAAAAAATCCCTAAACTAAAAGAATGCACTACCGTGTTTCACTTTGAGATTTTTTAGAATGCTTGGAACATGAATTTAAGAATACAAAATGAAAATTTTACTATATAATCTTTATTTTATTTCATTAATGATAAGAGTTTAAACCCTAAATTGTGGTCTATATTTACAAAGAAGTAAAACTTTAAGGTGACTTTATACACTTTTCGTTATATAATATTATTTACAAGGTTTAAATTCCTCTCAATCTTTTAAATTTTTTATTAAAAATTTGAAATATATTAATTTAAAAAGTGTAATAATAATTTTTATATATGAGACTTCTTATACTCCAGACATTTTTATTTAAAATTTTAAGAAATATCAAAACTCTATATTGTAATTTTAAAACCTCTTCTCGTAGAGTGAAACACTCACTCACCATACTCTCTCAATGGTTTTTAACCTTTTCACTTCTTTCATTTCATGGTGAACTAGTCAACACTAAATACGCACAACTTGTGATAAGGGAATCCCGCATAAATCACAAAAATTTAAATTAAAATCATATTTGAACTTTTAAATACTAATAAATAATAATCTTCATTTTAAATAAATTAAATCCTCTTTAAATTTTTAAATATTAATAACTATTAATTTTTATATTAAAATTTATAAACTCAAAATATTATCATATCCTATTCCTTATTTTTTATGTAAATATCTATTTTTATTATAATAATTTTAGTTTATTTAATTATAAAATATTATCACATACAAATAATAATATAAATTAAATTTCAATAATAAAACATATTCTATTATTATAATTTAAAACTAGATAATTGTCTAAAACTGTTCTAATTCTCATTTTTTTATGTTATAAAATATTAATTATTATAACTTTAATTTAAATTTTAAATATATATTTATTCGTGTATTATATGGATTAGTAATAGTTATATTTTGTATTTGATCTTTTTTAAATTATCCTCAAAATATTTATAAAATAAAAAAAGGAAAAAGAGTAGAAAACCAATTTGAAATTTTGTAAATAAGCATAATAAACTTTCAATTTGTCTCAATTAATTCTTAAACTCTTATCATTATTGGAATAGGTCCTATGAAGTTAACATAACAAATTTCAATCTTTCAAGATATTGTGTTTCAAATATTAAAAACACATAAAATAGTACAATTAATTTTTTTTTTGTTTTTGAAATATGTTAAATTTTAAACATATTTAAAATTCTAAAAGCGAAAGGTGATGACATATTCTTTTAATTTAAGATTTTTTATATTTTTTAAATTTTATTGTTTATAATTTTAATATTTAAAAAATAAAATCCTGAAGAGTTGAAACTAGTTTCGTTAATTATTTAACTTCATGTTAATGAAATAATCTATTGCAATAATGATAAAAATTAAGAATTAATTAAGATAAAATAAAAGTTAATGATATCTATTTGTAAGAGGTGAAAGTTTAGGAAGATTATATATATATATATATATATATATATATGTATGTATATATACCTTAAAAAAACTATTTTCCCAATAAAAATATCACCAGTGGGTTTGCTATACAAGTTATTATAAAGACATGAGTTATCATAAGAATTTAGACATCCTTCTTCATCTGCAACTTTGTTACGCTTAGAGTGTGTTTAGTTTGCCATTTCAGCTAGCTGAAATCATTTCAGCAGTGTTTGAGAATGTAGCTTTTTTGGGTAGCTACAAGCTTTTCTTAAAAAGCTACTTGGGGTAGCTTTTTTAAAAAAACCTCTCATTTTCAGCTACTAGCTAAAAATTAATTACAAGTTTAGCCCTCAACCACCCACACTTATCATTATTTAATAATTAACGTTGTTCTTAAATGTCATTTTACCATTTTCAACTTGTTTTATCAAACACATTCAATAGTTTTTCAGCTTTCAGCTAGTTTTAAGCTTTCAACGAGCTTTTAAGCTTTCAGCTAGCTTTAAGCTTTCAGCTATAGCTTTTCAGCTAGTTTTACCAAACACACTATTCTCACTTTTGAGCTCTTTTTATTTTGTGGTGTCTAGCTACCAAAGGGGAAGAAAAGCTTGTGATGTGATAACAATATAAATATGTTTCTATTTGTCTTATATATATTATTATATTATTTATTTTACCTTTTTTATGATTGAATTTAACTTTATCTGATTGGTTGAGTTTCAATTTGTCTTTATACTTTTTCTTTTAATTATTATCAATAATTTGCGGTATATATTTTTAAAAAAGAAATTAAATTACGTGCGATGACTTGTATCAGATACTAAAATGGCTTACGGAAACCCCCCCCAAAAAAAAGAAATAAAAAACTTACGGAACTATATATGTCTTTTTTCGATAAAATATGAAAAAAAAATATAGAATCTTAAACAGGTATTTTTTTTCCTTCCGCTGTACATAAATGAATTAAGCGAAAAATATGTTTTTCGTTCATGTAGTTTCGGTCAACTTGGGTTTTCGTCCCTATATTTTAAATCCTTGGTTTTTTGTCCATGTACTTTCTAAACCCCTAAACATTAGTCCCTGCCATTAGTTTGGACCGTTAAACCTGTGACGTGGCATGCTAGGCAATTAACACGTGGCATGCTAGGTAATTGACATGTCACAGGTTTAACGGACCAAAGTAATGACAAGGACTAATGTTTAGGGTTTAGAAAGTACAAGGACTAATGTTTAGGGGTTTAGAAAGTACAAGGACAAAAACCAAGGATTTAAAGTATAGGGATGAAAACCGACCGTAACTACGAGGACGAAAAACATATTTTTTTTCCATGAATTAAATATTCTCTTTGTTCCTTTTCATAAACACACTTAATCGAATTATATAATTAATAAAAATAATTAAAATTAATTAATTTTATTAGGGTTTTAAAAATAATATAATTTTATAGTTTTATCCATATTTAATGTTATTAATTAGCTCAACTATTAATTATTTCATAGTTAAAAAGACATTTAAATTTTAATAAAGGACAAATAGTGGACGTAGCTAGGATTTTGCCAGGGAGGTGGGAATAGGGATGGCAATTGGACCCAGACCCAATCGGTACCCGCAAAAATTACCCATAACGGGTAGGGTAATTACCCACCAAATGGGTATGGGTGTGGGTTTGGGTAATTACCTGCACTTTTAATGGGTACGGGTGCGGGTACGGGTACTATGGTACCCTACCATACCCATACCCGCACTTATATAATATATATAATTAATATAATTTATATACATATAATTAATTTAATATATATATGTGTATTTATATTATTAATTAATATTTTTTCAAAAAAATAATTAATGTTAATATATATTATAATCACAAAAAACATTAATATATATTACTAATTTAATTAATTTGAATGTTATAATTTTGTCCTACACACTAAAAATAGCAAAATATGAACTAATTTCCATTTCCCCTCCCATTGTTTTAATCTCTCATCCACTTCCACACATGATAGTTGTTTTATAGGTTAAACTTAGATAATCTATGGATTATTTTTCATTTACTTTTTAATTAATTTTTATTTTCTAATCAATTTATTTTCTTATAGTTAACAAAAGTGCGGGTAATGGGTACGGGCACGGGTACTTGAGTACCTAGCGGGTAAGGGTACGGGTACTAGAATCACTACCCACGCGGGTATGGGTCCGGGTCCGGGTCCAGGTATTTTTTTAAAACGCGGGTATGGGGACGGGTACTATAGTACCCTACCCAAATCCTATCCATTGCCATCCCTAGGTGGGAATAAAATACTTTTTCCAAATCTTTTTATAAAACTCTTTTGACTAATTTATTTGGCACTTTCTGAGTACCCTTTATAATAATGTAGAAGTATTTTATTATTTTTTATCTTCATCGTTTATAAATATTAAACCTCTATAATTTTCAGATTTTGGTTAATGTAAGAAATTAAAGAGTTTGACTTAAAATAGGTTTTTTTTCCCAAGTTTTAGGTTTTTTTAAAACTAATACATCAAAATATCTTTCCTTAAATTTTGTAGGAATAAAGGAAATATTAAAAATTGTAATAAAAATATTAGAAAAATTAAATAAGATTTTTTTAAATTTTTTTATCACATAATCCTAAAAGTCAAATTCAATTAAATCTAAGAAAAATTCTTTTTATTTTTTATTATGCAGTTCAAAAAATTAAATTCAAATTAAATAAAGTCTTTTTTAATTTTCAATGTCACTTTATG
The DNA here is from genome assembly GCA_026901365.1 of Sesbania bispinosa. Taxonomy (NCBI): domain Eukaryota; kingdom Viridiplantae; phylum Streptophyta; class Magnoliopsida; order Fabales; family Fabaceae; genus Sesbania; species Sesbania bispinosa. The sequence goes on along the minus strand of QLOH01000651.1, from coordinate 171,514 downwards.
ATCTCTAAATGAGGAAAATTATTAATATAAAGAATATAGTAAAAAGAAAATAAGGAAAAGTTAAAAATTAATTTTAAATATATAAAAAATGTAGTGAAAAGGTTCTAAAGATATAATATTACAAATTTACAAAATATTTTGGGGTCTGATTTATAGTTAATAAAAATATTATGTGAGATCCATATAATTAATGAAAAATTGAAACAAGGGATCGTGGGGATCCGGATTCTCTCTAGCCCCTAGTCCTTTCCAGTCAAGTTTAGCTACGGAATAACTGCAGAATAATTAGGAAATCAAAATCCATAGTTATTCCGTAGCTAAATTGGCTGGAGGGCTAGAGAGGATCCTTAGCCCTTACCATATAAATGTTTTCTTAAAATTATAAAATAACTTATAAAAAGAATCACAAAACACCTAAAAAAAATATTATAAAAAAAATGAAGTGAGTATCAATTTTCGAAGTAGAAAAAAAAAAGAAGAGAGAATGAGCATAGCTAAACATGACTTGCTCAATAAGATTAGTTATAGGCAGTTTGCATAAACTTCTGTAAAAGAATTTATACAATAAAAATAGAATAAATTAGGAAGATTTAACTTATTGAAAAACTTATATTTACACATTTTTTACTCATTATTACAATGGTTCCTACTACGTTTACTACATATCTTTCCTTTGATTTTGGCACATCCCCGGATGTGATGTGTTTCTTCAGTCTTCACTTTCTTGCAGATTTGTAAGGTGATATGAAGATCCTCTTAGTTTTAGGCCGTGTCTAACGCGAATTGATTTTGAGTTTATATCAACGCATTTTTTTCAAAAGAAAAATTATTAAACTACACCCCAAAATCGTAGTATATAGATGAGAGAAAGAAAATGAGAGTGAACACAAAATTATAAGATAAAGTGAATGTATGAATATAAGAATTATTTTCAAAATGCTTCAATTTTTTGCTTTCTAATAAGAATTTCTTTATTAGAATTAGGTGATGCAATAAAAAAAACCTTCCTAAATCTACCATATGGAAAGGTCGTTTGTTGTCAACCGTAACTCCTAGATTCCATTCACCTTCATTCAATTATTAATCATGATAGTTACTTCATCAAGCATGAGAGATAGTAGTACATGCTTGAAGATGCTTTTCTTTTTCTAGTTTTTCATTATGACCGTGACTTACTATTGGTTTAGTTTACAGTTAAATAAAATTGATTTTAAAAATCAATGACCGAGATTAACAATACATATTTTATAAAAACAAATTTGATAAAAGTGATTTAAATAAATTCTATCACACATCACGGTTTCACACTGTAGCAATTAATGATGGCAAGTTAGGAGCTAAATTAGGAATGCAAGTCCTATCACTTTCCTACTCTTGTTTTCATTAGGCCAGTACGGCCTAACCACAAAATTATAATCTATGACTCTCTATATAACTCCAAAACATGTGGACACAAACATGCAAAATTGCAGGTTCAGCATTTCAGGCCACACTCATCACAACAAGTGGACCTATTGCAAGATAGTTAAGCCAAAGATCTTATCAAACTCTTTACCATTACATAGCTAACTCTGCATTGATTCCAACCACTGGTATTTTGCACCCATTGGAGCTCAAACACACACACATTATCAAACTCACTCTCCCCAGTTATCACTCCAACAAAAGATAAAACATGGTACTATTGTACTATACTAGCTTCATTTTCAAAATTTTTGTAATTTTTCAAAGCTTAAACTCTGCTAATGCCTTAATGGTTCTTGACTTCTTGTGTTTCTTTCTGCTACCCCAATTTTATAGGTTTTGGTTGCAAGTCATGGAGAGAAAAAAGGTGCAGAAGAAGACATTGCTGCTGTAGATTTTCGAGGTCATCCGGCTGACAAGTCAAAAACTGGAGGATGGCTAGCAGCAGGGCTCATCTTAGGTTCTTCTCATTCCACAGAAATTTGAGTCATATTTTCAAGCTTGAAGCTTGAAATTAAGGGCTAGCTTTTATTTTGCTCCAACAAAAAGATACCTTTTTTATGCAGGTACTGAACTTGCTGAAAGAATATGTGTTATGGGCATATCTATGAACTTGGTGACTTACTTGGTTGGAGATTTGCATCTCCATTCAGCTAATTCTGCCACCATAGTTACCAACTTCATGGGAACACTCAACCTGCTTGGCCTCCTTGGTGGCTTCTTAGCTGATGCCAAACTTGGCAGATACCTGACTGTTGCTATATCTGCAACCATAGCTGCAGTGGTAAGTTAAGTTTAAAGCTTTTGAATATGTTTTATAGACACACTAGTCTCTCCATTTTTTGGTTTATAAGCACACTGTGGCAACCAATTAAAGTTGTATTTCACAAATTCTAGATAATAGCATAGAATAGAACACTTCAACTAGTTTTCTTGTCACTTGAAACAGGGAGTGTGTTTGTTAACTGTGGCTACATCTGTTCCTACCATGAGGCCCCCTGCATGCAGTGAAATAAGAAGACAACACCATGAGTGCATTCAAGCCAGTGGCAAACAGTTAGCTCTGCTATTTGTAGCACTTTATACTATAGCTGTGGGTGGTGGGGGAATAAAATCTAATGTCTCAGGCTTTGGATCTGATCAATTTGATATAACAGATCCTAAGGAGGAAAAGAATATGATCTTTTTCTTCAATAGGTTCTACTTCTTTATCAGTATTGGGTCCTTATTCTCTGTGCTAGTGTTGGTGTATGTGCAAGATGATATAGGGAGAGGATGGGGATATGGAATTTCAGCAGGGGCAATGTTTGTTGCTGTTGCTATTTTGCTTTGTGGTACACCATTGTACCGATTCAAGAAGCCACAAGGGAGTCCTTTAACAGTTATATGGAGGGTACTAATTTTGGCTTGGAAGAAGAGGAATCTCCCTCTCCCTCCACAACCTTGCTTACTCAATGGTTACCTTGAAGCTAAGGTCCCACATACAGACAGAATCAGGTAACTATCTTCCTTTAAAGCATTAAATAGGGATTAATTTAAGCATGATTATATTTCCCTTCAATTATTGCATACCAATTATTGCACACTAATCACTTTAATGGAATTATCATAATTATTTCTGGGGCAGCAAAGTGTACATACAAATTGTATTGTCTTTTTTTGTTATCTTTCTAGAAAAAGGACAAGTAGTACATTTTGATTGGTAAGAAATCTATCTGAAACATCAAAAAGGATTTTTAAAAAAAAAAAAACCATACAAATTTATTTGGTAAACAGTCTACAGATAAACACTACTTTTTCACACCTAAGCAATTGGGATATTTAACCGAGTTTGGATACACTTCTGCGGAAAAACTTCTAGAAAATAAAAATAGAATGAAGCAAAGAGGTCAAATGAATTTAATTTATTCAGAAGTTGAAATTAGTTACTTATGGAGAAGTTAAATAGGAGAACTTTTAGAGTAGGTGGACTACAAAAGACTAATTTCAACTTATGGAGAAGTTAAATGCATTTGACCTCTTTGATTTATTTTATTTTTTTCCACTTAAAAGTACTTCTGCATAAGTTTCATCCAAACATGTACTTAATCTATCTTCAGTCAAACTTAGCCAGCTAGAATTGAAATTTTGTCTGACAGGTTCCTTGACAAAGCTGCAATACTAGATGAGAATTGCTCAAAGGATGGAAACAAGGAAAGCCCCTGGATGGTTTCCACAGTGACTCAAGTTGAAGAGGTTAAAATGGTAATCAAGCTAATTCCCATTTGGTCTACATGTATCCTCTTTTGGACAATCTATTCTCAAATGAACACCTTCACCATTGAGCAAGCTACATTCATGAACAGAAAAGTTGGATCTCTAGATATCCCAGCTGGATCCCTATCAGCTTTTCTCTTTATTACCATTCTCCTCTTTACTTCCCTAAATGAGAAACTCACAGTACCCTTGGCTAGGAAAGTCACACACAATGTCCAAGGCCTCACAAGTCTTCAGAGGGTTGGAATTGGACTCATTTTCTCTATTGTTGCCATGGTGGTTTCTGCAATTGTTGAGAAAGAAAGGAGGGACAATGCAGTAAAAAAACATACTGCAATAAGTGCATTTTGGCTGGTCCCTCAGTTTTTTCTAGTTGGTGCTGGAGAAGCATTTGCTTATGTTGGACAGCTGGAATTTTTTATTAGGGAGGCACCAGAGAGGATGAAATCCATGAGCACTGGGCTTTTCTTAACTACCCTTTCAATGGGTTATTTTGTTAGCAGCTTATTGGTGTCAATTGTGGACAAAGTAAGTAACAAAAGATGGCTCAAGAGCAATATGAACAAAGGCAGGTTAGATTACTTCTATTGGCTACTTGCAGTTTTGGGAGCACTGAATTTTATACTTTTTCTTGTGTTATCAATGAGGCATCAGTACAAAGTTCAGCACAACATTGAGCCTAATGGCAGTGTAGAAAAAGAGCTTGCCATTGCAAATGAAGTTATAATTGGAGTTGATGGAAAGGAAGAAGCATAGAATATATAGTCTTTAAAAAAAAAATCTCATTATGTTTGGCCATATGCATGGTGTGCAAGAAGTAAATATTATGCCTCATGTCTGTTAATTTTGGGGTGCCTTCTTTTTGATGAAGGCAATTGTCATGTACAATCAAGTATTGACAGATATTTAAAAGGCCAACTAAATTGTTTATGTACCCAAAAAAAAATGTACCAAAAAATTGCAAATTGTTTTCAAAAGAAACAAGTATTTGTGGAAGGATTTATTCCCTGTCTGAAGATGTAAATAAAGAAACCCCTTGATAGCTTGTTTTCATAAGCAGAGGACTAAATTTGACTAATGTTTATAAGTTGAAAACACTACAAATTTATGGGTGTAGTGTGGATAATAAACTAAAGGAGTTTTTCAACTGAGATGACTGTTTGAATTCCAACTTATAAAAAAAGTCCTTATAAGTTTATAAATATTCATGAAAAAATTAGATGAGAGGGCTTATAAAAAAATTGAATTATAGAAACTAATTTCAATTTAAACAAATTCAATTCATTTTATCTTGGTTTCTTTTATTTTCTTCTCTTATAAATATTTGTTAAGAAATTTTTCCTAAATCTTGAATTTCACTAAAAGCGTCATGGTAATAGATTTGCTAACTAGTTACTACTAAAGTCTAAAGTCACGCAAAGTCTTCCACCTTAGAGCAAATTAAATTAGCTATTTGTTATTCATGACATCCGAGATCTGCTTAACAGGAACTGGGACGCAAGTATTCATCATATCCGTAGGGAGGGAAATACCTCTGCGCAGAATTACTTGGCCAAAAAAGGAGCTCGTGATGAAGACAATCATCTATAGGTCCTTGAAGATATTGATCCAGAAATGACATCCATGCTTTTTTGGGGACGCCATGAGAGTTAAATATATCAGACGATAATCTATTTAGGGTATTTTGCGAGTTGAAGAATGAAGGGAAATAGAGGGAAAAGAAATGTTTATAGGAAACACTTTCCTCCCTTATGTTTGTGAGTGTAGTGAGATTATAAAACACACTTCCCTCCTCTCTTCCCCTCCTAATCCTTTACTTTCCCTTTCTTTCCTTTTCCTTCAAACTCACAAACACACTCTTAGGTAGCATTGGTAGACACTTCGGAATGGAACAAAACGAGACATATATATGAGTTCTATTTTATGTTTGGTATATTTTAAAAGTAGAATAGAACAAGACATATCATTGAAAGAGTGGAACACTTTGGTTCTATAAAAAAAGTGGAACCAAAGAGAATAGAACAGAACATTTCATTATTAATTTTATTGACAAACCTAACCTTCTTCCCAAACCTGTTATTCCCCATTGTTACCCAACACATTTTACCATCACTATTGTCGTCGGGCACCCTATACCGCCACTGCTATCGCCGCCGCCGCCACCACCACCGCAACTACCACCGCTATCACCACCACTACCTAATACATTTTACCACCACCTTGGTCGCTCGGCACCCTACACTTTAGCTTTTTGGTTTATTTTTTGCTCTTCTTTTTTCTCACTATACTAAAAAAATTAGCTAACTGGTTGCTACTCAATCACCTTTAGCATCAGAATCTATCTGGTTATATTATTTGTTAACACCACAAAGTTATATGAAAAAAGAATAAACACAAAAGGGATATGCATAAGAGGGATTGGGATGGGTTTCCTTATCCCTTATCCGGTACTAATTTTTATTAGCCCAATTTTTTAGATCCAAATTCATCTACAAATCCAAAAAATTCTGGTAATGTACTAATCTAATTAAGATTTGGTTGAAGTGGGATCTGATCAGGTTAATCTGACATATAAGTTGAATAAAATCATTACATATTTGTATTACAATGATTGGACAAAAATAGTCTGTGTAATTAGTAAATATATCACATATTAAAATTTCTCTCAATATATATTACTTTCTTTTAACTTTAAAACATTGTTAAGAGAATGATATCAATATATCACTATACAACTGTGTATGAAATGTGTTTTAAAAGTATAAAGAGCTTCTATCACAGAAGAAAGTTGAATTCAAAAAACTCTGAAAGATAAAATGATGTTAAGCCTTAAAGTAATATATCACTATAAATAAAAATATTATATAAATATATATGTATATATCGACACACACACATACATACATATATGGGAAGGGTTGGGTAACCCGGTGGTTGACCTGAACTCGTCCTCAATTTTATACCAGGTTATTAAATGAGACTCGTTTTAACTCTGTTATTTTATGTGAGTTAGGGTCAGACTCGATCCAGGTAGCTTAGTTTGGGATGGGTCAATGGTAGGAATGTTTATATTTGATCAAGGCCGAGGTAAGCACGGTGTTCCGAGTTTAGGATTCGAGATGGAGGTGGTGGGTAGAGGAGGACGCTGACCCTTGGAAGGGTGGTCTCAGACGACAGAGCACGATGGGGGTACCTGCAGAAGGCACTCTGACGCCCAAGTCAGTGAGAGTATGTGAGTGAGTAGTGCATAGAGAAGTTACCTTGGCCTTAAGGAAGGACTTCCTATATATACACGTTGTCGTGGCTACTGAAGTGAGGGTAGGTTCGTAGCTGTGGGAGTAGGGATGATTACGCTTGTCTCTATCAGCCGTAATCTCCTGTAATAGCCATCTAAATTGGTCACTTGTTAGAGGCCATGCCTCCCGTATCTGAGGGGCGTGGGGCGCATTAAATGCATGGGACTTGGTAGGTGGCCTAGGTTGGGTTAGTCGGATGTCGTAGGTATTTAGTCCACATTTGGGGTCCGGGATGTTTGGGGGTGCTGGTGTGTTCCTTTCTGGGGCGAGATGGTGTTGCCTGTCCAGGGGTTGTACCTAAGCTAGAGAAGTGGTTTGGGTCCCGGACAGGGTGTCGGTCTGGATGCCGATCTAGGTGTCGGTCTGATCAAGTGACTCTCGGCCACGTCCGGATTAGTTGCCCCCAGCTTGGTAGCTAAGGGGTCTTAGTTGCCTATGTGATATACTTAGTTTCTTCGTTGTCCTTGCCAATGTCTTTTCAGGGATTACCTATCTTGGCGGCGTAAGGCCCTTAATTGTCGAGGTCTGTCCTCGGCTGCTTTTTCGTTTGCCTTCTAGAAGTTTCAGCCGACTTTACGCTTTCTCGGTAGTAAACGTCTTGTCGTTCCAACTGTTCTCCTTACAGTAATGACTAAGTGTTGAGTGTGTGGCTTCATGTTATTGGTTAGTCGTCCTTGGGATGCGGGGTAATAAGTGCGCATTATTACAGAGATCGTGAGCGTGTTCATGCATTGATTCTCTCCCTTTTTACCTCTAATTTTCCTTGCGGAAATTCGGTTTTACCCCTTATTTCGTGGGTTTTACTTTTTACCATGTAATGGAAAGACGATTTTTCCTTTATTTTAAATCATATAAGAGGAGGGAAAAGCATTTTCCCCTCTTCCTCCTTTTGTGTTTCAAAGATTCCCGCCTTTTCCCTGTGCTTCTCCTTCTCCGACGATTGTCTTATGTGGATTGTGGTGGTTTTCTGCCAGTTCCTCCTTTGTTGACTAATTTTCAGGCTTTGTTGGTGCTGTTTGAAGGTTGCTCCACCGTTTTTCTTTGAGAAAACCTTTTAGGTACTTCCTTTTCTCCCTGTGTTCACCCTTTCTTTGGTTTTCTAGATGGTGCTCCTCCATGGGAAGGGGGAAGACTGGGAGGAAAGCGATAGCTCCGTGGAGGTTTATCCTTTTTTCCTCCATCATGGCCGGTGGCAAGATTTGGACGGGATCAAGGTGAGGTCAGATCGAGCACGAGACGTCCGCTGACTGTCCCAGAAATGACATGTCGCTATGAGACGGCTCGAAAGGTCTAGTTTACTGAGAGAGCTCCGCACGTCTTCCTCGAGCACTGATTTGGATTTGTTCGACGAGGACGTCGGTGGCTCTAATTCGCTAAATCTTTATTCTTCTTCTGTAGTATACGAGATCTCGGCCTAAGATGGATGCCAGGAGTTCAAGCGACTAGGAGGTGAGTACCCGTGATCTAGATGCTCTTGACCGATATCACTGGGTTGATCAAGAGGTGTTGGGAACTGTGTCGTGCTATCAGTTGGGGTCAGATGCTTCACTTCAATCTCGTTTCATAGTTGCTGAGGGGGAGTTTACGAATCAATATCTCATTGTTGCTCTTGAGGCTGGTGGCCGGGTCTGTGAGATGGGTGAGACCTCAGTTGCGTTCATCTACATGTATAATTACTACGTGTCTCGGCTGAAGGTTCGTGTTTCGTTCTCGACTTTTGAGAGATCGGTTCTTCTGCACCTGCAGGCTGCCCTCTCCTAATTGCATCCCAATACTTGGGAATTTATGAAGGCCTTCCAGATTATTGGCCGACATTATAACTTCAAGCCTACTATTCGCCTATTTTTTCATATGTTTACTGTGATATGGAAAAACGTTGAAGGTCGATCTTGGGTGAGTGTCTGGGGTCAGCAAGGTAGATCGGTTTTCGACATCTACGTTGACTTTGCAAAAATAGCGGGTATTCCCTTTAAATAGGAGTTTTTCAAAAAGGTGTCGGTGCCCGGGGTGTTACCCTTTTGGAGGAATTCTTGGGAGGAGCCGGGGCCGACATTTTACATTTACTAGAGCCATCGTCATTATGATCGATCTCCCAAATCTTATTCTTTCTCTAAAGAATAATTATCTCGGCTTGAATTGGACGCTCTGGAGCTTTTGATAGGGAAGTGTAAAACCTAGGTTGGCCTTTTTCTACTCGGGTGTTGGTAGACACCCTGGAGTCTCAGATTCCTCTGGCAATGGGTATAGTCATCGTTTAGTATCTCGGTTGGGTGAGTTGCTTTTTAGTTTATTGTCTCTGGTTTCTAATTCTTCTTCGTTTCGTCTTTGCGGAGTCTGATCTGATGCCTCTCAAGGGGATGTTGAGGTATGCTACCGAGACAGGAATTGCGGACGACGTAGCAGGAGCTGTTGCTGTGCAAGGGAAGGGCAAGAAGAAAAATTACAAGCCTCACACGGCGGCCACTACTGATGAAAGTCCGCCCTCGGGATCTGGGGTTCAGAACTAGTTGGTCTAGGTGGATTCTTCGGCTGGAGGTGCTCAGCAGGACCCCAACAATGTCTTGGGAAAGAGAGTTCGGTTGGACGAGGATCCCAAGGGTGATTCTGCCGCTTTTGGTGGTGCTCCTCTCGTCTTAACCGATATTCCTCCTGAGTCGGCGCCTAATATGCTGCTCTCAAACACTTCTAATCTGTTTTTTATCAGTGGTCCCTCCTTCTCGGGTGGCTTCAACCTCGACCATCCGAAGTTTAACAACATTTTTTACTCGGACAAGACTCGGGACAGGTTCATGGGCCATCAAGACCAAGTTATTGATTGGTTGCATGAGGCCATACATGGGCATTTTCAGCAGGTATCCTTCATGAATTATATTGAGAAGAATCTTCTACCTACTACTGCCAAGGTGAAAGAAGCTTATGACAATGTGTGTTTGGCCTTAAAGGAATCTAATGATGAAGCCACAAAACTTCGTTCTGAGAAGAAAGCTGTGTTGGTTGAGGTAGCTGTCGCCGGGAAGGCAAAGGAGGATGCTAAAAAAGGGAAGACTGGAACTTTAAAGAGGGTGATCGATCTTGAGGTCGAGCTGGGGCCTTTGAAAGAAAAGGCTACTACTCTTGAGGCTGAGGTCGGCCCCATGAGGAAAAAATTGGCCGACCTCGAGGTAGAAAATGAAAATTTGAAGGTCGTGTTAAAAGAGGCTGATGTGGGGTATAATGCCAAAATGGTGGCGGCCAAGGAGGAGAAAGATAGGTTCGTCCGAGAGAGTTTATCTAATGCGCAAGAGGCTTTCGACTTAGCTATCGCCCAAGTTCAAGCAGGGAACCCCGACTATAGTTTGGACACCGGGAACTTCTCTATGTTTTATGAGGTTCGCGATCGGATGGTTGTGAGGGAGACTCCGGGCGACTATGAAGAGGTTACTGCTGATTTTGTTGCCGAAGTGGAGAAGTCAGATGCACCAAATCAGTCTGTCCGGGATGACGATCGTGGTGATGATGGTGAGGGTCATGCTGCTAATGATGTTGGTGGTGATGTCAACGAGAATCTCCTCCTACCTAGTTTATTTTTTTTATCTCGGCTTTGTATTTGTGCCATTTATTTTGGTGCTACTTTGTTTGTAATGTGAACAAGTATGGACATATGTTTAAATGAAACTTTATTTTTCGTCTTTCCTTGTTCCTTTGTTCACTTGGTTTTGGTTATAACCTGTTAACTCCAAGTTGGGATCTCAATTGTGTTGCCGGTGTTTATGTTGATTCTATCTGAGTGTTGGTCTCATTTTATATCGTGCTTTGTTATGTTTGATATCTTCGTTTGGTGACAATTTTATTCAAGTGTTGGCCTTGGTTTATATCGCGTTTTGTTGTGTTTGATATCTCGGTTTGGTGACGATTTTATCTGAATGTTGGTCTCAATTTTTCAGGTTTTCAAACCTTAATTTAAAATACTTGATGTAGTATATGAAACTTCGAGTTTGCATTAATCAAACATTTGTACAAAGAGATCTAGCTAGGTGCAGGGCCCTCAGCTTAAGTATTTCCTTAGGTTTGTTGTGTTCCAGTGTCTAGGAATTTCTTTTCCTTCCAATGTTTCTAGCTGATATGCACCTCTTCCTGTTGATTCAATTACCCGATATGGCTCTTCCCAGTTTGGTGCTAATTTCCCTTTATGTGTGTTTTTTCTTCCGACATCAACTCGCCCAAGGACGAGGTCCCCTATCCTGAACTTCCGGGGGATACTTTTTTTTTGTGTCTGAGGGTGACTCGACGCTTCGTTGCTTCTTTTCAAATATGGGCCATGGCTCTTCGCTCCTCTAGGAAATCGAGTTCCTCTAAGATCACTTCCTCGTTTCCTTGGTCGTCAGCTCTTTCTGTTCTCCAACCGGGTTCTCCGACTTTGACCGGGATGATTGCCTCTGTCCCATAGGTTAGTCGAAATGGGGTCTCTCTTGTAGAGGAGTGTGGTGTTGTCCGATATGCCCATAGGACATGGTCCATGTGCTCGACCCACTTTCCCTTTGCTTTGTCCAGCCTTCGTTTCAGGCCTCGTAGGATCACTTGGTTTGCTGCCTCAGCCTTCCCATTTGTTTGGGAGTGTTTTACCAAAGTAAAGTGCTGGTTGATGTGCATCCTGGCTAGTAATTCTCAGAATCCTTTGTCGAAGAACTAGGTTCCGTTGTCAGTGTCAACGGCGTTTGGTATCTGAATCTACTGATGATGTTCTTGCAAAAGAATTTTTGGATTTTGCTGAGGAAATTGTTGCTAAGGCTTCTGCCTCGATCCACTTGGTGAAGTGGTCTATGGCCACTATGAGGAATTTGACTTGACCTGGGGTCGATGGGAAAGGGACGAGAATGTCCATCCCCCATCTGAAGAAAGGTCATGGGACCGAGGTCACAGAGAGTTCTTCGACGGGGGCATTTTGCATGTTGATGTACCTTTGGCAGGGGTCACATTTTTATACGTAGTCGGCTGCATCCTTTTTCATTGTTGGCCAGTAGTATCCCACCCGCAAATCTTTTTTAGCCAGTGCTCGACCGCCGAGGTGGTTTCAACAACTTCCTTCATGAGTCTCAGCCAAAACGTATGGGGTTTTGGCAAGGGAAAAGCACTTCAACATTGGTGTGGAGATTCCTTTTTGTAGAGCTTTTCGTTGATCAGTGAGTAAGAAGATGAGAGTCTCTCGATCTTGCAGGCTTTTTTCCTTTCTTCTGGGAGTATGTAGGCTTCTAGGAATTTTTGGATGGGGATCATCCAACAGGGTGTTGTGTAAATCTTCACGATGATGATTCTCTGGGAAATGCTTGGTGATGACAGGGTCTCTTGGATCACAAATTTATTATTGTCGGGTTTTTTGGTGTTGGCTAGCCAGGATAGTATGTCTGTTCTCATGTTCTAATCATGTGGGATGTGATAGAACTCGATTGTCGTGAACTATTCATAGGATTCCTTTACCTTTGATAGGTATTGTTGCTGAATGTGCTTTCTGGCTTGGTATTCTCCTTTTATTTGAGAAACCATTAGCTGAGAGTCGCTGCATAAGGTGATGGTATCTGCGCTGAGATCCTTTGCCAGTGTGAGGCCAGCTAGGCAAGCTTCGTATTTTCTTTGGTTGTTTCAAGTTTTGAATTCAAACTTGAGGGACTGCTTCACTACTATTTCGTCCGAGCTTTCTAACACTACTTCGGCTCCGCCCCCTGATGATAAATTCGGCAAGTGTACCGAATCGTCACAAGTAATATAATGAAAGTAGAGTATCGTCCCACAGAGATTCAAGTTCAAGTACCAATTAACAGAGAGTTTAACTAGTTGAATAGAAAATTATGAGTGTGAATGATGAATTCTAAGCTATGCAGAAAATTAAACCAGAAAACTAAACCAGCAAAATTGAATTGATGCAAAGAACAAAACAAGAACACAATATTGATGAAGAACAATATCAACAAATGGTTAGGGCTTGGTTCCTTTTAATTCTCACTCCATGTAGCAAATTATTCAACTCAATTGTTATGATTTAATTCATGATCCAATTCACTTAGATAGTTAAATCCCAATTCCTTGGTGAATTAACCCTATATCTACAATTAAAAACCCTAATTCCTTAGGTGAATTCAATTGTGACATGCATTAACAACAAGAATTGATAAAGATCACACAAGAATCAATTCCTATTCCTAGGCAATTAATTACTCATGTTGTTTATTTCAGATCCAAGTTTTCTCCAATTTTCCAATTGTGAGAATCACTCTCAATTCATGCATTGGTTGATCAAGTCAATGAAGCATTAAGATTGGAAGTAAACAATGTAATTGCATCATAACAATCTGACTTGAATTCAAGAAACGAAATTACATGGAGTTTGAATCAAAATTCCCCAATTCCTAACCTAAGAAATTCAGCAAACCATTACAAAAGAGAAGATAAAGGAGAAGAGAATTGCAAACTCAAAGAGAAACTCCATTGAATCAAGAACCCTAGCTTCCACTTGGTTTTGATCTTCAGGAGAAAGAGAGAAAAGGAGAGAAAATTCGAGTGGGAGAAAAGAGAAATCTGAAAAATGGGAAAGATCCCCTAAAAAAACTAACAGCAACTTATTTATAGTGATTCTGTCAAATCGTGTCCCCACACAGACTCTTCCATGTTCCCCCACAAACATGGCAGAGATCAAATTCCAAGTCTGTAGCTACTGGAGTGATCGTGTCCTCACACAACTTCAGTTTGTCCTCACACGATCCTGGCAGAATGTAAATCTCACCATTGGCACCACTTTTGGCTCAACTTTCATTGTTTGACTTTTCTTCATACTTCAAAAATTGATTCTCTTCACTTCTTTCTTTCTTTCTTATTTTCCAGAAAATTCCTAAAAACATCCAAACAAAGAAAAATTAGAGAAAAAATACTATTATTTACAAAAATCATCTAAAATACAAACAACTCAATTATATACAAATTTTAGCTACAAAATTACAAAATTATCAATCTAAACAACTAAAAACTACCTAAAATAAACCTATAAATCTACTACTAAAGTGGATTTATCACCCCCTTGGTGTTTGAAGACCCATCCACGTAGATTGTCCATGCCTTGGTCATGGATGATTCTGGGACTCCGGTCATCTCCATTACAAAGTCGGCTAGGACTTGGGATTTGATGGCGCTTCGGGGCTCATAAGAGATGTCGTGCTCGGAAAGCTCGACTGCCCATGTGATCATTCTTCCTGTGAGGTCCGACTTGTGTAGTACTGAGTGGATAGGGAGGTCGGTCCGCACGGTGATAGGATGGGCTTGGAAGTATGGTCGTCTTCTGGTCGAGGTGACAAGTGTGAAGGTCGCTTTCTCCAGCTTTTGGTATCTTCGTTCCGAGCCTTGTAGTGACTTACTTGTGAAGAACAATGGTTGTTGCCCAGTTTGGTTTTTCTTGACTAGGACCGAGCTGACAACTTCCCCTCCAATTGATAGGTATAAGTATAACCTCTCACCTGGCTCTGGCTTCACCAGGATTGGTGGGTTGGACAGTGTTTTTCGCGAACCCATGGGAGGCAGCCTCACATTCTTCACTGCATTCAAAGGTTTCGCCTTTCTGAGTAGCTGGTAGAGGGGAAAGTATTTGTGTTTTGAATGAGGGAGGAACCGAGTTAACGCCACAATTCTACCCATCAGTTGTTGGACTTCCTTAACTGTTTTTGGGCTATACATCTCCAAGATGGCTTTACATTTGTCCGAGTTTGCCTCTATTCCTCTTTTGGTCAACGTGAAGTCGAGGAAGTGATCAGCTGGTACCCCGAAAGTGCATTTAAGAGGGTTTAGCCTCATGTTGTGCTTCCGTAGTCGGTCAAATACTTTCTCCAAGTCGGCCACTGGGTCACCGTCTTCCGGGGTCTTTACGATGATGTCGTCCACGTATACTTCAACCACTTCCCCTATGAGTCCAACAAATACTCGCGTCATCATCCTCTAGTATGTAGCCCTGGCATTCTTGAGGCTGAACGACATGATGGTGTAGCAGTATGTGCCTTGGTCGGTCAAGAAGGTCGTTTCTTCCTCGTCCTCGCAATACATGGGTATTTGGTTATAACCCGAATATGCGTCCATGAAAGAGAGGAAATGATATCCAGAGGAGTTGTCTACTAACCTGTCAATGTTAGGAAGAGGGAAGGGATTCTTTGGGAAAGCCAAGTTGAGGTCAGTGTATTTGACGCATATCCGTCATTTCCCGCTCGACTTCTTGATCTAGACGATATTTACTAGCCATGTGGCATACCTGGTTTCTCGGATGAAACCGGCTTTTAGAAGCTCAGTTTTTTGTTCTTTAATGGCTTGTTGTCTCTCTAGGCCCATTCTTCTCTTCTGAGAATGGCGTTGTAAAATCTTTTACAGGGTACGGCCAAGAATTTGGTTCTGACCGTTTTATTTCCTCCTGATCCTTTCAAGGTCAGGAGGGCTTCCATGTAACCTCGTGGTTGGATCATGTCTCCAGAGAAGCTGACGAGGTCGCTGTCATAAGGAAGGAGCTCAGGATAAGAAATTGTTGTACAAATGAAACAAATGAATGAATATCAGAGATAGTTTTTAAGTAGTGTTTCAGCAAGTATGTTCGTTCTCTTCTCTTTTTGTTCTTCTGCATGAGACTTATTATTTATAGGGTTGGAAAATAGATCCATTTAGCTTCAACATAATTTCCGTTGAGAGATAGCATTAAATACAAATGCTCCCGTTGAGACACATGGCCTTGGTAGCTTGCAGTAGCAGGTGCAACAGGTAGTAGGTGTCAGCAGCGCATACTCCACTTTTTCTGAGCACAATGTACTTCACAGCAGACTTTGCTTCTTTGGTGAATGAAAATTTGAAATATGCCAAAAAGTAACTGATCTGACTTTCTGGAAGAAGCACAAGCAACTGAGAAAGGCTACGAATGACTTTAAGTCTCCAAAGGGAATTAACAGAGAAGCACTTTCCCAAAAAGGTACAAACTTCAGTACGTTGTCTCTCTTCTTCAGAAAGTTCTCTGGCTTTAGTAGGTCTTAATCATTCAGCAGGTTCCTCTTCTTTAGAAGGTTGCACCACATCAAAGGGTTGCATGATTTCAGAGGGTTGCTGTATCGGATACCTTCTGAAACACAGAAACTACCTTTAGCATAAAATTGTTCTTTCTTATCAAAGAATGTTTACCAAATTTGTTATCCATTAAAACTCAGGGTTGTGAGATTTAAACATTATTAACCATTTAATAATATTTTGAGACTCAGCATTCTCCCTCTTTTTAATGATGACAAAATTTCTTAAACTATCAAATATCTGAAGAGAAATGAGGAAATAAGTTTAGAAATTCTCCCCCCATCTCAGATACCTGAAGATTTGCTCCCCCTTAATAAGAGATATCTTTTCTGAAAAGGGCTTAAACTTTCAGATTTTGTTAGTTTATATTACCCCCCTTTTGTCATCAATCAAAAGGGTGTACAGAGCATACTGAAGAGATAAAATAAGCATGAGAGCAAAACACAATTCAGGGAAAAGGAGTTGCTGAGAGGGTGTTTCAGCAGCTACCAAATAAAATCAGCAAGTAGAAAACAACAAACTCAGTTTTCAGATAATGCAAGAATGTGCAAATTATCTCTAATGAACTTAAACCTATCTTCAGTAAGATGTTTTATGAATATATCAGCCCATTGATGCTCTGTGTCAATGAACTGTATATCAAAAACACCTTTCTGAATATAGTCTTTAATGAAATGATGTTTGATTTCAATATGCTTAGCTCTAGAATGCTAAATGGGGTTTTTAGAAAGATTTATGGCACTTGTATTATCACAAAATACAGGAATAGATTTAACAGGAATGTTGAAATCTTCAAGTTGATATTTTACCCATAG
The DNA here is from genome assembly GCA_026901365.1 of Sesbania bispinosa. NCBI lineage: Eukaryota > Viridiplantae > Streptophyta > Magnoliopsida > Fabales > Fabaceae > Sesbania > Sesbania bispinosa. The sequence continues at coordinate 154,629 of QLOH01000651.1, read as the reverse complement.
CAGCTGTGAACAACAACATGCAGCAACAATGTATTCAGCTTCAGCAGTTGAGAGAGCTATTGTGCTTTGCCTTTTGCTGGCCCAAATGATCATGTTCTCTCCAATGAAGTGACATCCACCACTTATTGATTTTCTCTCAACTCTATCTCCAGCAAAATCAGCATCACAGTATCCTAGTAATCTGCAGTCCATACTCTTCTTATAGCATAGACCAAGATTAGTAGTACCATTGAGATATCTGAAAATTCTTTTAACAACCTTGTAATGAGTTATTCTTGGATCTGATTGAAATCTTGCACACAAGCATACACTGAACATTATGTCAGGCCTACTTTCTGTAAAATACAATAGGGATCCAATCATGCCTCTATACATGATTGGGTCAACACATTCTTCTCCTTCATCCTTACTTAGGATTGCTGAAGGGTGCATGGGAGTTGACATAGGCTTGCAATCATGCATATTAAACTTTTTAAGCATTTCTTTTGTATATTTCTCCTAATGGATCCATATACAATCAGAATCTTGCTTTATTTGAAGTCCTAAGAAAAATTTGAGTTCACCCATTAAACTCATTTCAAATTCAGATTGAATAAGCCTTGAAAACTCAGTGCACAGAGAGGGATTTGTTGATCCAAAGATAATGTCATCAACATATATTTAGACTAGGATCAGGGCTTTGTTAGACATTTTTTTCTGAAAAGAGTTGTGTCAACATTTCCTCTTTCAAAACCATTTTTGAGTAGAAAGTTACTCAGTCTGTCATACCAAGCTTTAGGATCTTGTTTCAGACCATACAAAGCCTTTTTCAATTTAAAAACATGCTCAGGAAAAGTCAGATTTTCAAAACCAGGGGGTTGTCTAACAAATACCTCTTCCTCAATGAATTCATTTAGGAATGAACTCTTTACATCCATTTGATATAATTTGATGGCATTATTGGCCGCATAGGAAAGTAAAATCCTAATGGCTTCAAGCCTTGCTACTGGAGCAAAAGTTTCAGTGAAATCAATACCTTCTTGTTGGTTATACCCTTCTGCAACTAATCTGGATTTATTTCTGACTACTTGACCATCTTCAGAAAGTTTGTTTCTAAACACCCATTTGGTTCCTATAATAGTTTTCCCATGGGGTTTGGGAACAAGAGTCCAAACATCACTCCTGGCAAATTGATTAAGCTCTTCTTGCATGGATAGGATCCACCCTTCATCATGCAGAGCTTCCTCAATATTCTTTGGCTCAATTTCAGAGAGGAAGGCAATATTATTGACTTCTCTAAGTCTTGATCTTGTTCTTACTCCTTCTAAAGTATCACCAATGATTTTCTCTCGAGGATAATGAGTTCTGTATCTCCACTCATGCTTGCGTGGAAATACTTGCTCAATCTGAGACTCAACATTGAATCTGTGAAGAGGTGCAGTTTCAGCAGGTTGACTGGAAGTCTGTTCAGCAGGTGCTTCATTCTTGACCTCTGGAGTCTCTGAAGTAGGGTCCAGCTCCATACCTGCAAAATCCTCTTCTAGATCTGATAGTTCCCTATCAGTCTCTTTAGCATCATTAAATCTAGCATGAATAGATTCTTCAACTATCAAGGTTCTAGAGTTGTAAACTCTATAGGCCTTGGATGTTTCTGAATAACCAATGAAGAATCCTTTATCAGATTTGGAATCAAACTTACCCAGATCATCTTTGGTGTTGAGTATAAAACACTCACAGCAAAAAATGTGAAAATAAGAAATGTTGGGTTTTCTTCCTCTCCACAGTTCATTCTTTTGAGAATTGGTCTTACCAAAATTCTATTTTGAATGTAGCAAGTTGTGTGAATAGTCTCTGCCCAGAAGGATCTGGGTAGGTTTCTTGAAATGAGCATGGTTCTACCCATTTTCTGCAAGCTTCTATTCTTTCTCTCAACAACCCCATTTTGTTGAGGTGTTCTGGCCACTGAGAAATTGTGTGAGATCCCATTCTCATCACAGAACATACTGAAGCTCGAGTTTTCAAACCCACCACCATGGTCACTTCTGATTGCAGAAATGAAAAATCCCTTTTCATTTTGCACATTCTTACCGAATTTTGTGAAATTCTCAAAAGTCTCATCCTTGCTTCTGAGGAATATCACCCATGTGAATCTAGAGTAGTCATCAACAATGACTAAGCCATACTTCTTACCAGCCAAGCTTCCTGTTCTTGTAGGACCAAACAAATTAATGTGAAGTAGTTCTAAAGGTCTTGAGGTTGACACAACATTTTTACACTTGAAAGAGCTTCTTCTTTGGTTTACCTTTAAGACAGTTTTCACATAAAATGTCAGTTTTGAAAGAGAGCTTGGGTAATCCTTTTACAAGGTTATGTTTTGTAAGCTTTGAGATCAATCTCAAGCTGGCATGCCCAAGTTTCTGATGCCAAATCTATTTTTCATCTTTAACAGAAATCAAACAGGTCACATTTTGATGTGCAAGTTCCTCAAGATCAATCTTATACACATTATTGTGTCTCTTGGCAGTAAAAATGACTTGGTCAGAAGCATCTTTGACTACACAACCATCCTTGGTGAAGGATACAACATATCCACTGTCACATAATTGATTTATACTCAGCAGGCTGTGTTGAAGAACTTCAACAAAGAGAACATTTTTAATAACAGAGAGAGGGGATATACCTACTGAACCTATACCAGTGATTTTGCCTTTCTGGTTTCCTCAAAGGTCACCACCCCTCCATCTTTAGGTTTAAGGTTTTGGAACAAAGACCTTTCTCATGTCATGTGTCGCGAGCACCCACTGTCCAGGTACCATTTGTGGTGTCTCCTTTGTTCTATTAAACACATCTGCAACAAGAATAATCAGAGAGTTAGGTACCCACAACTTTTTGGGTCCTTTTTTGTTAGCAGCAGGTCAACCCTTTCTCTTGTGTTTGCACTGAGACACACTGTGTCCAGGCTTTCCACAGTGAGAGCATCCCTTACCTTTCTTAGCTTTTCCAGCAAGTTTAGAATTTGAATCATGTGATGATTTACTATCTGAGTAACCTAGACCTTCTTTGCTTTTGGAGTTCCTTTGAGCACCCAACATTCTGTTGAGGTTCTTAGTTCCATTAACAAAGTTGGCTAGATCTCTAGTAAGTTTAGCAACTTGTTTCTTAGAAATTCATTTTCTTTAATTAAACTTTCTGAACTACTAGTCCCAGAATTCTTTAAGAGTTTTTCTTTAAGCAAAAGATTTTCAGTTTCTAGGGCTTTACTTTTGTTTGAAACTTTAGTGTATGCTCTAGACAAATCTTTATACTCTTGGAAAAGCTCTTTAGAACTTTCCAGCAAGTCATCATACATGTCTTGAAGAGTTTGAGGGATTACCTCAGATTCAGAGTTGTCTGATGAAGGGAGACTTGCCATCAAACATAAGTTGGCCTCTTCAGCAGATTCATCTTCCTCTTCTGAAGTTGAATCATCTAAGTCTTCCCAAGTTGCCATCAGACCCTTTTTCTTCTTGAAGAACTTCTTCTTCTTGTAAGAGGGTTTCTTCAGCTTTGGACAATCTGCCTTCATAGCAGATTATTTTGTCAGTAGCAAATGAATCTTTACCTGACTTACTTACTTTGGTTTCAGAGGATGAGCCTTTTCTGAACTTCCCTTTCCTCTGAAGCATCCTATTGATCTTTCTGCTCAGAAGAGCTAGATCATCATCATCATCAGAGCCACCTTCTGAATCTTCAGAACCTTCTGAAGATTCCTAAGCTTTCATGGCCATCTGTGCTCCAAACCTTGGCAGTTTGAACTTGGCATTCAGGGAAAGTGACTTCTTTTTGGGAGCATCTTCTCTAAGTTCCAATTCATGGAATTTGAGGGATCCCAAAAATTCCTCCATTCTTAAAGTATTGAGGTCTTTTGCTTCTTGAATGGCAGTCACTTTGGGCCTCCAAACCGTTGGTAGACTCCTAAGGATTTTGCGATTGTTATCACCTGAATCATAGGTTCTTCCAAGAGATTTAAGTCCATTTGCGATGGTCTGAAATCTTCCAAACATCTTATCAATAGATTCAGTTTCATGCATCTTGAACATTTCATACTGATGAACAAGCATGATGATTTTGGATTGTTTTACATTGTCAGTTCCCTCATGAGCTGAAGCCAATGCATCCCATATTTCCTTGGCAGAAGTGCATCCATGCACCATCTCATATTCTGATTTACTCAAGGAGCAAACCAGATAGAGTTTTGCTTTGGCATTAAGTTGTACACGCTCCTTCTGATCACCAGTCCATTCTGCTTTAGGAATGGGCACACCATTGTTGGTGGGAATGTAATCACCATCTATGACTACATCCCAGAGATCTATATTATTGCTCTCAATGAACAGCTTCATACGGTCTCTCCAATAATGATAGTCTGTACCATTGAAAGTTGGGGGCCTTGAGACTGAGGCTCCTTCTGCAATGTAGTGGGGATTGCTGGTTGAGGTTTCCATTTGGATCTTCTACCCTCAGCACTTGTTAGATGCTCAACCCGAGGTTGAGCTCTGATACCAACTGTAGAAACCACAAGAAACACTAGAAGGGGGTTGAACAGTGTTTTATAATTTCAAACAGATTTTCTTGGAAACCTTTTCACGAACAGAGTTTAATAAAAGTTTTGAGCAACTTGCTGAAACTGGAGTTTTCTGAGACTTGTTGAAGTACTTCAGCAGGTCCAAAAGACAGTGTTGAAAACTTGTTTTATAAAGCGTTTGAGATTGATTTAAGTTCAAGCTTATAAAACTGATTATTCAGAACCCTCCTGTTAGTTCAAATGACAAATATAAAGAGATAAGGATTGAGAAAACTTAGCCAAGAAATTATCATGGTTCACTCACATCCACCGTGAGCTACGTCTAGTCCCAATTCCAAAATAGCAAAGGATTTCCACTAACTGATCAAAGTTACAAGTATTATTTTATCCACAGCCTCTTCAGGCTAAAACCCAAGTATTGTTTTACAGACAAGCCTCTCCAGGCTCAAACCCAAGTATTGTTTAAACACCAAGCCTCTTCAGACTCACACACAACCAGTGTATAAAAAGAACATTGCTTAAGCTTTTAAATTATGGAAGTTCAAAGCCTAAACTGAGTAAGATGTACAGATAACTGAGTAAAACTCAGGATAAGAAATTGTTGTACAAATGAAACAAATGAATGAATATCAGACACAATTTTTGAGCAGCGTTTCAGCAAGTATGTTCGTTCTCTTCTCTTTTTGTTCTTCTTCATGAGACTTAATATTTATAGGGTTGGAAAAGAGATTCGTTTAGCTTCTACATAATTTTCGTTCAAAGATAGCATTAAATGCAAATGCTCCCGTTGAGACACATAGCCTTGGTAGCTTGCAGTAGTAGGTGCAGCAGGTAGTAGGTGTCAGCAGCGCAGACTCCACTTTTTCTGAGCACAATGTACTTCACAGCAGACTTTGTTTCTTTGGTGATTGAAATTTTGAAATATGCCAAAAAGTAACTGATCTGAATTTCTGGAAGAAGCACAAGCAACTGAGAAAGGCTACGAATGACTTTGAGTCTCCAAAGGGAATTAATAGAGAAACACTTTCCCAAAAAGGTACAAACTTCAGTACAATGTCTCTCTTCTTTAGAAGGTTCTCTAACTTCAGTAGGTCTTGCTCATTCAGAAGGTTCCTCTTCTTTAGCAGGTTGCACCACATCAGAGGGTTGCATGATTTCAGAGGGTTGCTGTATCAGATACCTTCTGAAACACAGAAACTACCTTTAGCAGAAAATTATTCTTTCTTATCAAAGAATGTTTATCAAATTTGTTATCCATTAAAACTCAGGGTTGTGAGATTTAAACATTATTAACCATTTAATAATGTTTTGAGACTCAACAGAGGTCACCCCGAAGGATGTAAGGGACAGGTGGTGGGAAGAGTTCATGGTAATTATAAACCCTAAACACTTTAATTTTTTTTCTTAAGTTATGTCAATTTGTCATAACTTACCCTATTTATATTTTGCAGAGTCGAGTTACTTGGGACCCTTCTCATGAGGACCAAATCAAGAAGGTGTATGAGCAGAGGGTTGCTCGTCGCCTTCGAGATATGATGAACAAGGCCTGGAAGGCTGGGAAGAGGCTCACGTGGTGTGGTAAGGAGGCCAAGGAGGGTCTTTTGGCCTACTGGGACTCTAACGAATTCAAGGGGAAGTCCACTTGTAATAAGAGCAACCGAGCTTCTCAACGCGGGGGGCAGTCCACACCACGGGTCGCAGGGCCCACCATGAGGTGGCGTTGAATATGGTATGTATAAACAAACACTCTTTTGTATTATGTTTCTATCTTTATATTTAAAAGGAGAAGAGTCTGTGGTAATTTTTCCCGCCAAAACGGAGGCTAAAGTAGTAATTACTTATTTAATCAATTTTTTTAAAAAAAATAAAAATGAGTTTTTGAATTTTGAAATTGTGGTTAGTGGGTTTGGAAAATGGTAATTCTTTAGTAAATTGAATAGAGAGTAATTAGAGACCCCCTTTCTCCATATTTTGCACAGAGAGTGAAGGGGCTGTGCATTTTCTAAACACTAGTTCGTATTACCAATCTGACTAATATATTGGGTGAGAGAGAATGTAAAAGTGCTAGAGCTATAGTGTCCCAAGAGAAACCCCATTCTTTTCCTCTTCCTCTTTCGAGATGCTCTGCTAGGGCAAAATTGCTGAATTTTTTTTCGCTTCTCCTCTTTCTCTTCTCCGCTTGCCTCTGCGTTTTGCTTCCTCTCTGTCCAAGTGTTCATCCTCAAAGTTACGGTAAGAGGGATCGGTTTCTTCGCCTATGATCGGTTTGAAGCGTTCATCCTCAAGGTTAGGTTTTTTAGATTTTTTGCAACCGTTGTTTCCTATTTCGTTCTCCTTGGTTAAGTAATGCATTTTCCTGTAAGGTTAGAGTGTTCCTCTAAAGTTCCCTCTTCATTACTAGGAAAATGCATTACTTAACCAAGAAGAACGAAATAGGAAACAAAGGTTGCAGAAAATAAAAAAAACTAACCTTGAGGATGAATGCTTCAAACCGATCACAGGTGAAGAAATCGATCCCTCTTATTGTGACTTTAAGGATGAACACTTGGACAGAGAGGAAGCAAAACGCAGAGGCAAGCGAAGAAGAGAAAGAGGAGAAGCGAAAAAAATATTTTCAGCAATTTTGCCCTAGCAGAGCATCTGGGAAGAGGAAGAGGAAAAGAAAGGTGTTTCTCTCGGGACACTTTAGCTCTAGCACTTTTACATTCTCTCTCACTCAATATATTAGTCAGATTGGTAATACGAACCAATGTTTAGAAAATGCACAGCCCCTTCAATCTCTGTGCAAAATATGGGGAAAGGGGGTCTGTAATTACTCTCTATTCAATTTACTAAAGAATTACCATTTTCAAACCCACTAACCACAATTTCAAAATTAAAAAACTCATTTTTATTTTTTTAAAAAAATTGATTAAATAAGTAATTACTACTTTAGCCTTCATTTTGGCGGAAAAAAATTGCCACAGACTCTTCTCCTTTTATATATATAAAGATAGAAACATAATACATAAGAGTGTTTGTTTATACATACCATATCCAACGCCACCTCATGGTGGGCCCTACAGCCCGTGGTGTGGACTCCTCCCTCCCCCCCACGTTGAGAAGCCCAGTTGCTCTTGTTACGAGTGGACTTCCCCTTGAATTCGTCAGGGTCCCAGTAGGCAAAAAAACCCTCCCAGGCATTCTCACCACACCATGTGGGCCTCTTCCCAGCCTTTCGGCCCTTGTTCATCATATCTCGAAGGCGACGAGTAACCCCCTACTCGTACACCTTCTTGATTTGGGCCTCATGAGAAGGGTCCTAAGTAACTCGCCTCTGCAAAATAAAAATAGGGTAAGTTATGACAAATTGGCATAACTTCAGAAAAAAATTTAAAAGTATTTAGGGTTTATAATTACCGTGAACTCTTCCTACAACATGTCCCTTACATCCTTTGGGTTGACCTCTGACAGGTAGTGAGGACCCCGGAATTAAGAACGTATTGCATGACCAATGGCTGCGATGGGTGGGTTGTTAGGCACCCAACTGCAAAATGAAATATTCAATATGAACAATTAAAACAATTAAAGATGTTATATTAATATCAATTCTAAAGAAGGAAAAAAATAAACAAACCCACCCCTGCCAAATGGTCGGATAATAACCCGACCTTGAGCCTCTACCTCATGAGATTGGATTGAGCTGGCACCCTGAAATCTAACTGGCTCCCCATCAGACTCATGGTCAGCGTCCTCATCCATCTGATCCTTAACGTCCTTAGCGTCCAGCTCAGGCATAGCGTCCTCAACCACTGGAGGCATCTGAACTAATCCCGGCGTCGGGATGAATCTCATACCATCAAACTCTGGAGCAGAAGGTGGAAGGGAGGAAGCAGAAGAAAAAGACTGGATGGTTGCCGCCAGAGCCGCTGAAGTAGATGGATGCTCCGACATCTGATCAGAGTGAGAGAGGTTGGCCCTCTCCCGCATCGCGCGAACTGCCTCGCCCGGAAGGATGGACCTCCCTCTGCTTGGTGGGATCTTCTCTCCACCTCTACCATGCATCCTAGGCAATAATTTTTTCCTATAAACTGTAGACATTATATAAATTAAATAATTATATAAATTAAAATTACTAATTACTAGTTATATAAATTAAATAATTACTATTTACAAATTACTAAATTAAATTAATTAATTACTCTTTATAAATACTATTTTATTTACCAATTACTTCTAATTACTATTTACTAATTACTTATTACTATTTACTAATTACTTCTAATTACTATAACCTAATAAACTAATAAAACTAATAATTATTGATTACTAATATACTAATAAACAATGTACCCACTAAAGCAATGTTTAAAACTAATAACCTAATACCTATATCACATTAATAAACTAAAAAAACAAATAAATTATTAATTACAGATAAATTAATTAAAACTATAAAACTTACTAATTGCGACGCCGGAGAATGAATGAAGATAAAAGGAGTTGTAAAGTCACCTACAGGCAACTATTTTGATTTCTGATCGGTTCAAAACGAACCTATAAAGGAGGGGAAGTTTTTAATCATTGAGTTTTTGGGAATAAAAAGAGAGACACAGAAACACAGTGGTGGCCCATGGCCGTAGGTGAGAAAAAGATAGGGAGGAGGAGGAGGGTGAAAATGGAGGAAGAGGGGAGGGGAAGGGTTTTTACGCGTATAACATTTAACGTAGCGACGACCTGGCCATCGCTAGGGTCGTCGCTACGTATCAATTCATCAGTGCGCGCCAAATTTAAAATTTATTTTTAATGTAGCGACGACCATACCGTCGCTACACTTAATTTTAATTTTTTCAGAAAAAAAAATTTAAGTGTAGCGACGACTAGGCCGTCGCTACGGCTTGGCCGTCACTACGTATTAATTGCATTGAGCAGTGCATTTAATGCTGTAGCGACAAATTAGCGACAGATGATGGCCGTCTCTACAAGGTCGTTGCTAAATTACAAATTTCTTGTAGTGCTGCCTCTTAATTTTGTGTACCTAAAGAACACCTTTCTATAGGGTTGAGCGAGACCATGGTGGTCTTAACCACTTTGTGGATTGAGTGATAAATTTGCCTGAAACTATGGAATGTTTTATGGACTAATTGATATAGAAGAAATAGACTAATAATTTGTTTGGAATATTTTTTGAAATCATCACATAAAGGGATTGCTTGAAATTGAATTTTCTATTGATTGTGAAATTTTTTGTGATACAAATTTATTGAGAAATTGTTTGATTTATATGGATGATGAAATTTGTGTTGAAATTATGATTGAAATTGTTGGTAATTAATCTTGGTATGAAATTTTTTTAATTAAGGAATGTGATGAATTATGGATGAATTGATCATTGTGGATGAAGGTTTGATATTGTTGAACATTGGACGTGATTTTGCCTATCATGATTGCATGGGAAGAAAAATTTTATAAATTTGTCTATGATGAATTTGCTATTGTTGGTAGTGCATATCTTGATGAGACCCAAAATGTAGACTCGAATACTTGAAACATTGACACTTCTATTTGGATAATTGGAGAAATGAATCATTAGAAAACACAAAAGATTTAAAAAGTGAGAACAATGAATAAGAGTGCAAATGAGGGAGAGATGAATTTCATAAGACTTGAATGTCCCAAATTTTGAGTGGTTATAGTGAGGTGAGAAAAAACCCAAATAATTTATAACATGTAACTGAACAGTTTATAACTGAAGTTCAAATAGTTTATAAATATTAATATTAATAAGCCTATAACAAAAGAATAAAAATGTTGTGATACAAAGCTAAAAAATTATAGCATCATATTTTAAAAGTTTAAACATAAATCTAAAAATATTTATATTAAAAAGTTGAAAGTTTATAACCAAAGACTGATAAGTTTATAATAGGAGTTTAAAATGTTTGTAACACATGAAAAAAAATTGTAACTCATAGGAGAAGAGTTTATAGTATAAAACATGAATGCTTGTAACTCAGAAGAAGGATTTGTAACTAAAAATAGAAATATTTGTGACCCATAATAGAAGAATTTATAATTTAAGGGAAGTGTTTGTAACATATAAGAGCAAAGTTCAAAATCTAAAACAAAAATGTTTGTAACATACAAGGAAAGAGTTTATAATCTTAAACAAAAATGTTTATAACATAAGGGAAGAGTTTATAACTTGAAATAGAAATGTTTGTGACTTATAAGGGAAGACTTTGTAACTAGAAATATAAATGTTTGTAACCTATGAGGGAAGAGTTTATAACCTAAACAAGAATGTTTGTAACATGTGAGAAAATAGTTTGTAACTTGAAACATAAATGTTTGTAACACATAAGGGAAGAAATTACAATGCGAAATGATAGAGTTTATAACTCATTAAGGAAGAGTTTGTAACATAGGACAAAAATTTTCATAACGTGAGACAAAAAGGTTTATAACCTAGAACAGAAATGTTAGAGGCTAACCATGAACTTAGAAAAATTTGATTGAGTTTTTAAGATGTATATTTTTTTAATTAACTAAGGGCCTGTTCAGGGTGGTTGCAAGTTTTCAGTTTTTGATTTTTAAAAATTTTCAATCAAACTTTTACAACTCAACTCAAAACAAAATTTTTTTAATTAACTAAGGGCCAGCTCAGACATTTTAAAAACCACAACAAGAGGTTTTCAATTTTTTATTTTGAGTTGAAAAATTTTGATTGAAATTTTTTTTAAAAAAAAAACTCACAACCACCATAAAGAGGGCCTAAAATTGTATATGTCAATGTAATATTAATAATTAACATTTAATTATTATTAGTTTCATGTTTACCAATTCAATTATTAGTCCAATTTTTAAAATAAAAAGGCTTAATTGTATTTGTTGCCTCTTTAATTTGGACTTTATGCAATTTTGGTCCCTAAGTTTTTTTTTCGAACAAATAGTCCTCTTACTTTCGAAATTAAGCAATTTGATCATTCTGTCAATTATTTTCTACCTAAAATCCTCAAATTCTCATTTTTCAATCCAAATATAATTGGGAGTTTATATGCAATAGATTTGAAATATATGAAATAATTGTAAATGCTCAAAAGTAAAAATTTTAATAGAAATTTTATAAAATTTAAAAGATTTTGTAGGATTTAAAATTAGGGTTTAGAGAGGAGAAAATTTTGGGATATTTCATTATTAAATGAAAATTGATATTTTGATTGGTGAAGATATTAAATAGAAAGTGAGAATTTTGAGAGTTTTAGGTAGAAGGACTTAATTTGTTCAAAGAAAACTTAAAAAACCAAAATTACATAAAATTCAAACTAGAGAGATAAAAAGTGTCATTAAACCAAATAAAATAGAGAAATGTAAATTGTACATGAATAACATGTACAACATAGATAGAGAAAGAGAAAAAAAAGAGAGAAATATGGGACGCGATAAGTGATGTGACGGAAAGAGATAAAGAGAAAATTGTGTTGCATAAGTTATTATATATTTTTATGTTATATGGGATTTGGAAGAATTCTTCTTAATATTAATTAGAATTGAATATTGCTTTTTCAGTGACGTGTGTTATACCAAAAACAGTGACATGCTTTAAAATTCAGAAATTATGTCCCAAAGCGAAACAAAAAGCCAAGGTGTTTCGGAACTTCACAACAAATTTAAAACATGTTAGTGCTTGTCGCCTGAAATCTTTATCTTTATATTTATATATATATATATATATATATATATATATATATATATATATAAAAGTAAGGTAGTGAAAGTGGTAAAGGAAATCTAAAATGAGGACACAATAGTAAATTCATTTAAACAAAACTTCTAAAAATAGAAAGTATCTTTGACATTTTAAGTAATTAATATTATGCATCACCATTAATTAACTATAGTAATTATATTAAAGTAAATATCACTAAAAAATAAAAAATTATGATAATAAGAAATATAATTAGTGATAATTTAAAACATATCTAATAATTTAAAAAATAATAAGAAATTTAAAACATTCTCGAACACTTAAAAAACTAATGGTTTAAATATGTTTTTGGTCCCTCTAAAATATGTGTTTTCATTTTCATCCCCCTAAAATTTTTTTTTTGTCATTTAGTCCCCCTAAAATTTTTTCTTTTCAAATTAGTCCTCCCTATTAGAATAGTTAATAGAGTGCTGGTGTGGCCATTAATATGGGGACTACAATGAAATAGAAGGAACTTTAGAGGGACTAAAATGAAAACACGTGTATTTTAGAGGGACTAAAATGAAAACACGCATATTTTAGAGGGACTAATTATCTAACAGGGAGGACTAATTTGAAAAGAAAAATTTTAGGAGGACTAAATGACAAAAAAAAAATTAGGGGGACGAAAATGAAAATAAGTGTATTTTAGAGGGACCAAAAACATATTTAAGCCAAAACTAATTTATAATTATGCTGGTAGTAATTATAGTAATTAATTAATTATTTAGTTATATAGTTATTTTTATATGAAATAATCAATATTATTTAAAGCTCATTTTAACAATTTCAATATTAAAAAGGAAAAGTTTATAACATAAATAAAAACATAATACGAAATTTGGAACATAATAAAATAAGAATTTAATAACTATATACTGTCTGTAAAATAATTTTACACAGTCATCCGATGATGTGTTGACACATCATTTAATGAGTTTAATGACGCATGATGTGTCATATTTATTAATTGATGTGACAAAATATTATTGAATGATTGTATAAAACTTCTTTACACTAACAATGTATAGTAAAAAAACATAATATGAAATTTGAAACATGCTCAAACACTTAAAAATTATTTAATAATTATAATAACAGTAATTGTATTAATTATTTAGTTATAATTACCTTTATTATATCAAACATCAATATTAAAGCCAATTTTAACAATCAATATTAAAAAAATTTATAACATAAATAAAAATATAATACAAGATTTATAACATATTAAAATAATTTAGAAAATCATTTCAAAAATTTAAAAATGTAATACGAAATTTCATACATGCCCAAACACTTAAAAATTGTACAACTTTTATTATAATAATTATAGTAAATTATTATATCAAAATATTAAATATCAGTATTAAAGGTCATTTTAATAGTTTAAAAATATTAAAAAAGGTTTATAAGATAAATAAAAATATACTATGAAATTAAAAAACATATTAAAAAATATTTTATAATTACATTAATAGTAATTATAATAATTATTTAATTAGTATTTTTCTGAGGGTTTCCTATATATTTTTGTTTAAAGGGTCTTTGTAACCTAGGATTAAGAACAACATTTTTTTAGTTTTCATGTTTTGCAAATGTCAAAGTCCCAAATAAATATTTGAAAAAAATTAAACTGTGATTGGTTATGACCATCTTCATTTGCTTTTTGAGTTTTATTTTATTTTATTTTATTTTATTGTTGACAATGATAAATGAAAGATTGAAAATGTTGCAGAATTTCTTTAATTGGTGACTTATCTTTGTTATGTGTTGCAACAACTTAGTTGTTTTGCAAAATTTCACTTGATAGGAAAATTAAAATTTGATTTGGTTATGGGTGAAACTAGCCAGCAAAGTTTTTAAGTGGTTGATGAGCTGAGCAATGCCTACCCATAAAATTTTAGTTTTATTCAATTGTATAGTCAAATACGGGCATATATAAGTTAGCAAAAAAATTATTGGTGTTTAGAAAGAAATATTATAGTTCGGTCTATTTGAACTTAAACCTTAAAATAAAATAATGAACGTTATGTCTGAAAGCAATTCCAAAAATCTTAAAGTTTTATATCCTATACATGAGGCATTCTTCAAGCAGTAGAAAGTATACTCTAAAAGGCCATTCATGTTTTTTTACATTATATATGTACTAGAGGCATTCCATAAGCAATAGAAAAAATTTCACTAAGGGTCATTCCATAAACATTAGAGATAACAGATTATATATTACATTGTATGAATTTTTTATTATAGATCATATAACAAATCAAATAAAATAAAATCTTCTCAAATAAATAATAAGATATAAGAGTGTGTTAGGAATAAAAGATGTGATCATTTAATTTAACACTATTAGATAAATGAGAATGAGGAATATTAATCATAAGTTAATCTCTTTGGAGAAAAAATCGTTCGGTATGAAAGGGGGTATGAGAGGAAAAATTTCAAAAATTGGTCAATTTGATGGATATGTACAAAAAATTTAAATATGACTTCCATGGAAAAAGAGTCGGTAGAGAGTATGATTGAAAATGATGGTGAGACATATTTTTAAATACATAAACGAGTTGGGGGGAGCAATTATAGGACAAATAGTTATCAACCTTTAAAAAGAGTTAATTATCCCATTAAAAATGTAATATATAAAAAAAATGAATAATAGTTCCTATTTTAAAAATGTACTTTTTGAAAAACTGCAAAAAAGAATAATAGTTCCTTTTTTAAAAATGTACTTTTGAAACTTTTAGAATGTTTAGATAATCAGTTTTTTTGGAAAATATTATGTGACCAATAAATTAAAATAATTTTAAAAGTTACTACATTTTTTAACTTCTTTTATAAACTTTGCCCTTTTACAAATAGGCATCATGAACTTTTAATTTGTCACAATTAACCCTTAAACTCTTATCATTATTACAATAGATCCATTCATTAATATCAAGTTAAATAATTACCATAACCAATCTCAATTTTTTGAGATTTTGTGTTTAAAATATTAAAAAGACATAAAAGAATAAAATTTACATTTTTTTATTCTTGAATCAGATCAAATTTCAAGTATATTTAAAATTTTAAAACCGAAATATGACCGTGTGTTCTTTTAATTTAGAGTTTTTTTTCCCATTTTGTTAGTTTTTGGAACTTTATTTGATATAATTTCAATATTTTAAACACAATTTTGAAGGGTTGAGATTATATTTGTTAACTTTTTAACTTGATGCTAATGAAATGACATATTGCAACAATGATGAAAGTTTAAGGATTAATTAGGACAAAATAAAAATTCATGGTGCCAATTTGTAAAAGGGTAAAAGTTAAAGGTGTTTATATAATCTTTTCCCTATATTTTAAAATAGGATTTAAGGGATATACACCGACAATATAAAAAAATTTACATGTTGGGGTGGAATAAAGGAGAAAGGGAAGTAGCTTGAGTTTGTTAGGATATTTGCGCAAATAAAAAATTGAGGCGGGGATAAGAATAAAAGATGAATAAATAAAAATAATCATTCACGTTAATATCTAATTTTTAACTTTTATATATTATAAATTCTATTTATTAAAAATTAGTGTATGTCTTTTTTTTTGTCAAATTATTATTGTATGCCTAATACGATAAATTGCTCCGTGCATGGCACAGGTAGACCACTCGTTTATTTAGTAAAACTTAGGAGAATCATAGAAGTAATAAACAAGAGTTGTGTGTGTCATGGAATAACTATTTAAGAGTTTATGAATAATTATAGAAAAATAAAATTTTAGGGGCCTTTTCGTTTAATAAAACGTTGTGTCTATTTCCTATTTTTTATTTTTAATTATAAAAATACTTTCAGTTTTTAATTATAAAAGTATAACTTTATTTTCATTTTTACTTTGTTTCATGATTTCAGAGTTTTGTATAGAAAATAGTAAACATAATTTTATATTGATTTCTCTTTTTATATATAAAATTTTGAAGACAAGAAACAAAATTAAGAAAATAAGTTGATATTTTTTAATTAAAATTAAAAAAACAGAAAATGAAAATAGAAAATAGAAAATATTTTTTAACAGTAAATGACCCTTTCAATATTAAAAAATTAAGATGTCCTTGTTATTCAACAAAAAAAAGCTATAGAATTCTTTTTTTTTTTTTTACATTTTTATAATTAGTAATTATTAAGAGTTGATGCTTACATCTAGAAAAGAGAAAGGGTTTGTAATAAACGTATTATAAGTGTGTCTTTAGGCAATGTTATAAGTCATTTTTTAGTTAATATAGAATTTTATAGCTGCAGCTTATGATTTAACACACACAAAATCAAACTCTTTGCAGTTATCCCTACAAAAAAGAAAAAAAAAAAAGATAAACATGGTACTAACTTCATCTTCAAGAATTTTTGTAATTGTTCAAAGCTTAAACTCTGTTAATGCCTTGATGGTTTTTGTGTTTCTTCAACCCCAATTTCATAGGCTCTGAATACAACTCATGGCGAGAAAAAAGGTACAGAAGACATTACTGCTGTGGATTATCGAGGTTACCCAGCTGACAAGTCAAAAACTGGGGGGTGGCTAGCAGCAGGGCTCATCTTAGGTTCTTCTTAAGCCATGGAAATCAAATTAGTGTCATATTTTCAAGGTTGAACTTAGGGGCTTATTCGACTCCTAAACATACAATTTTTTTATTCTTTTATGCAGGTACTGAGCTCGCAGAAAGAATAATGGTTGTGGGCATATCCATGAACTTAGTGACTTACTTGGTTGGAGTTTTAAATTTCCCTTCAGCTTATTCTGCCACTATAGTTACCAATTTAATGGGAACTCTCAACCTGGCTAGCCTCCTTTGTGGCTTCTTAGCTGATGCCAAACTTGGCAGATACCTGACTATTGCTATAGTTACAACCATATCTGCAGTTGTAAGTTTAAAGCTTTGAATATATATGATTTATTTTTTAACTTAATATGACATAACATTTTGGTGTCATATCACTCATGTAGCAGACCTCATTCAATGAAAAAGGTTTGGTTGTTATTATAATGGACATACAAAAATAGTGAAATGAACAATAGGTAGTTTGACCCAAAAACTTGAGATTATTGAGTATATGGGTCATTTTACTTATACAACTCTCACTCAATCATTTCTTACCAAATGCTGAGACTTCATTACTTACATTTGAATTTCCAACACTCTTGCACTAGGGGTTGTGTTTGTTAACCATAGCTACAACCATTCCTAGCATGAGACCCCCTCCATGCAGTGGTGTTAGAAGACAACACCATGAGTGCATTCAGGCCAGTGGCAAACAATTGATTCTGCTATTTATAGCACTTTATGCTATAGCTGTGGGTGGTGGAGGAGTAAAAGCCAATGTCTCAGGTTTTGGATCTGATCAGTTTGATAAAACAGACCCCAAGGAGGAAAAGAAGATGATCTTTTTCTTCAATAGGTTCTACTTCTTTGTCAGTTCTGGATCCTTATTTTCTGTGGTAGTGCTGGTGTATGTGCAAGACAACATGGGAAGAGGGTGGGGATATGGAATTTCAGCAGGAATTATGTTGGTTGCGCTTGCTGCTTTTCTGTGTGGTAAACCATTATATCGATTCAAGAGGCCGGAAGGGAGCCCTTTAACAGTTATATGGAGGGTATTAATTTTGGCTTGGAAGAAGAGGTATCTTCCCATGCCTTCAGAACCCTGTTTTCTCAATGGTTACCTTGAAGCCAAGGTTCCACATACTGAAAGGTTAAGGTACGATTAATTTAATGCATTGAATATGATTAGTTTAAGCATGAGTATATTTCTCTTTAATTATTGCTCACTAATTATAAAAAAAATCTTATATTTTTTGTTGTTCTGAAAGTGATTGCATCATCATCATCAACATCACCCCTTAGGACTGAGGATAAGACTTTCAAAAATGAAATATCTTTATTAAAATAATCTTTCAGGAATCATATTTATCATTGTAAACAAATTGCAAAGATTGATAAAATAGAGTTGGTTTTGAAGCATTTTAACAAATATGAAAGATCCAAGTATCTTGTAATGGATTGAATTATCTAACAGAAACCTTAAATTTAATTTTGGATACTATGATTTTAATTCAGACATCATCTTGAATCAACATATGTCCATGCCCGTGAATTGATACTTGAGGTAAACATTCTAAGAACGGTTAAGATGTCATTCATAGTCTAGGAAAATAGTAAATCAATGGAAACATTCTAGTTCTAGGACATTAGGAGGTTTAATCCATTTTCATTCAAACCCAGCAGGCTAGAGTTGAAATCAAATATCAAGGATTTTATATAACTTAACAAGTATTTTCACTGCACGGAATTTTGTCTGATAGGTTCCTTGACAAAGCTGTAATCCTTGATGAGAACTGCTTGAAGGATGGAAACAAAGAAAACCCAAGGATGGTATCCACAGTGACTCAGGTTGAGGAGGTTAAAATGGTAATCAAGCTCATTCCCATTTGGTGTACATGTATCTTTTTTTGGACGGTCTTTTCTCAAATGAATACCTTCACCATTGAGCAAGCTACATTCATGAACCGAAAAGTTGGGTCTCTAGTTGTCCCACCAGGATCCTTACCAGCTTTTATCACCATTACCATTCTCTTTGTTACTTCCCTAAATGAGAAACTCACAGTGCCCTTGGCTCGGAAACTCACCCACAATGTCCACGGGCTGACAAGTCTTCAGAGGATTGGAATTGGACTAGTTTTCTCTACTGCTGCCATGGTGGTAGCCGCAATAGTTGAGAAAGAAAGGAGGGAGAATGCAGTAAAAAATCATACTATAATAAGTGCATTTTGGCTGGTCCCTCAGTTTTCTCTAGTGGGTTGTGGAGAAGCATTTGCCTATGTTGGACTACTAGAATTTTTCATCAGGGAGGCACCAGAGAGGATGAAATCTATGAGCACTGGACTTTTCCTAACTACCCTTTCAATGGGTTATTTTTTCAGTAGCTTATTGGTGTCAATCGTGGACAAAGCAAGTAAAAAAAGGTGGCTCAAGACCAATCTTAACAAGGGAAGGCTAAATTATTTCTACTGGCTGCTTGCAGTGCTGGGTGTACTGAACTTTATACTTTTTCTTGTCTTTGCAATGAAGCATCAGTACAAAGTTCAGCACAACATTAGGCATGACAGTGTAGAAAAAGACCTTGTGAGTACAAATGATGAAATAATTGGAGTCAATGGAAAGGAAGAAGCTTAGAATATAGTCTCAACAAACCTCTCATTTTGTTTGGCCCTATATATGGCGTGCAAGAAGAAAATATTATGTTTTGCATTTGTTAATGTTGGGTGATATAGCAGAACCTTCTTTATAACAAGGGTAGTTGTTATGTACCATTAAGTATTGGCAGATATAAACAAAGCCCAATTAGATTGTAAGTTGTTTCCAGAAGAAACAAGCATTTATGGAATAACTGATTCCCAAACAGAACATAAAAAGTAAGAAACCCCTTGATAGCCCATTTTCATAAGCAGATGCCTAAATTTGACGAATGTTTATCAGTTGAAAACACTACAAAATTGTAGATTCAAACTAAAACATCTTCAAACAAAGAATTTATCTATTTGAGGCCAAAGCTTTTGACTTTGGCATTTGATAGTTTCAGTAGTAAGAAGACAATATCTTTAAGAACAAAGCAGACTATTGTAAGGTACCAGTAGCTGGAGCAGGTGCATGATTTATGACCAATGGAGGACGTAGAGCTCGGTGGGCTTCTTCCTTCTGTTTGCGGGCCTTGTACATTTCCTCTGTCTCAATAACAACTAACCTCTTCACCTACATGAATTACAAAGATTACCAATGTTATAGAGGAAGATAACAAAAAATGGACTTGTGTTTTGTGTAGAGCTTGTGCTAAAACCTGTTGGAGCATTCCCCTAACAGTAGGTGTGTTCCATCGCATGACAGTTCGATTGCATTTGCGCAGGCGTAGTGCTTCCAATGTGCGCCTATGGAGCCTCCTGGTACCTGGAATGCCCCTCACCAGAGTTATATAGAGATTGGGGCTCCAAGCAATTGGGACACAGGCCTTGTATGCCTTAAATGCATTCATGCCTTCAACTTGAATTCAGAACAACATTAAGAATAAATCAAGTTAATATAATTTTCTAACAAGATAGCCAAATTTTATAATATATGTACATAATAAAGATAGATTTAAATAAAATTGGAAGGCAATCAGCTGAGATGGGAAAAGAATGAATATCTATATACTTATTCAACTGTGTGTTTTAAATTACTTGATGTTGATGCAAGCAGAACAAAAAAGTTTAGTAACACATTTGGGTAAAATACTAATTTATATACCAGAACTCACATTGAAGCAACTAGTTAAACAGTTACAAAGATAATATGGAAATAAAACTGTGAAGGAAAAACTAACAGCCATATAACCACCTTGCTTATGACACAGAATACATAAAACCTGGATAGATAAATGATTCGGTAATCAGGGATATAAGGTCAACTAACTTCATTTATAAAGTTTAAAACTAAAATCAAGAGTTATACAGTTATACTATAAGAAATCATTTTTCAACATATACCACAAATTAGTTTATTTACGAAAAGTTCAGGTATTCCATTCATCAAATAGGTCATAGGCAAGGCAATTATGCATACTGACAGGGGTCCTTCATATGCGCCGTATCAGAAATCACAAGAACCACAAACAGAAGCAAAAATTCTCTTCTTCCCAATTTAACTATAACAAAAGCAAGAGTGAAGCAACGGGCAGAGTATGTAGCAAACCCTCAAATCCACCAATTGCAAATCATTACAAAAAAAAAGAAAAAAAAAAAACAGAAGAGGATGCAAGCTGAGACGAGTCGTAGTAGAATGCAGAACAAGAAACTAACCTCAGTTGATGGATCTCAGACTCTACAAAGATGAGCTTGAGCTCTCTCTTTCTTCTGCAGCTCTGTTATTTTTTTTCATTCTTAAACCCTAATCTATCTCATTTAGATTTTTAACGTATTTACTAAATTGCCATTGCTTATTGTTCAAAATAAAAACAATTTCTGTCAAATTCGAATATCATATAACGTTAAATTTTGTTCTTTTATATATGTGTGTGTGTTTTGTGATAGAATTTTACTTAATTTCTTTGTAAAGATATAGATTTTTCCAATGTGTATGGAATCATTACATTTAAAAGGTAATTGGACAAAAAAAAAGAAATTCATGTTCAATGACATGTTCACTTTAGTGTACAATTTTTTTTATTTTCTATTGGCTTAAAAAAATCTTACAATTAAATTGAAGATAAGCAATGTTTCGGAAAGAAATGAAATTGTAAAATAGTCCATGATGAATACCCATACCAATCAAAATTGTCATTTTATTAACCTCCATTTATTAAAGTTAACATAAGTGTTCATATGACACGTTAAGTGTCATGTCAGGTTTGATGTGACATTTTCAAGTTTGTTTAGCTCGTAACAGGGCCGACCCAAGAGTAAGACTGCCCAAGCCCTTACTTTAGGCCCTCAATTGTTAGTAACATTCTTTATACAAAAAAAAAAATATTATTAAAATTAGGCCTAGTTCATTGGTTTATAAATTGATTTTCTTCCTCAATGGTTGATGGTTCAATCCTTGCTAAATGAATTTTAACTTTTAAAGTCTCTTTCTTTTACTTCATGTATTTAAAAAGGCCCCAAAATAAAAGTTTGTTTGAGGTCTCACTACATATTGGGCGATATTGGGCCGTCCCTGGCTCGTAATAGGGACCAAAATGAAAGGTAGACAATATATTAACTGTAATGTATGGGATCAAATTGAATGAAATGAAAATTCTCAACATCTTTCCATGACATATCCTACCGTCATTATCTTCTTCCCTAACCTATTATTCAAAAACCCTAAAAACAAGTCGCGTCAATGGATGAGTTATGATGGTAGGTGCCCCCAAATACTAATACAATCCTCAAATTGAATTGAAAGGGAAATTATAGTCAACACGGAGGTAAAAAGGTTCACAAATCTTCATTTAAACAATTACTTAATCTAAATCCAATGTCATTTTTATAAAAGGGTAAAATCAATGTTTTCAAAAGCTATATTATCAACATAATAAAACATAACTTGGCCATGAAAGACCCTTAGAAATAATCTTTATAAATCTCTACATATCAAAATAAAGAAATAAAACTCTTAGATACTAAGCCCCGATGTCACACATATCAGAGCGAGACCCTGTTCCTTCAAAATTCGGTACATTGCGTGCCTTCTTCGTCACCTAAGAAAACTATAGAAAGAGTACGGTGAGGAAAGAAATACAAACATATACATGCTATACAGAAGGCTACCCTTACTCCCACCCTTCACCATACATGTCATCATTCATCTCAACTCATATACTATTCATCATATACTATTCATTTCACACATCAAGTTCGTACAATATAAATTCACACTTTCATACAATCTCAATTAAGGCATATGCTCACACCATGCACATGTACAACATCTATTCTAAGAGTCATGATTTGGAACTCCGCACAATGGGTGCACCTCATCAATCCCCTTAGTTGTTACCAATGATGGCCCTACCGTTAACACCACACGGTAGGTTGCACCCCCTCGATGGGCCCGTTCAAAGACATTCGCTCCCTCAATGATGGCCCTATCGTTAACACCACACGGTAGGTTGCACCCCCTCTATGGGCCCGTGCATCGAATGTCCCTCATCTCATGGTCACCACCCTTTGTAGGGCATGCATCTCATGTATCACACATATATCAGAGAATAAAAACATAACTTGGCCATCATCCCATCAATCCCCTTAGTTGTTACCAATGATGGCCCTATTGTTAACTCCACATGGTAGGTTGCACCCCCTCGATGGGCCCGTGCAAAGACACTCGCCCCCACAATGATGGCCCTACAGTTAACATCATACGGTAGGTTGCACCCCCTCTATGGGCCCGTGCATCGAATGTCCCCCATCATGGTCACCACCCTTTGCAGGGCTCATGCTCAATGCACAACATCATTTATATATTTCTCATACAACATCATCTATTCAATTCATTCCTCATCACATCATGGATAAAATTACACATAGAACAACAACAGAAGATAGTCACACAACAATACTTCGTGCCACAGTCAATACATCTTGTACATCCAATTTAATCTCATCAATTCCATAAAATAATTCTTATAATAGACAAGCATCCATCATATAAGTAAAGGATCACCTAATTACATCAAAACAACACTCACATCTCAAGTTAGGACCTGGTAATCGATTACCAGAAGCCTGTAATCGATTACCAGAAGCAAATATCTCATTTTTGGGCCTGGTAATCGATTACAAGGTGTCTGTAATTGATTACCAGAGGACTGGTAGCCTGGTAATCGATTACAACATCCCTGTAATCGATTACCAGGGGCTCAGTTTCATTGTCTTGCCCAGAAACACCTGGTAATCGATTACAGACTGGTGTAATCGATTATCAGCAACCCGAGAACGACTGCACCTGCGTTTTTACCCTTTTTAACCTTCTTCAATCCCTACTCAAATCTTTAAGTCCCTAACTTGTTTAAACTCGTTTTTACCGATTAAAATCAATGAATTCATCAATTACTTTAACAGATTACTATAAAACTAACAACCAATCAATTATGAACTCTCACCCCCCAAATCCTAATTTACCCCTTTTCGACAATCTCGCTCTCCACTCTCAAATTCAGCAAGAGCATGACGTTAAGCTTCTAACACATGAATTTCAAACACAATACATACGATTCATCGTTCATATTTCAAAATTTAGGAATCCTAGAGGGACTTATGGTTGCCCTCACTACCCAAGCACTCCAACATACACATATAGTAGCACCCCTGCCCCCGTACCTTAGAGATGACGATCGAAAACGAATGGAGAACTCCCTTGATGATCTACTTTACGGCACCTTCTCCTTGTGGAGTCGCTTCTCCTCTCCCTAAGGTTTGGTTATCTGACGTTTGAAAACACATAGGGTGAAATAGATAACCCTTCTCTTATTTAAATATCTAATTGGGTTGAGCCTACTCTGACCCACCCATCCCTTTTTAATTAAATAATATTATTCATAATAAAAGATAATAATAATAATAATACTATTATTTCTTCCTTTTATTTTATTTTTGAATTATTAGGATGTTACGGGTGGAGTCCAAATACCTCAAGCTCAACCATATAAAAGAATCAACAATGGTAGTTGGAGTATGTCCTTAGCATCGATGGCCAATGGCGTGTGATTGTGCCAATGCAGAAGGAAAAGTGTTGTTAGGACCTCCAAAACGCAAAGAAATCTAGAAAAGACTTGCTTACATCATATGAACCCAACATCACATGATCATTCTTCTAAGGCTTTAGCTCTCACTCATTCATTGTTTTCAAACTTACACATTTGTTTTTTAATTAATTGAAGTAGCTTATATAAAGAATAAAGAATTTAACATAAATGCATTATATTCTTTCAATAAAATTATAGTGCTAAAATTAATATAAAAAGGAAAATAATTAGGACAACATGCGTGGTAACCACATAAGTATTTATGAGATATTAAACTTGGGTCTAAGTATTCTAAAGGCATTCTTTGAGGAATTAATAAATAAAAATAAAAATACATAAGGTTACCTTTAACTTTCTTTTATTAATAGGCATTTTCAAAAAAGTTTAATTTTATTTTAATTAATTCCTAAACTTTAACTATAATTACAATGTGTCCTTAATTTCATCCTTCTTGAAATTTCAATTTGCCACCTCTAATATGAAAATTACCTTAGAGGAAAAAGTAGGAATTATAACAATTTGTTAAAAAAATTAATATATAGCTGAGATTGTGATGATATATATGCATGCACTTATATAACAAAACTATGGATTTATTTGCAACTTAATTGTTAATTTTTTAATCAATAACTGTAAATCCTTGTTTCCCTTTCTAAATTAAAATTTTCATTTTAAAGAAGTTAAATCTAATTTCAATTTAAACCATTGATTTGTATTTTTTATTTTGAAAAAAAAAATATCTAATTTTTAATGGGTAAAATGTGTTTTTGGTCCCTATAAAATTAGCGAGTTTTGTTTTTAGTCCTTATAATATTTTTTATTAAAACGTCCTCCAAAAGTTTTTTTTTTGTTTGCAATTAGTCTCGATCTCCTCTCAATTGACGCGTGTCAAGTGCTGATATGACACATTTTTCCCCACAATAAATTTAGTCCTTATATATAATTTTTGGGGTTAAAAATCGACAGTAAATTCTTTGTTAACCACGACAAACTATCTCTCTTCTCCCCCACCTGTGTAACCCACCCTACCGTTTCCCCACACCCTTCTCCCTCACTCCCTCTTCTCCCCTCCAACCATGAATCACCCATTGTCCATAAAACCTCCCATCATCTTCTCCACCTCGCACCCACTACCCGCAAATTCGTATCTCTTATAAAAAAAATTTGGAGGATATGTTTTACTGAAACAAATTAAATAAAGACTAAAAGCAAACTCACTAATTTTATAAGTATCAAAAACATATTTTACCCATTTTTAAATTTGTTAACTTGAAATAAGACAAATTAGATAAGAAAAAAAATATCATATAGGGTTTTTTTATTTATTGTTAGTTTAATCTCAATTTTATAAAGGTAGATTCTATGGTACAGTTAATAAAATATGGGCAGTGATACATTTAATAGGTGTCAACAATTTATTAATTCACATGGTTTAAGTGTTAACACAAGGTGTAAAAAAAAGAAATCATATTTTGACCCATCATTCTTTTATCATATTTGTAAAAGCAACATTAAAATTAGTTTTTTTATTTGAACTCAGATTCAAATTCATGAACCCAGAATAAAATTTCCTAAGCCCCTGAGTTCGTGAACCGTGAAGACCCCTTTAGCTTCATCCATTTTCTCGTTTGTTCTTCGATAGAGAGGCATATATGAATTTTGAATTTTTTTTACCCCTTTTTTTATTGTTCATCATTGTTGATTAGAATTTCTCAACCCCTAGTTTTCGTTGTGTGCGGTTTCCCCTCTCGTTCTTCTTCTCAGGTAATAAAAATGAAAAGAAATTAATTAAATTAAAACTAGAGAAACTCTCATGTGGATTTAATTCAATTTCGCAAGCGTTTTCAGTTTGGTTCTGAAAGTAATGGTTGAATTTGTACACAGAAATGGAGTTTGCTGTGGCAAAAGCTTTGAAACTGAGTTTAAGGAGGGAGTTAATTCAGCAAGCGCTTTGTGAAGAGATTTTTTGCTTGAACACCAACACAGTGGTTGGTGGGGGAAGAGCCCAAAAAAAGAATGAACGACTTCTGTGCAAATGACTTTTCAGATTCCGAAATGAAATGAGTAGTTTTTCAAATGGGAGGGAAATAAATTGGCGCAATTTTTACAAAATTTACTTTAATTGCGAAAAGGCAACTAATTGGGCCAGTTAGTAATTAGAAAAGTTAACAAGCTTTAGCTGACATGGTAAGTGATTACACATGGCACAATTAATGAGAGTATGATAACTCATGACTGCACCTAAACCCATAATTTATTAACGGCACCAGAGTTGTCACCTTTTATAAAAGGTCCCGTTAAAATGATAATTGAAGTTTAGTAATTAATGAAGACAGTTAAAATTGATAATATCCTTTTCTCCATAAATATAAAGTTAAAGGTTCCTTAAAAAAAAGTTAAAAGTGGCTCCATATGTACCTTCGTAATGAATAAAAATTACTTATTAAAAAAATACAACATAAAATATGATAATAGCTTAAAATTTTTTATTTTTTGGTTACTAATATGTTTATTTTTGAATCCTTAACACATATCTTAATGATATATAGTCGCTAGTATATTTGCCTTAATTATCAACTTAATATTTGATTTTTTTTATTCACACTTTTTTTATATCACTCTATTCTGTGTACACTCATCACACCTAGTTTTTTAGTGTGAACCAATTTTTTTCCTAAAATTATTATTTCTTATTTAAAACCCGTCACATGAAACTAGCTAGGTATAAAAACCAAGGAGGTATGGCCTATGGAGGTTTCCATCAAAACCACTTTTTCACTTTAGGTCACCCTATAGAGTATATATCTGTTCATCAAATCATATAATATATAAAGTCTCATTTATATACAACAATTCTCTTTGGTCACTCTATCATATTATCACTCATCGCCTATCATATCTATCATATTTATCTGTTTTTTTTCCCTCTCATTATTGTATAAGTTGTTATACATTTTAGAGGTAAAAATAACCTTTCTCTTCTCTTCCACAAAAATCTACCAAATGAACCCTAAGCTCCTTATTAGCATGAGCTAGGTTAATTAGCTAGCTAACCAATAAGCTACTTATTTATATATGGTGCCTAAAACGCGTGTATAATCCGAACTTGTCAGGTTCAAGAGACTGAATATCAGTCAAAGGAGCACATGCATGGATATGGAAAGAGTCACACCCTTTGTCGCCGAGTTTACCGCAAGCAACGAATCAGACACAATCCAACAAGGTTGACAAATTAACCTTTGTTCTAAGAAGCAACATAAACACTCCTCATTCATCGCAATAGTTCATTATATGCCTTGTTGGGCCAAGCAAGTGGTCCATCAAACTTTATCATCGCTCACAAACCAACACTTTACAATTCAAACACATCCCACCAAACTAAATAATACATCAAAACTGCACGTTCCACACCTGGAGCTCTTAGTTGTTTTTTGAGAGGAGAGATCACCAAAATGAATTTTATTTCTCCCGATACAATCTCTTCCATATATACATACTTCCAAGAATCGAACCAAATGAATCCACACTCAAAGAGCGCTTACCTCACCCTAGAGGGACAAGTAGGGTTCGAACCTGCACCTGACCCGATCTTTTGCTCCACTTGATCAACCGTTAGGTATTGTTTGGTTAGAGAGATTTGGGGTGGAGGGGAGGTATATTAAAAAAATTGTTGTGTTTGGTTCAATTTTTTAAGAGAGTAGGGTAGGGGACCAAAATCCTTCTTAATAGCATTTACTCCAAACAACGAAGGCTTCCGCTCCCCCCACATCCCCTCTTCGAACCAAACAAGATAAAATATCATCTCACCTTCCCTCCCCTTCCCTCCTCTCCCCTTCATTAAAATTCCTTCCCACCCACTATTGAACCAAACAGACCATTAAGGTTAAATTAATATGAATATACAACAATATATTGATAAAAATGACAACCAAACGGTTATTTTCTTCATATATGAATCTTTTTACGGCTACTTTCGAATATATATGTTTATATAAGCATTTACGTACCAAAATAAATTCTCTATTTATGAAATATATAGCTAGCTAGCACATACATACACAACATGTTCCGCATATATAAAGTGTACATACATAATATATAGCATAATTAATTAATTAATTAATTAATTAATTAGATTCAAGCTCACTCTCATAGATAGGGATAGCGTGGATTTTTCATGAGTTTAAACTAAAACATACACTAACGATGATATATAGAAGCTTCACGTGCGTCCTAGCTAGGTAACTTGAAAATAAATAGATAGGGTTTAGGCTCAGCTATCATACAAGCTTTTAGGGGAGAGTGGTTATATATGTGTTAAAGAAGCATAGGCATGGCATCCATGGGAAATGGCTTGCACATGATATTTTCCATGTAGTAGTTAGTTGCATCCATCACCGCAAATTGCATATCTTCAGAAGGCTTCCAATGACGTTTTCTTTGATTGATGAACCAGTTGTTGATCTGCTTCAGATCTAGGCCTGTGGATTCTGCAAGTGCTTGCTTTTGGGATTCCTACATGTTCTCCATTAGATTAAGATTAGCCATATGATATACAAAACAATTACCACCTTAAATGCACAATTTAACCTTTCATTATTCAAAAAACTAGGATTATCTTTCAATACCAAGAGTTAGTGCGTGTTTGGATGAAGAATGAAGAATTTTAAAATTGTGATAGGGAAAGATGGGTGAATTATATGGATAAGAAAAATTGTGAATGATAATATAAAAGGTTAAACATAAAAAAAATGTTAAAATTCTCTCTCAATCTATTTATTATAAAAATCTCTCCTATTTATAATTTAAATTTTTTTCTTTTATTTTTCTAACACATAAAATCTAGACACAAAATTACAGATTTTTCAATCTCAAATGTCTGAACCATCCTCAAATGTCTAGAGTTTGGAAATATAAAGGAAACAAGGTAATGATAATTCATATGAATAATGTCTATAGTGTATTTGGATGCAAACTTGTTTATTTTTTTCTTTTTTGCAAAATTGGTGTTGATTAAAAGTGAGTTTGAGTGAATCCATTTATGTTTAAAAATATAATATTAACTTGAAAAGTGATTTTTTATACAATAAATGTTGTTTGGATATTGTAGTAATATAAATTACTTTAAGATGTATAATTACCAAATGGATAAGACTTTTCTTAGTTAATATCATTAATTAAAAATTAAAATATTATTATAATATACCAAGTTAAAGGACATTTTTTGTCAACACACAAACAAAATTTTACTCATCAAGTTTAGAATCCAAAACTGATAATTTGACTCAAGAATGGCAAACATGCATGTTGAGCACAATGCTCAAACAAAATTTACCCTTCAAACTTCAATTTGGGTTCTTTAGAGTGGAACCAAACTCCACACTATAAGAAAAAGACCAAAACAATGCACACTAAGAAACATTATATATAGAGGCATGGTGTATGCTTTATAAAGGATATGTATAACTTAGTTACCGATGGGTAAGGCCATTTGTAATGCCTGTTCCACCAATCAAGTAGCTGCTGCCGAGCTTCCTTTGGCAACTTTCCATTCTTTTTCTTCTTCAAAAACTCCTTCTTGAGGCTTCCTAGATATCCACTATACTTGCGCAAAAGCTGGACTTTTAGCTCCCTATCTTCAACTTGAGTATCTAGGTTGTTATCATGCAAATCAACCTCATTCTGTGATGATGATTCACTTTGACCTTTAAAATTAATTACCACAATAAAATGGAAGAACTTTCAGTAAAACCAATACAGGCAAATAATTAATATATCCAGGCATAATATGCCAGTTCTAATAATCATGCAATTAATTGCATGCAACCAAGAATAAGTGACATTTAACACATTATAACAACATGTAACTCAACAAATAGATATAATTAGAATAATGATGTACTAAATGAATTATTATCTTAATTATGTTCATTTCTTGAATTATCAAATGAAATGCGTAATCTAAGGAATTAATGAAAAATGGATTTAATGTATATGCACTATTTTACACTATCATTCAATGTTATATATACTGCCACATCTTTTAATGAGTTACATAACACATGATGTACGTCATGTTCATTAAATTAATGACCTAACAACATATCATTAGATGACATCATCAGTGTATACTAATTAAACTCATGAAAAATAATGCAAAAAATATTGCCATGCATCTCTCCTTTATGAGTATATAATAAGTGAGTTTTATGATCAATGTTTAATGTATCTAATCAAGTAGATAATTTAATTTAATATCATACAATCTTCACTACAAAAGGACTTTTCAAAAGTGCAACCATATGTTAATACATTTATTTATATTTTATAATGTAACCCCTTCCTCCACAACTAGAGAACCTACAAAATAGGATAAATAACAAAATAACCATGCAAATTAAAATTTTACTTTATTTTTGAGAATCAAACTGCATAGGGAACAAATAAACAGGGAAGCAGATGACAAAAGAGGACAAGACAAGCAGTTTCCTTTTTCAATATGACAAGGAGGGATTGCATGATATAAATGAAGTGAAGGAATTAACCTGAAGAAAGAAGGATGCATGACAACACTACACACTGGGTATATGTGTGAAATAATGGGGCAAAACCAAAGGT
The DNA here is from genome assembly GCA_026901365.1 of Sesbania bispinosa. Taxonomy (NCBI): domain Eukaryota; kingdom Viridiplantae; phylum Streptophyta; class Magnoliopsida; order Fabales; family Fabaceae; genus Sesbania; species Sesbania bispinosa. The sequence continues at coordinate 123,452 of QLOH01000651.1, read as the reverse complement.
CACACGAACGACAAAAACAAAATCCCTTCAAAATATATAGCCATCAAGATAATCAATAATGGGTCACTTAATTAGGAAGCATTGGGGGTTCGAATTAAAGAACTTTTCATCATTCCAATATGGTACAGCAAAATCTCATTTTCATGATTTCCCCTCAAGCAGTAATATACTATCATTTTCAAACTTTTTGACCTAGTTTCAAACACCTTGGACCCATCTCATTCACAATCTTACAGATAATGTTAAAAGTATTTTTAATCAAGTTCCTTCAAAACTCTAATCACATTATTTATGATGAGAAGGGTCATCTAACTGTCTCTTTTAACTTATTGGGAAAAAAAACAAATATTGATCATATCAAATCAAATCATTTTTACCATATAAAACACACTTAATATTTTAATATTTGTTACCAATATTAAACTTATGAAGATCTATGAATAGTAACTAGCAAGGTGATCCCTTCAAGGCTAGCTTGCAATTTATTTCCACAAAGGGTTTAAAAACATTGAGACACATGAGCACTACTACTACTACTTAGCTAGCCTAAGATTTGCAAGCCAATTTCTACTTATTTAGCCTCTAATTAAGTAAGAGTTTTCCATAAAGGGTTAATTTCTAGGTCTTCCAAGGTAGTTAAAAAAAAAAAAAAACAATCCATGACTGTCATGCTAGTAATTAATTTATTCGTTTTGCTTTTCTCTTGCATAGGTCACACTACTAATTAAATTCTCTCTCACACACATCCCCAAACAAGAAAAATGATCCATAAATTTTGGTCCAGAGTAGTGAGAGATTGTTTGTAGGAACAAATTAATATATTAAGAATGATTTAAGGGTAATTAATTAATCACCAAAGTCTGTTGAAACTGCTAGAGCTTTAAGCTGATACTCAATTCTTGAAAAGAAAAGCATGGCTTCTTTGAAGGGTTTTGTGAGCTCTTGTTCATACTTGATAAGCATCTCACAATAAGCCTCCATGAACTGGTCAAGTGCTGGATCTTCACCTATAGAACCACTTCCTGTCCTTCCTCCTCCTGATGATGCACCATTCAGAGATTCACATTTGGCACATGACTCTTCCAAACTTGCCACCACTTCAGGAGGTGCTCCAACCTGTAAGCAAAATAAACAAAATCTCAACACAAAACACAACAAAACAAAATCTCCAACCTAGCTACAAGTTAGTTATTAATTTCTCTTAGGTGGAAGAAAGGGAAAGAGAAAGATATATATTTATATGAAGTAAATTAATAGGGTTTGTGAGTTTTCATGATCATGACCTTGAGGCAATTAAGGTAAGAGGACAAGAGACGAGGAAAGAGAGGATGTGCCATGATTTTATCCCTAACACTGGCAGTGTTGTTGTTGTGATCCTGCTGCTGGTGGTGGGTGTAGTTGTTATGATTTTGAGAGTTGCTCAAGAGAGATACCCTTGATCTGTCATCACTAGTGCGATGACCAGAATTGTTGAGAGGTAAAGAAAGAAACTTCCTATTAGTTTCCATGTTCATCATGTTCATGTCCATAGAAGAAACCTCACTGCAACTGTTTCCTCCAAACCCTATCATCATAGTTTCAAAGCAATGTTAAGTAAAAGTAAGAAACAACCCCAAGTTAAGAGAAAAGTCTTTCTCTCTCTATATATAAAATAAATATAATATAATACCTTCACTTTATAAGCTAGTGAGGTGTCCCACTTCACTCTCAGTCACTCACTGTTTATGAAAAAGAAGAGTGCATAGAAGAATACATATAATAGCTACTTCGCTCCCGGAATTGAAGCTGAGTGATATTAATTAATAAATATAATATATTTAGTATTAATAGAAGAAAAAAGAAAAAATCCAAAGGAAAGAGGGGTAGTCAGTCAGAACAATAGGGATTTTTGGGGTTGTTGGTGTGTATAGACTGGAAAAGGTGGAATCAGATGCAGGAATGCAGTGTCCTCTTCCTCTTGAAAATGTCTAGTCTAGCTTCTTCCTTCTGTGCATCAACAGTGCATTCTCTCTCTTACACTTACACATAAACACAAACAACTAGTGTTGTATGTTAAATTGCAGGTGGAGACAGAGAGGCTACACCTCAGGTCAGGGGTTAACGTGTGTCTCTGCAACTTAACTCAGAGTTTTCCTTCCCAATGAAAACAAACAAAGAAAGAAAGATGTGTGTTGTGTTGTGCTCTCTCTCTCTCTCTCACCTCCTCTACTCCTAGGTCTATGCAATTCCACTCATCAATTAATTCATCTTATCTACTGTACTGTTTGTTGGCTATCTATGACTATTCTCACTTCATCCTGAGATGAACCATTGCTTCCGTACTCAACTTATAATTAACAAACCAAATCCATATTTATTATTAAGAAAATGGTAACAAGTGTTGTGAATACACTTGTAAAAAAGGAAAAAATAAATAAATTTTATTTATCTTAGACATGTAATTAATATTTTTAATAAAAACATTATATATAACCCTAAACCAAACAGTAAATAGTCGCAGTAGAGGTGATATGACCCGAGGCGGACTTTACATGCAAGGTTGGAGTTCGAATCCTGAAGTCACCATTAACGACCACTTCTAATCTGGAGGTTAAACTCATAATTATGCATGTGGGTCCCTGTCAAAGACCAAAAATAATAAAATACTCATTATCAATCTTAGTAAAATTGGTGTATGGTTCTAGCAATAATGAACTATTACCAATAAAGTCTGATACAGTTGACAGATAACTAGATCCTTAATCATTTTAATAAGGGTTGGATCCCCGATAGTGTATATGAACAAAACTTTGTTGAGAGAGACAAAACTCTCTACCATTCAAAATAAAATAGTCTTTAACTATTGGTTGGGGATACCCTATAATTATAAACTATCGTTCTAAATGATCATGATTTTGAGTATTTATTTATAATAAGATTATTGATAATTTAAAAAAATTATTTTCTCTCTTCTCATTTTCTTTTCAACTAATAAGAGAGGAATTAATTGCATCTATTTTTATTTTATTTCTATCAAATAAAAAAATCTATAAGTTTGCTTTATCTTTCATCACTCTCTCTTTCTTCTATTTCTTTTTTCTTTTATTATTATCTCTTTACAAACCAAAGATAACAAAAGGTTCTCATACAAAAAATACTAATAATTATCTTATATTCATATAACTTTTATTATAATTAATTTTATTTCATTTTTTAACATACTTAAATTTTAGTTCTATTACTTATATAAGTATAAGAAATGTATAAGTGCAAACATGTATAAGCATTCTCTTATCAAGAAATAAAAAGTGACTTATGACATCATACAAATTTTCTTTAAAACATTGGCATGATTTACACCTATGAAGAAATCTCCTTTGATAGTTAAAAAGATTAGAAATAATTAATGATTGGTATATGATGCAATAGGAAATGAACTAGAGATAAAGATAAATGAAAAATCTCAAATTGTTTTGGAAGTATTCGAGCAATTATATAATATTATATAATTAATATTTTAAATTATTTCCATTCAATGCATTATATATTTTTAATTATTAATTCTATAACTATTTATATTAAACTTAATTCAACACAACTATAAATTATAGGGTATATTTGTGACCCTCAAATATGTAATACTCCCTCCGGTCCTATTTATAAAAACAATTTCTAAGGTGAATTTTGGCCTTTTTTATAAGAACCTTTTCAGATTGTCTCATGCATTAATTATTTTTTTTACAAAAATACCTCATTAGTGGAGGTAGGTGCGTAATTAATTAGTAGAGAGAGTATGACATAATTGAGTAGTTAATTGGAAAGAGAAAGATAATGGGTCTCAATAAATTTAAGGGTAGTTTAGGAAATATCATACACATTCTTGACAAATTTATTACAATCAACTAAATTAACTAACTTCCTTAATCCATGTGATATAGTTAAAAGGTTAATAGGATGAGAGGGAGTATTAATTTAATACATTAATAAAATGTAGTACGCATTATATTGCTCGCGTGTTTGATGGGGAGCATTGCAAAACTCAGTGGCTTAGAAAAACGCAAAGTGCGAAATCCTGTTGGTGTTGGCAATCAATACTCTTCAGTTCTTCCTTTGCTTTGGGTTTGTAGTGGTAGCTAGATGTGTTGGGGTTGGGGTGTGATTGAAAGAAAGGAATCAAACATCAACCGTCCATCAATATACAAATCTCCCATGTGATATTCCCTCGGTGATATTGGATCTTTATATATCTCTCTCTCATACATACTTTTGCTTTTATGTGATGGTATTGGTATATATCTTAGCCACTATGAACATGAATGTAGGTTAAGGATAGCAAGACGACACCGTTTTGTAAATTGGAATCCATGCAAAGACATACATATGTCAGACGGGTCATGTCAATCTAATCAAATAGTAATATTTAGAGAGAGAGAAAAGCCCATATTATATAGATGTTGCCCTCTTTGTGGGACACTCCTACCGTCGCTGCTTCCTTTCAATTTTATCATCACTATTGCGTTTGTAACCTTGCCCTACACGAATGATGATTGACAATTTGACGTATTGTATTAACTATTATGCCATTCCATTCTTTTCTTTTCTTTTCTTTTTCAAGAAAAATAAAATAGTGTTAGGTTATTATAGAAATTTAAAATGAGAAATGATAAACATATAATATATATATTTTGTATAGTATCTATTTATTTATATTTGTATAAGGCAACATGGTGTACTTTTTCCTTTATTCTATTTTGCGGTGTCCTTATTTTAAGAGAAATGTTACTTGTATAACATGTACAACATACAACATGTAGGAAAATACGGAGAAACACTAGAAGGAATGTTGAATAGTATTTTTATAAAATTTTAGCATTTTTAGGAAATATTTTCTGAAAACTGTGTTTTTTTTTAAAGATTTCAGATAACTTAGGTGTTATCTGAAGTTTAGTAGTTGTCTGAAGTATTTTTAGACAACTCAAAAATAGTTTTCAGAAAGTTGTTTTTAAAGTTTAAATTTTACAGCAACATATTCAATTCTCTTCTCGTTAGCTTAAAACGAAATTGAAAGAGTTAAAGGATGAGAGAACTTAGCCAAATTTATCCCGGTTCATTCACTACCACTATGAGCTACGTCTAATCTCAGTGCCAAACCTTGCAGCTGGATTTTCACTAATCTCAAAATATATACAAGTAATTTTTTTTGTCAAGCCTTTTCAGGCTCAACAACCCAAGTATTGTTTAACAACCAAACCTCTCCAGGCTCAACACCCAAATGTTTACAGATGAAAGATGTTTAAGCTAAAGAACTACAATCAATTCAGAGCTTAAACTGAGAAATGTACAAGTAACTGAGTATAACTCAGGATATGAAAGTTTTGTACAAGATTATAATGAAAATTATCAATGTGTTTTACAGCCTAAAACTTTTCCAGCGTTTTGGCTCTATCGTTCTTGATAGTTCTCTCGTTCTACTTTGCATGAGTCTTCATGAAGCTCTTCATAGCAGCATATGAGAAGTCCGTTGAATACAACTGTTTAGAGATAGCATTAAATGATGTTAATCCCGTTGACATCTCCTGATAGCTTCTGACACAGTACAAGGTTTCAGTACTGTGCAGACTCTGCTCTGACTTTCTGCAAAAATTGCGTAGCAGAACTTCCTTTCTTGTGCATGTTATTCAAACATTCTGAAAAGTCTCTGTTCTGCATGCCTTATATAGTATACTGAAGGTGTGTCGTAGAAGACGCGCGTTGAATAAGACCGGAGTCTAGCTACGTCAGAAATATTCAGATGGCTTCTGAATTAAGACACATTGCCACGTCAGATAGCTTTTGGCTTCAGATAACTTGACTCTTCAAAAGGCTTACATCTTCAAACAACAGGCCACTTCAGATGGCTTCACTTCTTCAGACAGTATGCCACGTCAAAATGCTTCATGACTTAAGAAGGTCAACTTGTTGAAATCAGAATACACGTTAAAAGCATAGGCATATTTGCATAAAGTCACTCAATCAAATTTGTTATTCATTAAAACTTGGAAGGTGAGACTCAACCATTATTAAATATTTAATGATTGTTTTGAGACCCAACACAACATAGAGAGGAAGAGAAAAGGAGAGAGAAATGTGAGAGGTGATGGGTGATATGATGGAAAGAGATAGAGAGAAAATTGTGTTGTATGTTTTGTTGTATGAAAACGATATCTCTTTTTTATTTGAAATAGATTTGTTGGGCATTTAATGAGTTTTGTTTATAATTTTAAGGTGTGTTAAGTGTAGAAAAAAGAAATATATAAAAAGAAAAAAAGAGAGATAAAATAAAAGATGTGTGAAAATCATAAAAAAGAAATAGAGGTGTAAAAATAAGGCTAAAATTTTGACACTTCATTTTTTAGGTGTGGTATGTGCAGAGAAAAAAGACATGGAAAGAAAAAAGAAGAAATAAAGTGAAAACATGATAATGAATGTGATAAGAAAAAAACAGAGATATTAGAAAGAATGAAGTATTAAAGGATTTTTTTGTGTAGAACCACAAGTATCATCTACGGGAGGTAATCCTGTTCGATCCGGGTAGGACTTCTATGGATGACAAAGCTCTCACTTCGAGTGTTTAACAACTGCATACCCAGGGCTCAAATTCGAGACCACTGGTTAAACTGAAATAACTCCTTACCAGCTGATCTACGTGCTCAATGGTAAATAAAGAAATGTGAAAAAATCAATTGAATATAAAAAAGTAATAGAAAAGATAGAAAAAAATTGAATATCACAAATGATGTGGGGATGAAAATTATAAAGGAAAGTAATATGTTATACAATGTTGTTGAAATTCATTATGAATAACCAAACTCATTTTAAATATCTACGACAAGAAATATACTTGCACGAGATCATTCTTATATTCATGACAAAAAGGTGAAAGAAAATGAAAATAAATAAAACATTATCTTTGAAATATTGATACAAACAGAACATGTAATGTTGATACAAACATAACATGTCATACTAATAATTGAATACATTACATGTAAATTAAACACATGATACTTCATATGCATTCCACATTTCTAAAGCAATATTATCTCTTAAATTTGCCCCTTGTCTGTAGTCTTCGTCACGTTGTTGCAACACATATCATCAAAATCATTTTGTAACAGCTCACGATCTACTTCAGAAATTATTTCTTGATCAATGTCAACACCCATGAGGAAGTTATGCAAAATGCAACAAGCAAGGACTATATCAGATTGTGTTTCAAATGAATAAAATGGTTCACTGCCACCACTTATAATGGGAAATCTCTTGTTAACAACTCCAAATGTTCTCTCAATCACATTTCTAAGTGAGGAATGACGAAGGTTGAATAGTTCTTTGGTATTTTGAGGCCCTCGATCAGTTGAATACTCCTTTAAGTGATAACGCACACCTCTATATGGTGTAATTAGCCCTCGTTTTAAGGGAAATCCCGCATCCCCAATATAAAATTTTCCTACACAATTCAGTTAGACAATGATTTAGTACATGATGTAATGCAATTCTAAACTATAAGGGTGACTACATTGAAACATTAATAATCTAATACACACCTTCAGGGAGTTTTAATGCATCTTCCCTAGTTAAAGCTTTTTTAATATTCTAGAGTCAGATGTTATTCTTCCCACCCGGCTAAAACATATGTGAATTTCATATCAAAATTACAAGCTGCAAAAACATTTGGGTGGGATAGTCTTTTCTTCCACAAAACTTAGAGACATCAGCCCTTCTTACTTTAGCTCGAATGTGTGTTTTATTTATTGCTCCAATGCAATCCTTTTTTATAAATACATTAAACACATTTGTCAAATTTAGTAATGTTATAAATGGCTTGAAATAAGTCTCAATTGCTATAATAAATTATTTTTTACCCTAAAAATAAGGGTAGAATATGCTATTGTTAAGTATTGTAGGTGGGAAAATCCATACCAGAAGGTTGGACAAGGAACTCATCTTCTAAGGATATGATGGCTCGTAAAACATTGTGGAAGTGACGACTGACTGTCTCCCCCGATTGATGAAAAAAGAAAGATACAGTCTGATTGTTGACATTATGCCCTATAATGTGAAGAAATTTTGCAACTTGCTCATCAACTGTAGCCCTAATTGAATCCTTCACCCTACCAGATGACTTTAGTTTCTCACAAAGCTGCATAAATGCCTTCGGGCCCATTCGAATTATATCTCGACATTTTTCCGTTTGAACTAATTGTGTCATTAACTGAACACGTCTACGGTTTCTCTCTTCATTGAGATGACTTATCGGACTTTGGATGTGCATTGACATCATTTTCAACATATGCAACGCATGGACAACATAACATAACAATGCTACAACACAAATATGTTGTCTCTTATCTAACTCTTGCCTAACATGATTTAAAAATTGCATTTCTAAACCTGTTCCTAGATTACTAATGTCTTCTGCTCAACTTCAGCCACAAGTTGAATAGGACTGTCAAAATGTGCATCATCCTCATTGAGAAGATCAATTACTATGTCCATAGGTTCTTTGGCGAGCTATAGTTACATTGCACATATTGGAATAAATGAGAAAGACATCAATACATGTGAATACCTAAGTTCCATTAATTTCAAGCATGAAAACACAAGCAAATTCAATACATGTAGCAACAACTTGTACAAAATTTCATTTAGAACTACACTGTAAATGGAGTATACTATAATAAATAAAGTTTCAACTAAAGGTTAATAGTCTAGTGCGACAACTATACATAGGTAGCTTGTAACTAAAATGCATAGGGCCACCACAATGTTTGGAGTTAGCATATATTATTATTATTATTATTATTATTATTATTATTATTATTATTATTATTATTATTATTAATAATAATAATAATAATAATAATAATAATAATAATAAAAGACATGTTTAGTTAAATAATATAATTTATTTATTTTATTTAGTGACAATTATAAAACTTCTATTATTATTTATTATTATTATTATTATTATTAATAATAATAATAATAAAGACATGTTTATAAAGGAAAGTGACAAAATCCAAATCCTTGCACCAGAACATTGCATGAAGACTTGGATGCAAATGCACGTGAATACAAGGATTATACAGACCCCCTTAAATACAAGGAATTGGAAGTTAAAAACCAATTCTACATAAAGCCAAATCATAAGAACTATCTCGACTATATAGGAACAAAAAAAAAAAAATCGCCTGTATGTATATAAGGAAGAAACAAAAGGTATACCCACTATGTGAAAAATTTTTAGCTAGGAAAAGAGAAATGAATGGTATAATAGAGCTAACTCATCCAAAGAAATAGTACAAATTAACCCAATAACAAAATTACAAAAATAAAACAAAGCAATACTTCTAAACACAAGACTGCAAGAAAAAAAAAACACTAAAAAGTTACATTATAGATAAGAAATAATAATTTGCCATAGCAATCGAAGATCATCAAAACCTTATGAAATTAACTCCACCAGCTAGAAAGAAATATTCAAAGAAGAATGAAAAGAAAACAAACTCAGTATCACAACTGGTAGAATGCAATCAGTAGTAATCGCATCAAATTAAATAAGTAGCAAGCATAGACAAGAATTTTTGGGATGAAAGTGTTCCACAAATTATTAAAAAGATAAAAAATGGTGAGACCTTATCTTTCAGGAAGAAAGAAACAAAGCGATCTAAGTGTCAAGAATCATCAACAGATCGACGCTTGCTTTCACTATGCCAAAAAAGGCCTTAGAGGGCGCTCCCGGCGCACTAATAGCAACTGCTCTTGTTTGGTCAACAAAACGAGGACGCTCATGGAGCGCTCTGATATAAGGCAAAAGAGGGCGCTCTCGTGCAGGCTAATAGGGCGCTCCTTGGAGGGCCCTCCAATACAAACACGCAAAGCTATAGAGGGCGCTCCTTGGAGCGCCCTCTTTTTGTTATAACAAGGGCGCTCTTAGGAGCGCCCTCTGTTTGATTTTTTTTTTTCAAAACAAGGGCGCTCCATGGAGCGCCCTGTTTGTTCTTTTTTTTTAAACTGATTTAACCTGCATATTTATTTCAGTCTGATCCCAATGGCTTAATCCAAAATCATGCATATTAATTCCTTAAAATTCAAACACTTAGTCATACTATGAACAACACTTATTAGTAAACAACACACATATCAACTTGAAACAAGAATTCAAACTTGTCATAATATGAATAGTTTCTTATGCAAGATATAACTTAGTGGTGTGAGTATGAATTACCTATACAAGTATGAATTACAAACAAGTTACTCTGTTGAATCCGTTAGTTAAACTCATTATGTACATGTTTACTTACCATCATAATGTAAAAATAAATTACAAAAAAGTGGTAACTACATGCTTTGCCCATTCTTCCTGGACCTCATCTAGCTGCTCCGTTGTGTAGCATCTGCATCGGCACTGAGCAAAGTACTGTAAAAGGCAAAAGTTGATATCAGTATATAAACTAGTGAATGAGGGTCCAAAAAAGTACTTTGCTATCACAAGCCATAATTACCTCTCTAGGTATTATCAGTTGGTTTTGATCAATGATCTCCTTCATGTAACGCATTACGTAGAGCCCACAATTGGAGTCATTGTTTTGGACAGGAGACTACAAGTATAATGAATTTAAAAATAAGTGATGCTTATGCGCATAGTAATGAAGAAACAAAATGTGTAGAAGAGATCAATATTACCTTAATGCGGTACCATGTTGGATCTGGTAAAATACTATTCGGTCCTGCCTCGAATCCCATCAATCTCCTATATTCTTTTATAGAGCTAAAGCAATATAACAAGTAATTTGTATAAGAGCCCGTAACTATGCTATTGTGATAGTAAGCCAATGAATACTTACTTTTTAATCAATTCCTTGATGTTATAATATTCTGGGGGTTTACGCATTGAGTCCATAAAGTAAACCTCGCCAAAACGGTTGAGACTCAATTCAAGTAGAATCCAATGTTGTCTACAATCACAATGAAAAATATGTCAAAGAAATGGTTTTAAAAGACAAGAATATTGAGACATAAACAAATACTATACATACCCTTCATGATTGAATGGAAGCAGGAACAATTTGTCTTGCCCGCGTCTATTATACAACAAATTTCCCACCAACACATGTTGCATGGTGTTCGCGTTGAATAAAGTGGTGGTTTGCGGAGATATGAAAACATATCGATCCGTGCGAGAAGACGGGGCTAAGACCGAATGATATAGATAACTAAACGAAAAAATGTAAATAATGTCAATCCAAGCAAATAAAACGAGAAAAAACAACTTATTAGATGTTTTTGATTGAAATTACCTGCAATTACACGTCATAACGGTGCCCATTCCTCTCTTTTAATGCTGATGACTTCGTTTGCCCCAATCCCTCCTAATTGTAGGATTTTGTTGTGTCCAGAGACCATAAGCCCTATGGAGCTGACACCACTAAGGTATTCTGTACAAAACTCAACAGCTTCTTCAACTATATACCTTTCGACCATACAACCCTCAGGACGACTGCGATTCTTAACATACCCTTTTAGTATCTTCATGTATCGCTCAACTGGGTACATCCATCTCATATAAGCTGGTCCACACAACTCAGTCTCCCGAACCAGGTGAATTGTGAGATGAATCATTATGTCAAAAAAGATGGAGGAAATACATTTCAAGCTCACACAGTGTCACAACTATTTTGTCTTTGCAAAATGGGCAGCTTCCTAGGGTCAATTACCTTACTACAAATAGCTCTGAAGAAATGACACAGTTTAGTATTGTAATACGCACTTTACTTGGTAGAATGGAGCGTATTGCAACCGGAAGCAAATGACCCATCAGGACATGATCATCATGAGACTTTACACCTACCAATCTTTACTCTTTTGGTGATATTAGATTTCTAATGTTAGAAGAACAACCCTCTGGAACTTTGACATCCTCCAGAAACTTGCAAAAAGTTACTTTTTCTTTCTTGCTAAGAGTATAAGCCGCCGGTGGTAAAATGTACGTGATCCCCTTTTGTCTGGTACCAATTCTTTCCTTATACCCATTGCCAACAAGTCCCATCTCGCATTTACCTCATCCTTGGTTTTGCCATTGACATTCAGTAACGTGCCAATAACACTCTCACACACATTTTTTTCTATATGCATGACATCAAGGAAATGCCTAACAAACAATGTCTTCCAATATGGCAAGTCAAAAAAAATGGATTTCTTTTTCCAACCTCCGGTAACGAGTTGTAAGGCAAAAGGTTTGCCGAAGTTGTTGGTCAAGTTACCCACCTTTTCCCACACCTGCTCACCAGTCAGTGGAGAAGGAGCCATGCCCTCTTCGGTGTTGCCATTGAATGATTTCTTCAATCCCCTATAACGATGGGTTAAAGGCAAAAACTTACGATGACCCATGAATACATTCTTCTTACAATGAGTCAAACGCATCCAAGTAGTATTTGTTCACAAACAGGACAGGCACACTGACCCTTTACACTATAGCCAGATAAATTACCATATGCAGGGAAATCATTTATCGTTCCAAACAGCATTGCCCTCAACTGAAAAGATTCTTCTTTGTAGCCATCATAGACCTCTACTCCAGTATCCCACAATTGCCTCAAGTCTTCAATCAATGGTGCCAAGTACACATCTATGTCATTACCCCGGTTGTCTGGGTCCCGATATCAACATAGACAACATCATGTATTTCCTCTTCATACACAGCCATGGCGGGAGATTGTAAATGATCAATACCACCGGCCATGTGCTATGACTACTAGATTGGATACCATGCGAATTCATTCCATCTGTTGATAAATTAAGGCGGAGATTTCTTGGTTCCTCGCCAAAAGATGGGTACTCATCATCAATCCTACTCTACTGCGGAGAGTCAGCAGGATGTCTCAACATGCCATCCTTGAATCGATCATTTGCATGCCAAGTTAAGTTCCTTGCATCAATGACACTACGATACATCCTTCGAAACCTTGGTATGATGGGAAAATACCAAACCACCTTTGCTGGTGTAGTCTCTTTCTTATAACGAGGCAAATTGCATTTAGGACACGCACTTAATGACGCATGCTCATTTCTGAACAAATACAATCATTGGGACAAGCATGTATCTTCTCATAGCTCATCCCTATAGAACTTAACATCTTCTTTGCCTCATATGTTCTTTTAGGTAGCACGTTGTCCTCCGGTAACATCTCCTTCAACAGGGTGAGTAACTCTGTGAAACTCTTGTCAGACCAACCATTTGTTGCTTTTAAGTTATACAACTTCAACACAGCTGACAACCTTGTGTACTTGGTGCACCCGTTGTACAATGGCGTTTCAGCATCACTGGCTAGGGTATCAAACATTTGGGGACAATCTCTGAGGTTATCTTCAACCACCTTTTGAATCTCATCCATTCGGTCGCAATCCTCCCACCCGGTCCCAAAGTCATCATCACTTGGTTCTACATTGACATTATTCTCTCCCATACCACTTTGTTCACTCCTAATCTCACCATGAAATGTCCAACATGTGTAACTCTTATCAATTCCAAAACAGAAAAGATGGTCCCTCAAGTCGGTTACACTAACTGTCTTAGAACAAAAACACTTCGTACAAGGGCAGAGAATTCTACTAGGGTTTGTTGCATGGTCAGTGGAAAATTTTATAAACATTTCCACTTCTTCCTCATACTCATGTGTCAGACGGTTTGCAAACATCCAAGAACGATCCATATTCTATCAACATAACATGACATCATTTATAATTAACTTCAATAGTATAAATGAAATTCTTTAGATCTAATGACTAACTACATGCCTAATTAACACCTAACATACTAACTAGAAAAGGTTGAGAGTTCCTATCCTATCTAGATTTGTCAAATTCGTATCATATTACTTTATGACTATTGTTCCTAGTCTATGAAAATTTCAGCAGCATTTCCCCTTGGTTCTCCAAGCACACACGACATAATCTATAAGTTATGTTTCACATAGATTATATATGCATGAACTCGGAGAACAAGAGGAAAAACGTACTGAAATGAATCTTAGACCAAAAACATACAGTTCATAAAGTAATATATTTAATACGAATTTACAAATCCAGACTGTCCAACCATGGACAATTTAAGAGTAAATTGTATATTATGTCAATCATAATATACAATTTATTCTTAAACAGGAAACTAAGGTTAATGCATGTACATACAAATAACCTAATAATTATAGTTGACAGAAAAAGGATAATATGATAAAGGATATACCTGATTAAAGTCAATCACCAATCAGCAGTGTTGAATTATAACTAGCCCCAGGAAAAAATACCTTTAAGAAAAAAAGACAAGTCAAAAAATATACTCGCTCGTAATAAAAATTATTAGTTCTAAAAATTTGAGCAGCATTTCATCTATTTCTTTAACATTCCCAAATTAAGGAAAAATAATTTTAACTCTAAACCACTAGCTATACCAGTCCAAAGAGATCAATATGAGTAATATATATTTATATAACTTCAGAAACTTCTACCGAAAATCCGGCAAAGTTCCCCTGTAAATTGGACATTTCCAATTTTTAGAACCTCACCTGAAACCCAGAAAATACCAGTGCAGTTTATAATGTCTAGAGCACTAATACAATTCAATAACAATAGGCCTCCGTGGCCAAACATACTACAATTTATTCTTAAACAGGAAACTAAGGTTAATGCATGTACATACAAATAACCTAATAATTATAATTAAACACAATTTTAAGTCCAAACCATCAGCTACCAGTCCAAAAGAGATCAATATAAGTAATATATATTTATAAAACATTACTAAATGCATAATAAAGCACCACCAACAAATTTATAAAATAATTTTTTAACTCAAACCAACAACAATACCACCAAAATGGTTCAATAAAAACCAATAGTGTTCAATAATAATAATATGTTCTTAGTTCAGATAGCAAAATAGTAGGTGCAGATAGCAAAAAAATACATGGTGAGCAAAAAAGGTGCAAAAGTTGGACAAAAATGGAGGTTTAGGGTTTCCCTTACCCTATTGATGGCAGCGGCCGAACGAAAAGTGAGGGGAAGGACTGCGCGGAGAGAAGAAGAAGACAGCTGCCGCGCCGAACGGAAGCCGCGCCGCGCCGGAGAAGAAGAGAGGACTGCCGCGTCGCGCCGGAGAAGAAGAAGGTTGGCTCCTTCGAAGCTTCAAGTCGCGCCGGAAACGGAAGGAGAAGGAGGAACGTTGCACGACCGGAGAAGAGGATTGACGGAGAGGAAGGAGGAGCGGCCGTGGGAGGCGGAGGAGCGAGAGGAAGACGGACAGGGGAGTTAGAGAGAGAGAGGGAAGAGCTTAGAGAGAGAGACGCGCGCGGGCTACTGTGAAAATAACACTGATTTAATAAAATCTCCAGGCAAAGAGGGCGCTCCGGTGGAGCGCCCTGGAAAGCCACCTACGAGGGCGCTCAGGAGCGCTTTCCTTTCCTTATAATTAAAAAAAATCACGCATGTAACAAGGGCGCTCCAGGGCCCTGGGAAACAGACAAATAAGGCGCTCCATGGAGCGCCCTCTAATTAAAACAAATAAAAATTATTAAATAAAAGAAAAAAGAAAGGAGGGCACTCACAGGAGCGCCCTCTATTCCACAGAAATAAAAAAAATTTGAAAAATAAACGAGGGCGCTCCAGTGAGCGCCCTCTATTTTAGGGATATAAAAAAATATAAAAAAAAACAAAAATGAAAGGAGCGCCCTCTATTTCAGGGAATAAAAATTGTTTCTGTACGAGGGCGCTCAGATGGAGCGCCCTCTATTTCACCTTTACAGGGCGCTCCCGTCCAAATTTTGGAGCGCCCTCAATTTAAAACGATCATTGTTGACACCAGCTAACACGGGAGCGCCCTAAAGACAGTGCTCTAATAACCCAAAATTGTTGTAGTGTTTGTAGATCGACACCGCCTCTACAATCTAACAAGAGTATGGGTTCTACATTTGAGTGTCTTTGAGAGCAACAACAAGAGGTTGAAAATGGTGATGGTAAGGGAAAATAAGGTAGGGTTTCAACTTAGGGTCTCTTTATGGTACACAAACACACCATTTGTGTACCGGTACACAAAACTTATGACAGACACGTGGAGGCTATTGTTCCGTTAGTTCCGGTTACCTATTATTTAATAATAGAAAATTCATATTTCTAAAAACCCCTCACATCATGCTACTAGGTTTTCATTCTGGCCCCATTTCTTTGTTTCACGTTTAAGACCTGTATTGTTCTCCCTCATCGTCCTCACCCATTCTCGTTAGAGGAAGGTCACCTTTGCTTCAGTAAAATCTTCAATCGACCGAACCTCTCATTTTGTCGATCCACCATAGTAGCACGTTCCAGGTCCGTTATATTGTGCGATCATTGAGCTTGTAGGATTGGACACGTTGATTTTCGTTGATCTCTATTCCTCTTCGTATCATGTGCGCCGGTGGAGGTTGGTATGAATCCCTTCTTTTTATCGATTTAGTGCCTGGAAATATGATGATGAGACAGTTTGCTGATTGTTTCGTGTTTATTGGGATTTATTTTGGCAAAGGAATATTTTGACAATAGTTTGTGGGCTTGGATTGGAAATTTCCAGAAAATACGCCTATTTGTGCTTCTTAGTTTCACCTGTACTTTAAGTTTGAAATTTCCTGAAAATACACCCATTTCATGTTTATTAGGATTTGTGTTTGTGGAAAGTTAAAATGCAAGACACACCTCACCTTAAAATCTTGCCTCTGCAACAGAGAAAATATTTTAATGGGCCTCACATTGATAATAATCTCCCTCATCAGTTTTCTTCACCATTCCAAACGAGAGAAGTATTATTTTAAGGCACATCTTCCCTCCTCTCCAGTTCTATCTTTCCTAAAATCAACTTAAACAAACATGCGTAAACAAAGTGGAGTCGGAGACTACCTTGTGAAAAACAGAGGTTCTAGTGTGTAACATCCTAAAATTTTCACATAAATAAAAATAGGTAATTAAGTAATGTTTAATAATAAAATAGGATAAAGAATAGACATTAAAAGGGATAAGTATATTAATAATAACAACAAAATAAAATAAGTTATTATCAGACATCAATGCTCGAAAGTAAAAAGGCAATGTTTGAGCATTGAAAATGTTCTATAAAGCATGATCAATAAGAGTGGAAATATGTTGACTCAAGCCAAGTTTTGTAAGCCTATAGTCTGACTTGCTTATAATTTTATGGTCCAATTCTGATTTATTATTTGTCATAAGTCATTTTTTCAGGCATAGTCTAACCTATTTAAAAGTCTAGTCTGACCTATTAGCCTGTTTAAAAACCTATTTCATCTTATGACATTTAAATAGGCAAATAGACCTATCTCTAAATAGACTAATATGTTTTCAGACTAATAGACTTACTCGTTAATAATGTAAATATGCCAATGACATGAGCCTTTAAATAGACCAACACGTCTATATCTAAATAGATAAATAAAAGAAATTATAAAGTTATATACTATTATAAGATATATTTTTATTTTTATTATAAATAATATTATTTATAAATAGGTCGGTTCGCTAAACCTAATAGGCTTTTTAAAAAGTCAAGTCTAATTTATTTAATTAAAAGGTTTTTTCAAAGCTTGAACCTGGCCTATTTATTAGACTAGCCAAGTCAAGCTAGATTTTAAATAGGATAAGTCATAAACTAATGGTATGACCTATTTCCATCTCAATCACAAACGCTAAAATGTTGGTCATTGGAGGGTTGAGCCTACAATTGGGTGGTTTCTTGTGCTACTGGAGAGGCTTTTGGATCGTCTACCCACAAGATTTAACCTGGGAGTGTTGGAGATAAACACACACTAACACAGAGAAAGGAATTATAGAATGAGAAGCGGAAAGAGATATTTGCATTATCAAATCATATATATCAGCTATTTATACATGAGTGTCATAGTAACTAACTACTACACTAGATTAACCACTATAACAGATACCGTTAACCAATAACTAACAAAACAACTGTAACATACTAACAACTATAACAGACTTTGAATTACACCACAACACTCCTCCTTAATTCAAAGTTTATACAAAAACAACATTTAAAAAGTTCATCAACCCCTTAAACCTATCAATCTTCATAAGTTTAGTCATTATATAAACAATTTGAAGTTCTGATATGAAAAGCTTAGCTGAAGCTTTCCTTTGTTGACTTGATCACGCAGAAAGTGATATTTAGTTTCAATGTGTTTGCTCCTTCCATGAGCCACACGATTTTTGGCCAAACTAATAGCGAATTTATTGTCCACCAACAGCTGTAAAACATCATCTGATCTCAAATTCATTTCTTCTAGCAAAGACAAAAGCCATAAAGCTTGACAGGCTACATGACAAGTAGTTATATACTCAGCCTCACAAGTAGAAAGGACAATCACTGCTTGCTTCTTTGAACACCAAGAATTTGGTGCACCGGAAAACATGAACACATAACCCATAGTGCTTCTTCTGTCAACTTTATCTCCACACCATTCAGAATCTGAGTATGCAACCAGCCTAGCTTTGCATTGACTCTCATGATTTGGAAACAACACTCTATAATATGAAGTCCCCTTCAAGTATCTCATAATCCTCTTAGC
This sequence comes from Sesbania bispinosa, assembly GCA_026901365.1. Lineage (NCBI taxonomy): Eukaryota > Viridiplantae > Streptophyta > Magnoliopsida > Fabales > Fabaceae > Sesbania > Sesbania bispinosa. The sequence goes on along the minus strand of QLOH01000651.1, from coordinate 104,811 downwards.
TACAGTCAAGTGAGAGTGCTTAGGATTCCCCATTAAGCGACTAATCAACCCCACTCCATATGAAATATCAGGCCTGCTATTACACACAAACCTTAGAGAACCAACTATTTGCTTGTACAAAGTGTTGTCAACAGAATTCTCCTACTCACTTTGTACCAATTTCACATTTGCTCCCACTGGTGTAGGTGCAGAATTATAGTTCAGCATATTAAATCTCCTTAATATACCTCATTTGATGCATGATGATGCCTTTATCAGTTTGCACAAACTCAATTCCAATAAAGTAAGTCAATTCACCTAGGTTTGTCATATCAAATTCAACTTTCATACACCTTTTAAGATGTTCGATCTCACCTTGATCACTTCCAGTAATTAGTAAATCATCCACATATAAACATACTAACAGCAAGTCAACATCAGTTTTTTATCTTACATAGATTCCATGCTCAATTGAGCATTTACCGAAACCCAACTGCAGCAAGAATGCATCGATTCTCTTATTCCCAGCTCGAGGAGCTTGTTTTAAGCCGTATAAGGCTTTCTTCAGCTTGTACACCTTATCTTTATCTCCCTTTACTTCAAAATCGGGTGGCTGGGATACATATACCTCTTCCTCAAGTGGTCCATTAAGGAAGAAAGATTTTACATCAAGTTGCCACAATTCCCAGCTTCTTGAGCTAGTTAGTGCTACCACCAATCTCACAGTCTCAAATCTGGCTACAAGTTCAAAAACTTTTGTATAATCCATTCCTGCCTTCTGAAAAAATCCCTTTGCAACCAGCCTGACTTTGTGCTTGGCTATCGACCCATCTGGTTTATTTTTCACCTTAAACACCCACTTGACAACAATTGCTTTCTTGGTACGTAGCAGGAAGTTTTACCAATTCCCAAGTCTGATTTCTTTCTATGGCTTTTAGCTCCTCCTCTATTGCTTCTCTCCATGTTTTATTTGAAATTGCATGCTCTAAGTTTATTGGTTCAACATCTTCCAGTAGGGTCATATGAACCAAATCTCCATCTTCTGCAACTAGTTTATTAGGGAACATGTGATATTCATTGAGTCTAGTTGGTAGGTGTCTCATTCTTTGAGGTCTTCCTTTTTCCGGTTGTGCTGCATCATGATGGGATCCAAATACTTCAGTTGGCAAATCATCTTCAAATGCAATAGGAATTCTCGTTTTAGTATCACAAGTAGAAGTCTTGTCATTCCAATTGTTGTTTTCGTCTATGAAAATGTCTATGCTAAACACAATCTTCTGAGTTTTTGGATTATACAACCTATAAGATCCAATAGGATGATAGCCCACAAGGATCATGGGTTCACTCTTGTCATCAAGCTTATTTCTCTTCTCATCGGGCACATGTCTGAAACAAAGGGAGCCAAAAACTCAAATGCCTCACAGAAGGTTTCTTTCCACTTCAAACTTCCTCGGATACTAGCAATTCCAGCCTTTTAGCTGGACATCTGTTGAGGACATATGCTGTTGTAGTGGTTGCTTCTCCCCACAAAAAATTAGGAAGGTTCTTTCCTTTGAGCATACTTCTCACCATGTTAAGCATTGTTCTATTTCTCCTTTCTGCTAGGCCATTATGTTGGGGAGTATAAGGTGTTGTTACCTCATGTTGTATGCCATTCTCCCTGCAAAATTCTTCAAATTCATTAGAAGTGTATTCCCTACCACAGTCTACCCTGAGCACCTTGATTAAGGTTTCAGATTGATTCTCAATAAGTGGCTTAAAAATCTTGAAAACTGAAAGAACTTCACCTTTGGTTTCGATTAGATAGATCCAAATCTTTCTGCTAAATTCATCAACAAAAGAGACAAAAATTTGTTTCCATCTAAGGATGGCACCTCGAAAGGTCAACAAACACCTGAATATACTACTCCAAGTAAATCATAAGTTCTTGATGGAACATAAGAACTAAAGGAATTTCTAGGTTGTTGACTTATCAAACAAATCTCACATACCTTCTCAAGAGTCTTAATTGCTGGAAGTCCCAATATCATTTCCTTGGACTATAACAAGTCCAAACTTTTAAAGTTGAGATGGCCAAATCTGAGATGCCATGGCCAAGAATCTTCACTTACCACACTAGCAGACAAACATTTCAATTGTATTTACATGAACCTGAAAGGTCCTGTTCTGAGCAAGGGGAACCTTTAGAATTTTCCTTCGAGCGTGATCTAATACTTCCAATAATTCTGCTGTATGTGCATGGTGAACCCTCTTTCAAGCAGTTGTCCAATGCTAAGCAGATTGGCATTCATGTTGGGCACGAATATTACATCAGAAATTAAGGCATGTTGTTCATCCTTTCTTCTAATCATTACATCACCAATGCCTTCAGCTGAGATGGTTCTATTATCAGAAAATCAGACTCTACTCTTTTTGATTTCATCAAAATTAACAAGCCATTCTCTGTGACCCGTCATGTGGTTCAAACAACCAGAGTCGAGGTATCATGTATCGGAATTTCCTGGTTCTGAATTGGTGGTCACCATAAGAAGAACCAGATCTTCAACAAAGTCTTCACCCTCTACCATATTGGCTTCATCATTAGGTATTCTTTGATTATTGTTATTGAATCTGCACAACAAAGTGGCCCATTTCATTACAAATAAAACATCTCACCTTTCTTTTGTCAATTTTCTTCTTTCCACCTCTGCCCTAGTTGAAACCACCTCTCTTTGATGAGGGTTCTAGTTGATCTTGATCAGTTTTAGTTTGATATTGATCACGAAAATTGTCATCCGAACCATTCTTGAAGTTTCTTCCTCTTCCTCAGCCTCTCTTGCCTCTTCCTCTATCAGCACCCCATTTTCTTAAAACATGAATCTACAATGCTTCAACAAGAGGTTTCACAGCTGATCTTTCATTTAGCCTTGTTCATGAGTCTCCAAAGACCCTTGAAGCTCTTCAACCTTCAAATTCTCAAGATCCTTCGATTCCTCTATCGCCACAACGATATGATCAAATCTAGGAGTAAGTGTTTGAAGAGTCTTCTCTACAATCATCACTTCCGTAATCTTCTCTCCACATGTTTTCATCAAATTTGTCAGGCTAATAATTCGAGTGAAGTAATCCGCAATCCTCTTATTGTTCTCCATTTGCAACAATTGATATTGGCGTCTCATTTTTTGCAATCTGACCTTTTTCAACTGGTCTGCTTCTGTATAGCATTTCTCAAGGACCTCCCATGCATGTTTCGAAGATGTAGCAGTGACAATCTTCTCAAAGTTGGCCATGTCAACACACTGGTGTATCAAGAATAGTGTTTTGCAATCTTTCTTCTTGTTTTCTTTATAAGTAGCCTTATGTGCATCAGTGACCCCATCAGCAAGTTCTTGGAATCCAAACTTCACAATCTCCAAAACTTCTTGGTACCCGAATATCTCCTTCATTTGCACACACCATATGTCCCAATCCTTGCCATCAAGAATTGGCAAATTAGCAGGGAAATACCCATTTGAACCAGCCATTAATTCGTAGAAATTTTTAGGTCGCACACAAGATCACAAAAGCTCTAGATACCAATTTGTTGGAGACAAACACACACTAACACAAAGAGAGGAATGATAGAATGAGAAGCAGAAGAGATATTTGCATTATCAAATCATATATTAGCTATTTATACACGACTATCATAGTAACCAACTACTACACTGGATTAACCACTATAACAGACACCGCTAACCACTAACTAACAAAACAGCTATAACAGACTAACAACTATATAACCGATTTTGAATTACATCACAACAGAGAGGAGATTACTAAGGATAATCAAAATGCTTTGTATTGATTTTACAATATCAAGAGGAAAATTCTAAACATTTTTTTTTTTGCAATTTCTCATACAAAATATATGGATGCCCTGCTATAATTGGATTAGCATCGTTAATGGAATTCTTTTATTGTCTTCATCCAACCATGCAATACCACGTGGTTCACAAAATCCCCTGAATCACCTGTGAATTTTCCCTAGTGGATTTTCATGATGCTAACGTCTAGGAAGAAATCGGATTCTATTCCAAGACATGGATATCCTTGTGTGTTTGATAAATGCCTTAGAACTTACTATTGCTAATGTAAAGTTTACTGGTCACATACATAAAGTATTGTGTGCCTTTTCCACCTTTTGTAATTTTTTTTATGAAAAAAATGAAAAGATCTAATTTTCGTATAGATAACAAGAATGTTAATGTACAATGTCAACCTTGCAAAGGAGATCTTGATCATCTGAAGAGAAAATTTATGTCTTTTTCTCTTATAAAGATAATAAAAATCTTTAAACTGTTGATGGATTTTCTTTCTTTATGTTTCCTTTGGTGCTAGAATGATTTCCTTATCTTTAAGAATATGACAGTTCGACAAGGTTATTCTACGAGGAAAAACATTAAAAGGCATAAAATCTACATTTGGAAGAAATAAAGTCTACAAGGTTGCAGAAATAAATTTTAATTAGTAAGAATAGACTCACCGTCAATAACCCAAAATTTTAAAACACACCAGCTCAATTGCAAGTTGAAACGTGTTTGGAAGACTATTGTTTGTCATCATTTGATACCAATGTTTCCAATAAAAAGTCTACATGGTTTGATGATGTGAAGGTATTTTAAGAGAAGTTAAGCTTGTTGAGGAAGATTCTTAGTATATGCTAGGAAGGAAATCAATTAAAAAAAAAAAAAATTGAAGCTATACCTTGATGAGTTAGAAAATTGAGAGGGGAAATTATCTTGCTATCTTTACATTGATCACAGACATGATATAAATAGGTATAGCACTAACTAATCATTCCTAAAATCATACTCTATGATATAAATTATAAGAAGCCGGTATGATACATAATGAACATCAATCTTTATATGCTTAATGTACACAAAAAAGCAAACTTACATTTTACTGATTTATTTAAATTTAAAAATTGGTGTTCTTTGTTTTATTTATTTAATATGTAAGTTAAATGAGCCAAGCTAGCTCATTCGAATTGATTAATACATATCTTTTGTATATTTTTTTTAAGTTTTCGTTATGATTGATTAACATCTTAAAAGTATAAGCTTATATTTGAATTATGTGATGCCATTATTAAATTTGATATTGAGTTTAACAAAATATAGGTGATTTCATTTTCAAAAATAAGTTTCCATTTAAACAAGATAAACTATTTAAGTCCTGCAATTTATGTTAAACAAGTTGGGTGATGCTTTTATGAAATTTAAATTTGAACAGTAAATTAAATGAATTGAGCTTAAATGAACTAGCTTATTTGACATATTTGCTATGTCTATATTTGAAATATATTTGTGAAAAAAACTTGTTTCTTTGCCTCCCTAGAATAATAGTAGTAATGTCTCACGCCCAAAAGTTCAGAGAAACCTGACGAGGTAAAATAGTAAATATAGAAAATCTCATAAGACGATAATAAAATCTTATGAAAGATTTTTTTTGGTGAATATTATGAAAGAAAATTAATGAAGACATTTTTAGTTGTTTTTCTTATGAAGAAGATATATAATTAAGATAAAATCTAATTCTATGTATTAAATAACAAATGATTTGGATTATCTTTCTTAAAGCTATCAAAGTGGAACTCATAACAAAAAAACTATCAAACTTGGAATAAAAAATATTCATTCCGTCAACATTCTTCTTAATTCCATTAATGATGTTGCTGTTACATTTCAGATCAATTACCAAACAATATATGAAAAGGTTCAACAGTTTTTGGACCTTTAGGTTTAACCGAATAACATATGGAATTTCAGAGCATTGCAGAGAGGCTGAAGAAATCAGGATCAATATGCCAAATGGACGAAGCAGTAATAGTGCTAATTCATCCACATCGGAGGAACAGTGGTCTGCTGTTGCAATGCAATGCAATGCAGAGTTTAGTAGATGGGCTTCCAAGATTGGCTATGGGATTCACCAAATGTCACAAAAGCTTGCTAAGCTCACCCAAGTTGGCAAAGCGAACAACAGTTTTTTATGACCCCACCATGGAAATCCAAGAGCTTACTGGTGTTATTAAGCAAGATATTCAATTACTTTGTAACTCTAAAAATGAGTGGAAACGCTTCCACTGACACAACTAGTCATTCATGACTCAACCGCCATTTCACAATTATTCGAGAACACGATTCAATACTAAAATATAGATGGGACATGAAAATATCTAACCAGAAATCAAAATTATTGGGTAATTTTTACCAAATAAAATTTTGGCACTAACCTGCCTATAATTCTGCCTCCATTGAAGTGCCATTTCTCTTCATGAAAGCAAATTGGGATGGAGTATACTAACAATGGACATTTTACGAAATTCACAAAAGTAAAAGTTGATCGATCAATGTTTAAACATAGACATAGCAATTTCAATTTGGCTGGGGATAAATAAGGTAAACAACCTACAATTTTTGGATAATGACCGAATTGGCTATACCAGCTTGCTCTATAGTCTGGTCCCAATCAGTGAGTTGTTTGGGAGGAAAACCCATTGTCTGCAGTTGGTAATTTCTTGCACCACCAGGTCTTGATGCATCAATGAATGCTCGAACATCTCTGATTGAATGGTGGTGATTGAAGCGAGAAACCATGCGCGTACCATCAGCTAACCTCAGCTGGATTGATGTCACTGGCTGAGACTCATCTACAACTAAACCCATTGCTGGCACTGGAGCAGCAATTCGGGAAGCACCAGTAGCTGTTTGAATAGGTTCACCAGAAGCTTCATTGCTGGAGCTGCTGCTACCCAAAGTTCTTCCGACCCCATGAAATGGAAGATGGCGAGGCTTCACTGGTTCCTGTATATACATTGGCAAAGAGAAAAAGAAAGATAAAAACCATATACAGATAGAACACAAATCCACAGTTGATGAGAAAGTAAACAAGGGCATACAGGGTAGTTTTCATCCCGCCTTGTGAGGTTGACATGGACAGAAGTCCTTCGATCTGCTGGTTCAAGCTCTTTGGGACATTCAGACTTCTTTATGCTCTGTATTAAGGTAAACTAATGATAAGCATATAATAATTTTACTAGAAAAAGACATCAATAACTTTCACAATGTGCACATGGTGAAACAAGCAATAACTTTCAACAAATTTGGAAGGCAGACATTAAATTTACCAAATATGGATAAAATCTTATAAGGAACTCTTGGAAACAAACTTCACAACAAGTTACCTCAAGAAATGGCACATTTTGTGGATCATCCAACCTCCGTAAAGGACCATCATTGACAGAGAACCCATTCCTCCAAAAAGTGATTGTGTGTGTAATCTCCTCTATTGGTTGAGGAGCAGCTGGCAATGTCTCTCCAGAAAGCAATCTTGCAGTTCCAGTAAAAATTTTTGACCTGGAAGAGTTTTCAGGTGGAGCATCAACAGCTGATGGTCTCGCTTGATCAAAGATATCATCCACGCTGTTACCTTTGGTAGGATCTTGGACAAGCATGCCACTGTAACAATGAAAATACCAGGTATATTTTAGTTCCCATGCAAAATGACACACAGATGTGAGAAAAAATTTCTTTTTCCAAATAAAGTACACATGTCAAAAACAGAAATCTCATCTAAATGATCTCAAATGAAATTAACTACATTGAATTTGATCAAGAATATTTCTTATATGAGCACACTTCCTAGAGACAACAATCAAAAACTCAAAATAATTTTCATACAAATTTTGATTTCCTGTATTATTACTTTAACATGAGTACTGCTATATACACGAAATAGATACACGAAACAAGTAACAAAAACTTAACACCCAATCACTTATTTAATTTGACCGAATATACTGGGAGTGTGACAAAAATCAAGGATAATTATCCAATGATATTGATTCGTTTATCTTTTTTTGGGAATAACATTGGTATCATTTAGCATTATTAATGTACCAATGTTATTCCCACAAAAAAAACGAATCAATATATAATCATCCTTTCTGTCAAACTCTGTCAAAACTCAAACTCCCTGTATATAGGCCAAATTAAAAAAGTGATTGGGCATGAAAGTTTTCATTACTTGTTTCGTGTACTCTATTTCGGGTTAATAGCACTAGTCTTTTAATATATCAAATGCATTTAATTGGATGGGTCTATTATCACTAGTGCTTAGGAATGATTGATAAACCTAGTCAATTAAAGAGCGATTTTACAGTAAGGATGTCAAATAACAGAGAAAAAGGTCTATTCGGGACAAGGACACTAAGGTTTATAAACACAGAACAAAGAGGAAGAAGGAAATAGACACACAAGTGCAATGCCAACAGCTCCCTAAATTTAAGCTCATATGGCTGTTAAAAATTTTCAGTTTTCCAATACATTACAGTATCAAGCAATTTCCTAGGTGACCTAATTAGGGTTAAGCCAAAGATGACATAACACACTGTATAGAGTGAGACAGAGTTAGCATTTGAGAATATATCCAACTAAAATTGATGTCATTCTCAAAACAAGAGACTGCATTATCTCATTCGCTTCACTTCCAATTAAAATGCAACAAAATCCATAGAAGAAAAAAATTGAAAAAGATTATCAATTAGGAGGAATTGGTGAATGAAGAGAAGAGATACCTCTTTTGACCGCCAGTGTAGTACTCCTGAGGTTCATCGGATTCAGAATCGGAATCAGAACGGGAATCTTCTTGGCGTTTGAGATCACGGAGAGTGCGTATTCCACCACGTTGACGGCTTCCAGAGGGTTTCTTACCGAGAGACCTACGGGATCGGAGCTCATAGGGGGCGCGGGAAGGAGAGCGTGACGGCGATCGCGACCGAGACGGCGAAGGCGAAGCGGAAGGATAGAAGTCAGGGGAGTGAGAATCGGAGGGAGAAGAGGGTGAAACGGCAGCAGCGTTGGTGGTAGTGGTGTCGTTTAGAGGGATAGCGTTGGTGTTATTGTTGCTGTCTAAGAAGGTTGAAACGGCGGCGTCGAGGTCGAAGTTGTGGCTCTCAAGGAAGAAGAGAGCTTCTTGCTTGGTGGAAGAGGTGATCTCGCAGAATGAATCGATGAGGGCTCCGTTGCCATCGGGATTGGGATCTTCACTCTCCATTTTCCTCACACACACTCTAATTCCTTTCTTTCTTTCGTTTCGTCTCACACCTTATATACACTCTCTCAATTGGCTCTTGTCATCACACCCATCATACGACATCGTATTGGAGTACGTTTTTGCTTATTTCGCGCGTCGACGCTAGTGCTACTCAAATCGTCTCTTTTCACACGCAATCTCAATTTCAGTAACCCCCTGCTGTCTGCTGAAGAGGATAAAATAAAAACTCATCGCATAAATAAGGATTGGATTTGGTAGATTTAAATATTTTAGAAGGATATGGCGTGTGAAGTAACAATTATTAACTCGTTCATATTTTGGAAACTTTATAATGTAGTAGTATTATATGTGTATATTTTATCATTATCTCAATTGTTAATTTTTTGATTAAATATTATCTTTGTACTTGTGTAATTCTTGTATTTTATCAGAGTCAAATCTCATAACATTAAGTTAAATAATTCATAGAACCAAACTCAACCTTTCTAGATTTGATGTTTAAAATATTAATAAAATCGTATAAAATAAAAAATAGAAAAAACCATAAATTAAAAAAAAGAATATATATTGTGTTTTGTTTTTAGATCATTTGAATTTGAAATATGATAAATTTCAAGAATAAAAAGATATAACATTTACTCCTTTCCCCACATTTTATTTATTTTTAATATTTGAAACGCAAAATCTTAAAAAGTTGAGATTGATTATGTTAATTATTTAACTCCATGTTAATAAAATTATTTATTTATTAGGGAATGAAGACCTCCAATATTAGGTTAAGAAGGTATTAGGTTTATGGTCTTGTCACTTATATATTGCTCTTCTTGTCCATTTTAATCCGGTACGAGACTAACACTTGATAGATTAAGGAAATATTAGTTAGGATAAATTAAAAATTCATAATACCTATTTGCGGGGTGGTTTCATACTCTTTTTCTAAAATAATATACAAATTATTTTTTCTTATTAAAAGACAATGCTATGAGAACATCATGGACTTTAAGTTTATCCTGTGTTAAAAGATTTAGATTTAGATTCAATTGGTAGCTTTTATTTAAGATTTTGCTTTTTTAAAATATAAATTTGCATTCAGGTCTATCTAGACACATTTGTATCCACAGTGTTGTTTGTAATTTGTTATTATGTACAAAAACTTTGTCTAGAATCCTCGCACGATAAATAATTTAACAATCTCAGGGACTTTGTTTTAAGTTATATAAATATAAATACATTTCATGCACTAACTTTCCTAGGAATATCCTATCAGAATGTTATTCCAAGAAATTAAAAAAAAATATGTTTGATTATTATTTCAAATTTCTAGGATTTGTTTTAGAATTTATGAAAATCATGGAAATGTATCTTTCCCAACCCTTTTTATGAGAATGAAACAATGGGAATGTGATGGTTATTGGAATGCTTTAAACCTAGAAATATTTTTCTTAATCTTATAATAAACATAGTAATAACAATTGCCTACAAGCATATCCCCGAGAATGAGTTTACATTAATTTGAAACAAAAAGTTCCCTTGATCAAAACTTCATAACGCATAATTGATTATCCCTTGCCCATTTTTGTGCTCACCCTAGCTAGCATTAACAAATCAGCACCACGTCAATAGTAAATGCTTTCCCAAGCAAACAAAATACTAGTATATGTTTGGAAACACATTAGAATTTAGAAATAGCCATATATGTTGAAAGTCATTCCATATAGCTTCAACGTTAACGTGATTGATGAAAAACATGAATTCCAACATAACTAAAGTCGCCAAGTTTTAAATTTTATTACTTGAAGAAGATGCATTTACATTCTTCTCCACATCAGGTAAAAGTTTGTGTCAGAAACCGAAGTTTGTCATAAAAAAAATCAAAGATTATTACCACTGTGTACAAAAAATTCAGCTCACATCTTTAAAGATGGAATACAATAAAATACGAGTTTCTAGTGGTCATGTTATCCTCAAATATGAGCCAGAGGTGATTGATGTCCTTTTTTTGCTGCAAGTATGTGACAGGAGCAACAGAACCCCCCTGTCATATAAACCTTGTTCAACAACCATTACATATTTCCCTTTTCACAGCTCCAGCTTATTTGAATTTCCTTATGGGGCAAAATCTGGAAAAAAATACAGCATGCATCAAGTAGTAATGCATACAAAATCTATAAAGGTGTCACCGACAAGAACATGTCTAGTTTAGCGTTGAAATGTGGTAAACTCACGTTTCCAAACACTAGAAATAATTGTGTTGGAGAATTCAAACTTGAGTTTGCTTAGTTTCAACACTAAACCAGACACACTAAATAAAACCCACATACAGAAGTGAAAAATTGAACCTTACCTCCAAACATGAACACCAATTTGTGCACAATCATCAATCTTGAAGGTGCATATGAACCAGAAAGTAGCATTAACACTGGCACTTGACTCTTAGCATTGTCATTCATGTGTATCCAAGTTTCGAAGTGGAGTAATCTATATTGGCTGCAGATCTATTTGATTGCTATAGATGCTGAGGCAGCTGCTGCCTCTGTTATTAAGGAAATTGGTTGGCGAGCTTGGAGGCAAGCGCTTATGTCAAATGGAAGCAACTTAGAACCATCAAAAATAAGGTTAACACCAGGAAGAATTGCTTCTTTACTATCATTTTCTTCTGGTTCAGTTTTTGTTGTATCAGCTTGAGGAGTTTCTTTAACAGGCTTTGTTGCAGGTGCTTCACCAGCAGGGGCTAATGCGTATGATCTGCATGCATCATTCAATACAACACACTTCCTGAGACTTGTGATAATTAGGAAATCAAAATCATGAGTCTAACAGAAAACAATCATTTTGTTTTATGTTTGTGTTATGAGTTTCACATTGAGTAGAATAAAACACTAATTGTGGTGCTTAAATCATGAGACTCTCTCACCTAATGGACTAGTCTCTTGGGTTGGTCACAACAGTTTACCAATATATTCTTAATAGAACTTTATCTAAAGAAAAAATTAAGTAATCCTCAAGTAATTTCAAGTATTGAATTGATAGAAGCTCAGCAACAAACCTAAGAACACAGCCATCAAAGCTCAATAATTCAGTTTGGCATCGTTGTCTATTAGCAAGTTTTAACCTCTTATCCGCACTTAATGACCCTGAAATGGGAGAATGATCCATAACTAGATTCCACCTTCCACTAGCATATTTCATGAATCTTCCAAAAGAATCCTTAGCTTGCTCTTTCTGATAAAGAAGCTTTGCAGTGGAACCTGTTAATTGGTACTCACCACAAATGTTATGCAACTTTTTTCTCAAGCTTTGCATTGCATCATGGTGCTCACCAAATGAACCAGATTGGAGCATCTCTGATGAAACTATCCTTCTACATATATTATTGCACAAGGTTGGACTAAATAGTGGCATCCCAAATTCCACACTCAATGGAACCCATTCATACGTAAACTGACCTGATTCTGTTCCATTAAATAATTTCAATAGCCTAATATAACCAACTGTCCACAGTTCCATCTTGTTTGCCAAATTCCTCAACAGAGAATTTAACATAGAATTTTCCTCTTCACATAGTCCTAACTCTTCTCCTACAGAAGCAATGGACCCATCAGAATTCTTTAAGGGCAAAGGGATATCCAAAGTAATAACTTTTCCAGATTCATTAAGATCACACCTACAGAGAGGAAGCACAAGTGCAGCTGAATGTTTAAGAAGTGAATTTAAACAATGCAAGAGTATACTTCCTTTAACTAAATTTCCTTCAAGCTTCCTTCCTAACCCTCCTACTGTGGAACCATCCCAAGACCATATGAGGGCTTTCTCACAACCAGCCAATGGAGCAGGAAGCAAGCGCAGACACTGTCCTTTCATCAGAACAACTGATAGAGGTCCACAAGCTGCAGTTGAATATAATACCAATTTCATCCAAGGACTCATAGAAGAATATGTAGGAGGACCAAAATGAACTGGACCTGTTGGTCTAGGAAGAATTGATGAGTGAGGAAGAGGCACTATAGACACAAGTATATCATAGTCACGAAGAAACAAACGATTAAGAGTAGCCAGTGAAAGGGAAGCCAAGCTTTCTGAGCGGAGAATGTCAACACGGTATTTCCTTTTCCTCTTTAGCATTTCTGTTCCAACATCTGACCCTTCAACCACTACTTGTTTCTCATTTCCATGGAAATTTGTGTCTAACTTACTGCCATCTTCTGAAGTAAGAACAGGTTCAGAGTAAACAGAAGTCTCCACATGCTCCTCTGAATCAAAATTTATTAAATCATCATTATTTATCACAGGTTCTGTGATACCAATGTTTCCTGATTTTTCTGTCAAAGAGGTTTCAGGCTCAGCTATCACAGAACTTGATTTATCTAAACCTCCCTCCTCTTTTCTATCGGTAGCTATTCCACCTGATTGTAGACATTCCAATACACAACGCAGACTAAATGCATGATTTGCAAATTCCTGTAGTTCTCCCTCAAATGTTGCACCTTCAAGGGTGCTAAGATCCTTGCAAAGATCAGTAATGCAGGCATGACCCAATTTCCCCGCTTCATAGAGTGTAACGGCATGAGATTTCAAGCCTGACAAAGTACAACAAGTATGACTTTTGTCAGTAGCATTGGCTTTTATAATATAGTTTTGATACAAACCAAACACACTCTTAGAAACATAATTTAGAAAAGGATAAAATATTAGTTTGGTTTGGCATTTGAACAGTGTAAAACGTGCATAGAATCAATTCTACTCAACTATAAACCAAACGGACACTACGCCGTATCCCTGTATTTTTTGTCAACTTTGGCCTTTGCCCCTGACTTTTAAAACTATTTTATATCCCTATATTTTAAAACCCCTTAACTATTAGCTCTGTTAAATTACTAGTGAATTCAATTGCTTAATAAATGTACTCAACATCCACATGGACTAAATGAGACCTAACACTTAAGGGTAAGATGGAAGTCTATTAAAAAGCTAGTAACTTAATAGAGCTAATTAATGTTAGGGACTACGATTAAAGCATTTAAAAAGTTTGGAGATATAAAACAAAGGTTTTAAAAATGAGATAAGAGATTCATACAACAACAAATATACAACAACTCATACAACATATTTTTTCTCTATTTCTTTCCATCACATCACCCATCACATCTCACATTTCTCTTTCTTTACTCTTTTTACTTTCTTTCTCTCACTAAGTTGTATGTTGTAATGTTGTATATATAACATTACTCTTTAAAAATTAGGACCGAAAACCAAAGTTAACAAAAAATACAGTGACGAAAAAACATATTTTATTTTTGATAAAACTATACTGAATTTAAGCTCCAAACAAGGAGTTAAATGTTCAAACCTGGTGAAACAGATCCCATCATAAGATAAGATGTAATGTTAGCATCAACTATGAAAGCAACACGCGTGTAGCCAGAACGAGGGCCATTGTTCCCTGAACATGAAGTCTCCCCTTGTTGATTGGAGTCTTTATCAATAAGCATATTCTCAAAGCCATGACTAGCAACTGAAGCATCTTCATCACTGACTGTACTTGTTCTGGGAGACATGAGTATACTTGAATCTCCAATGATAGATTCTGGATCAATTACTTTGGTTGCCCATCCTAAACGGCACACAAAAGCAGCAGCAGCCTGCAGTTGTGACAGGTCAGCCTGTAGGGTTGTTGCCAACTCACTTACAGTTGCATTTTCATTTGAAACAACAAAAACTGCATACAACAACCTGAAAGAAAAAGGTACAACATTAGACTCTAATTATATGGAAATAAACACTTTGAACAAAAATGATGGAAACACAGACTGAAACAACTGCTTTACTCTTCAATAGGATCTTCATAAGACTGCTCCCTGTTGGAAACAAAACCTTCAAGCCTGGAAACTGAACCATCATAAATATAAATATTATTGAAATAACTTAAATGTACAGAGTGTATGTTTGATTTGGCGTC
This sequence comes from Sesbania bispinosa, assembly GCA_026901365.1. NCBI lineage: Eukaryota > Viridiplantae > Streptophyta > Magnoliopsida > Fabales > Fabaceae > Sesbania > Sesbania bispinosa. The sequence continues at coordinate 89,798 of QLOH01000651.1, read as the reverse complement.
AAACTCAAATTCAAATTCTTAACACAACTATTTATAGTGTTGAAAATGTGACTTCGCGTTAAAACACTAAACCAAATATATTCGGAGCCTTTGAAAATTGTTTTACACTTACATCTTCTTTCAACTTTTTTTTATCTCTGTGCATCCACTTATGATTCTGTAACCGAATTACTTATAAAACAATGCATGGTAGGACATATTTGAGTCTCTTTAACAATTTTAAAAGGAAATTATGTTTTGACATTTGTTTTATTCCGGAAGTCTAATGTTCATAATATCAAGTTATGGATCTGTAACAGGGACTACACGTAAAGCAATCATAAACTAAACAAAATCAGGAAGACGAAATTCCCTTAAAGAAGGAACTGCGACATAATTAAAAGTATACCATAATAAAATGGATTTAAAAATATTTTACATAAGAAACACTAAAGGCAATGATTTAAATATCAAATTGGAGATTAAATTAGTAAGAATTTTCATTGGTTTGAGTGATTAGTTTTGTGGCTGAACAATAATTGAACGAGAGAGATAGCCATGCAGAATTTATTATATCTCCTTTGCATCAATTCTGCATGGCAACATTAAATATAATAAAAACAACTGACCATGTTTTTTTTTGTGTACATGGAAGACAATGATGTTTGAATCTAGGATCTCATGCTAAACTACTCAAATTTTATTTTACATTGTCTTCCTCTTCCATCTTTTTTTTACATTTCTATTTCCCTATTGTTTTTCTCTTTTTCATCATTTCACCAATCAAATCTTTTACCGTGTCTTCTCTTTTTATTATTAAGGTGAATACATCTCTTTTGGAGTGTACAAGACAACAATTTTAGTGTGAATGAGGATTTGTTAGCCTATTTCATTTTTTAGAGGGTTATTTGGGTTGATCCATTTTCACATACTTAATTTCATACGAGCTAGTCCTTACAACTTTTTTCCTACAAATCCTTTTACAAATTGAAATATTGGAGGCTAGGGATCTAAGTTAGCCATCTTGCACCATTTTATTTGTTTATTTTTACCGAATGTGTTAGGTATATGAAATTTACTATGAAACAAAGTGTGCTATTGTGGAGTTTGAATTGTTTTGAATATATATTTAATTATTTAGGAATGATGTTATTCTTGTAAATGCAACTAACTTAGAAAAAAAAAACCAATTTAATCATTTTGAATTCAAAGATTAAACTAACCTCCAATAGGTTTGGTTCAGTTCAGTTGTGCCGCCATAAACAAACCTGTTTGGTTTCAGTTCAGTTGCCTCAATTTAGACAAAATTGGATTCTACCCTACTTGTTTAAATTATGAAGCTTCAAACATAAACTCATATCCATTATACCTTTGGTAAGGGCATTAACCAAAGCAAAACATATTAAGTTAACAAAGAACAAACATAAACACATAGAACACACCTTTAATCCGGTCATCAGGATATACAGGAACATCAAAATAGATCAGTCCTTGACTGCAAAGACCCTTTATAATGTCAGGATCAAACATGACAAATGAATTTGCTTCCTCCTTACAGACTTTGTCTATTGTAGCCATTTCCTCATTTGAGAGTTTCTATTAACAGTGAGAAGAAAAGGTAAGAAGGAACAGACAAAAAGTATCCCACAAAAAATGCATGAGTTAGGAATGCTACCAAACATTATTTGGCATGTTTTTAATACATTTATTATAATAGTTGAAATCTCATGCTAGCCTCAGTAAAATAATTCTCCAAATGTTATTTATCATTGCCAATGAACAACAAAATAAGTGAGCCCTCCTCTGTTTTATAAGGGTGAAACGTGAAAAAGATGCCCCACCTTAAATTCCTCCAAGGTAAAGTTCACAACACAAACTCCCCACCATGGTTCAATTGGAAAATCCACCGGTTGAGTAGGCAGAAGTTCTTTTGCTATGGACTTATTCAATTTCCACATTATTTTCTGGATATTCCAAGAGAGCAATTGGAGGGTGAGATAAGAATCATAGAATGTTACAAGCCTACCTTTGAGCATAATGGCATAACCAAAACTAGTTGAAGCTATTATAAAAATCCAAAAATCATTATCCATACTAGGGGTCGTAAATTCAGTTAACTCAAAATCAAATATATGAAGCACAAAATGGAAGACAATAAATATACCAATCAATAAGATAGTTCATCATGTTAGCTGGAGTCAAGTCAAAGGCATGCAATTGCAGACATGAAAGCAATCACCTTTCTCCTTCAAGGTTTTTTTTTCCTTCTTTCTCCAAATTCTACTTTTCTTTCTACTACTTCCCTAATTATCATTGTTTGAGTGGCTTCATAGATTATCCTTCCTAAGTAATGCCATAGGGAATATATAATGCAAGCTTATGTCTGTCTATCGATGACCTATAACCTAAATGATATCTTTTCTACATCGTATCAAAGCCACATGAGAAGTACCTGATGAAGAAGATAACCATTGAGCTATCTTTGTTTTTCTATTGACTTCAAGGCCATGTTAGCTTATATGAAGGTTCATAAATTTTTTCATTTTTTTATATAGAAATAGAATAGAAGGTAATATGGACACTTGGACTGCTACAGGTGATTAGACAAACATAGATATGCATACATGCAATACAAGTATTAAATATAAATTTTTGTGTAACCTACTGGCAAATCTATGCAGTACCTTAGATCTGCACTTGTTCATTATGTCAATAAATTCATTTCTTCCAATTCCTGTAATTCTTAAAGCATCCGCAGCACTGAAATTCGGGATGCTGTCATAAGGTTGCTCTACAAATAATAAAAACAAGCAGGAAATTTTTCAAGGACAACTTCCTTTCGAACGTTTACTGGTCTACATATTGATCTACCTTATAGGCATAACATTCTAACAAACAAGTGAAAGGGAAGACAATATAAGTATAATATGAAATTAATCGATAAATTATAATTCCTAGTTCATGCATATATTATGATAATTATGACAAATAAAAATTATGTCAAACCAAAGTGGCATTTTAATATCTTGTACACTTCTACAAGTATTCATTCCAATATATTAAATTAGAGTACACTCTCTGTAGAGTGACTTAATCTCTTAATCTAATTTTCTTTAAAGAATGATATATATATATCCTTCTTAACTTTTCCTTTTTCAGATTTTAAATTCAAGTTTCTTGGAATTAATTATGCACATCAACTTTTATAATTTTACATATTTTTCTCTTAAATATTTCTTTTAACCTATGCCTTATAGACTTCACTTGAATTTAAAAATTATTCTATAACAAAGGAATAATTTCTAGGGTAATTTAACAAAAGGACATAGTGGTAAAAGCAAAGGCCATAAAAGTATTTACTTGTATTGGTGAGAATATCATTTTCCCCCCTCTTGACAATAATAATCAAGAAAAAAACCCTCAATTTCATGCTCTATATGTAGCAAGAGCTAAGCACAATCTTCATGCATGGAGTTAATTCAATCGGAATTGCAACAAGCAAGTAACAGAGTTACCATTTTTCATTACTTCAAAAATCATATCACAGTAATATCTGAAAGGTGATACTCTCATGACACGGCATACATAATCCGCCAGATGATAAGGAAATAGCTGCAAGTGAAAAGAAGCATACAGATGTTAAACAACAAAAACAAAAGATGAGAGCACTGCCCAACAACCAGGAAGTGCTGGTTATATCTGGAGTTCTTAAACACTTGAGTATACAGATAAACATTTTTTTAATAAAATCACAATGTGACATGATTAAATTAGTTATCAAAAATTGATTCTAAAACTAAAGAAACTAAGATCTGTTTTTAATTACAACATCACAATTTTATTTTCAAAGCATAATAAACTTCAATATTCTCCACGACAATTCTATCATAGTTTTCTGATCACGTGAATAAGAAGAACATAGGCATATAAAGTTTTATAACAGTGCATTTGATATAGTATTTCAAATTTCAGCAGGAGGAGTTAAACAGAGTAACAAACATTCTGTAAAGCACATACAGCTAGATTTTTCCGCAAGTATCGTATCATATCTTCATAATATTCGCTTTCTTTACAAACTTTATGAGCAAAACAACTTTTCCATTGAAGTCTCTTCTTTATGCAATATTCAGTTATCCTGCATAAAATTTCCATGACCAGAAATAGAAGGCAATATTATAATTATGTACTTACCACAAAAAAAGAAAGAAAATCATTCAATAAACACATGAGCCCTGAAATGAATGGAGTGTATCACCTTATGAGAACCTGATTTACAAAATACTTATAAATGAGAATTATCAGAAGTGATTGTTTATTAGGAATAGAGATGTTGGTTTTTCTAATTAAAGCCACTACCGCCTTTAAAAATCAAAAGCTTCTTCATTCCTGTGCAAATTTACTCTAACTTCTACAGTTGAAAGGTATGCTTCTTGAAACCAACAAACGAAAGGTCTTTCTAGACCAAGGACCAAACACATGAAAATCTTCAACAAGTGCCCTGTTTAGGACCATAATTTCACTGATATAACTATTGAAGTTGTGTGTAATCCCCACCTTCTCACACATGTTCGCTCTACCACACACACACATAGAGAAACATAGAGGATGACAAGTATCATACGGTAAGAAGAAGGATTTGACTTTATTTAAATCTCTTAAAGAAACAAATAATATAATAATTCAATTTCTTTGAAGAAGTTGCAAAATAACAATATTTATTGAAGAGTACAGAAAAGTTTCCTAATCTCTTCGAACCTCAATAAAAATGAAAAAGCTGCCCCAAAAAGAGCATGAGCAGGACACCATAGAGATGCCAAGTGTGTAACTGCATTGCTATCTCAATTCAAGGTCTTTAATTGTGGTATGCAGCAACAAAATTGGTTGAAATATTAAGGCTTTAGAGTCTTTACAATCACATTGCTACTACAATTGTGCCCGCACCACACAATTTTAAGGATTATAATAAAACTGCAACTATTCCCAATTTTCCTTTAACTCATTGGAGTACAACATTCAGTGTTAACAATTTAGACAACAAATTAATCGCTCTTTCAACAATGATAAGTAGAAGTAGAAGTACACTTACTAAATTTGATAACAAGTAATTACCAAACATAACATTAAACAATGACCATATAAACAGCAAAAGAGCATGAGATTTGACAGGACAAAAGGGAACTAGCGATTTCTAACCTTGTGTGCCATTCTTCCTTTGAAGGAACTGTTTGTTGAAGTCGCCTGGGAAGATTCTCCCATTGGCATTCATCCTTAATCGCTTTTTCCAACAACAGTTCCTCAACCGTCACCGGAGCACGCTGCATTTTCCACCACCACTCATTAAGCACCACCATTCCTGCACAAATACAAAGGCAAAACATTTAATATCCATCGACGTTGGAACCTTTGGCTCCAACACACGTTCATCGAAACCGAAAACAATAACAACAAAAAGCAATTAAACTGAAGCGAATGGATTTAACGTTCAATTGAGGGGATTTTCCGGTTGTATATATATTAATATTAATACCAATAAATAATTATAACAACGTATTGAACGTAACGTTGAGAAGCGATTGAGTGAGAATGTGGATGCAAAGTGTAAGAACCTGATGATGTGTGGCGAGAGTGTTGGATTTGGCTTCATGATTTGGGAATTGGAATGGAATCTACTTGCTCTGTCTGTTTGTTCTTCTTTATGATTATGAGAGAACGATCTCAAAGAGCCAGATTTGTCAAAGATCCTTGTTGCATGGCATTCGGGTTTGATTATGATAAAAATAAAAATAAATTTTAAAAGAATTTCATGTGAATTAAATTTTAAAATCTTAAACTTGTCAAAATCGCGTTTTTATAAATATTGTTATAAATTTATGAGTAAACCCTTAATTGACTCCATCAACATATGCACATCTCAAAGATTTTAGTCATCTTTTAAAAAATTTAAATGATCATCACATTAGTCCCATTCATTACTCACCCATTTAAATATTTTAGTAATTACCGTTAGTCCTTTAAATACCCACCAATTGAGACATTGTAAACATATAAACTTATGTGGACGTTTTTATGATGCTTTGTCCTATTATGTGTTAAATAAATATCCAATTCACTCCCATTATATGAAAGAACATATTAATTAGGTAGATTACATTTTTCATCCCGGTGGTATATAATTGACCATATGTGCTTAGTTTTTTTATTTATTGCATCATGTTATTATTTTTTACTTAAAATTATTTTATATAAAAATAAAAAAATTATAAAATTAAGTAGCAAACTTAGGTCTTACCCGTATGACATCCCCAATGACAACGGACTCAAAAATCTATAATAACTATTGGAATCAAGAAACATTGAAAGGGCTAAGTTAAATATTTGAATAAGTGCAATGAAATTTATAAATTTTAAATATTTAACGTTTGAATGAAGTGATACATGCTTGATTCCCCTTAAATAAGGTATCGGGTTCGAGTCTTTGTGGATGGAAAAAAAATTCCGTTGGGAAAGCTAGCTCCACCATGACGTGAATGTTCCCGACTCGAACAGAATTGTCTCATGTAAAAGATACCCGTGGTTAAACAAAAAAAGGAGTAACTAGTTTCCCCCATCATATTATGCCCAAATTATCTCGTAATTAACTTCTCGACAAGAGTTGAATTGGTGGTCTCTCTTACATATACTTGGAGGCATAGAGGGATAAATCTTTTAATGCTATTCACCAAAAAAAAAAAAAACTTTAGGGGGACCAAACTCTGTAGATTTTTTTAGAGAAATCAAAATTATGCATAGACTATAATATATAATAAAGAGACAAAAATGAAATTAATCCTTAAGAATAAAGGAGAAGTCTATACTTTAAAACTTGTAATTAATGTCACAGAGAATTTAAGATTTTTTTTTAAATTATTTTTATTTTCATGGCGTCAATTAGAAACAATTATAGTTATTCTCGTATGCTATAATTTGTGTTGAAAAAAATGTGTTAATTTTAGAGACTCGATATTGTTGTAATATGTGTTTAGTGTAATAATATTTTTTTTGTCCTACTAACGACTGCTTAAGGGTGTTGGTTATGAAATCAGATATTGAATATCATAATATTAATTATACTTATAACCTTAAATATTACATATTTTAATAAAAAATATCTTTGGCTCTTTAATAAGTGTTTTAAGGGTGACATTTCCCATACTTTATTTTGAATTCCAATTGTAAAAATTAATTTTAAAAATCATTTTTGAATTATTTTTCTTTCTTCAACTTAATCCTTAAATAAAAAATTCATGAAAAGTATTTTTTAAAACTTTTATTGATTCTTCAAATTTGTCCTATTAAACTATAGTATTCAACAACTAACATGAATAACGAAGGAAAAAAATCAAGAATTAAATTTTTTTTTGACGCATTTTAAGCTTGTTTTTTTTATGCATCAAGAATTAATTTGAAGGAGGAGAAAAGTTTGTCTACTGAATTGGGTTTTGTTAACTAATATCTTAAGACACGCAGATTAAAAAATTAATAAATAGAATGTTTTTTTGAAAATCACAATACTAATTACTATATTTATAATATTAAAAACCTTATATTTATAGTTTCTTAACGAGTATTGGATCTTTGTAAGATATCATTTCCCTAATGAATTTTTTGTCTAAGAACTATAATTAAGAGAGAGTAGAATAATTTGAAACCAAATTTTAAGCATTTATTCTGCCTTGTCTGTATCATCGAGCTTTGAAAATAATAATATTAATAGCGACCATACTTACCACGCGTTATTATTATACTATTTTTTTTTCCGTATAAATAATGCCAAAGTACAACCACCAAGTCGTCTTGTTAGTTGTTACCTTATATAATAACCATTCCAACACTTCCTTCCTCACTCGATTCCATAGCCATGGCGGTTCACTATACTTCAACGATCTTCCTCATGTTATGCTTATCTTCAACCACTTTGCTACTTTCTTCTTCTCATGCTCATGCTCAAACTATCAAATACTGTGGTAACTAATTAAACCACCTTTACTCTTCATTTCAATTCATGATTCTGTTTTATACTTCAACATTATATTAGTTATGCAATATTTGAGAGCTTCCTACATGAGATTAATTAATTCTACCTTGAGGGAAACAGAGAGGGATTCAGCTGCCAGTATTCATAATCATGGCTGATGAAAAATGGTTGAATTTGAATCCATTGGGGAAACGGAAACCCACTTGTCACGTGATTACAATGGGTTGTTAAATGAATTTGAGGCTGAATCATTACTTTAATTGGTTTAATTATGATAATTTGTTATTATTTTGTTTTAGTTATATCTTTATATTTTAGAATAAAATAAAATGCTGAGTTTTCAAAATAAATCTTAAGCCTAGACTTGTCTGGTTAGTGGTTCCTGTGCTTGTGGCACGTGTTGTGCCAGCTTCACCAACGGCTAACTTTGATTATGATTTTTTTTTTATCATTATTATGTTGGTTAGCTCTACCGGTATGTTTTTTTAAGTGTGTATTTGGTAAGCTATTTCAGCTAATTAAAAACTGAAATTAGTAGCTGAAACTATTTCAACTGTGCAGGTCATTTCTGGTAGCTACTCGCTTATCTTGACTAAAAAAGCTCATATTTTCAGCTACCAGCTTAAAATTTATTATAAGTTTATCTTTGAACCACCCTCACTCGTTATTATTTAATAATGAAGGATGTCATGTTATTTAATTATTTCCAGCTAGTTTATCAAACACTTTCAATCAAATCAGTTCATTTTTCAGCTTTCGGTTAGCTTTTAGGTTTTCATCTAATTTTTCAGTTAATTTTATCAAATACACTCTATGTCAACTAATTTGATTCCACGGCCGAGCACTTGGATCAGCTTAGGAAGAGTTTTGTCGCCCGTACAGCTCTTAAGCCGGCTCATACAAGATTGCTTGATACGTGTGGTTTTGCAAACAAAAAATGTGAACTAATTTGAATTTGAATTTTATGGTATGCAGATAAGGGTGCAAACTATGTTGTGAGGGTGAATGGAGTGGAAATATTACCTAATCCTGTGGTGAGAGGAGAGCCATTCACCTTTAAGATCGCAGCTTATACTGGTGACACTTCTCTTCCTCTCCTCTGGTTTCTTTTCCAATTCTCATTTCCGTGAGTTTCCACTAATAATTAGTGGTAATTGTACCTATCTTTGATTTGATGCAGGTGAACCAATTCTTAGCGGTGATTTAGTATATGAAATTTCATTTGCTGGGATAGAAGGACCACCTGTTGTATTTCACCATGATCTCAGTGAGGAAGCACCCCTTCCTGTTCCTGTAGGCGACTTTTTGCTCACTCACACTGAATTGTTGCCTCCAGTTACCCCACCGGTTAGTATCACTTACTAAATATAAATATATATACACACTCTTTATACTAAGCTGTGGCCATCTCTGTATGTATACTGTTGCAGCTCTTGTATCACTAAAACACAAGCATATTGTTTGTTGATTCATTTTTACTTTTCCTCATCTTCAATCAAAAGTTCGGTTTTAGAAATTTCTTTATAATTCATTAACAACACTGTTAATTGGACCAACATATAACTATATTGTACTCCAGTTGCTGGATTAGGCTATCGGGTACCCTTGTTTCTACCTATAGTACTTTAAGGCATAAGGGTATGTGTTGTGAGTTGGTTTTTGAAGGGAAAAATGAGGGAAGAGATTATTTGAAGTCCTTCCTTCCCTCCCTTGTGTATGAGAGTATGGTTTTTCTTACATGATTTATAGAACTTTCTCCCTCCCTACCTTTCCCTTAGTTTCTCTCCAAACTCACAAACACGCCATAAGGTTGTCTGATTTATAATAGATGACATATGTTAAAGTTTAGTGTCGAAGTAGAATCCTTAGCTTTTGGCAGTCGGTTATTAATCAAGAGGCATTTATTTAAGCTTCAAACTCTGATAGATAAAAACGCAAACTTATAGTTATAGCACATGCTTGATTTTTGCTTTTTATGAATATGACATTTTATTTCTTTCTTTTTAAACCAAACCTATAATTTCTAATTCTATAGTATTCTACCTAAATCACCATTCATCCATGTGTGGTCATGCAAACATTGGTTACAACTGCTTCAATGTGAAGTGTGCATGATGTAATGCCTTTCTCTTAGATTTTGGTAGCTTTCTAGATGCAAAGTAGTTGTTTTATCTCTTTGCTTGGACTTAGTTTTTATATTTCTTGATAACTGCATGTAATGCTGTTCCTGCATTCCTCAAAGTGGTGTTGTTTTGGTCTTCAACAATTTTCTGATTTATGACTTCATTGCCTAGTCTTCATTTTTTCATTTTGCTACATTTGCAGGGCACCTATAATGTGAAGCTGACCTTTAAGAATCAGAACGACAAGTTGTTAACTTGCATTACCTTTCCCTTCAGAATCGGTGCTAAATCTTCAGTGTCTGCTATTTAACTGTCCAGCACAAAACTGATCTTAGATGTTACTTCAGCTTTGCGTATGGTTTAGTTTTTAACCTTCATGTGAGCTAGTAAAGTACCCTGCTACGGGCTATGAATGAGGTGTGTTTTTTTCTCAGATAATCAATATATATTAAATAAGTGGCCCGAGGAGACTTAACTGATGTTTCGTTTGTACTAATATCTTAAATGAATTTGAACATTTAAAGACACTTACAACTTACAAGTGGTATAAATTACTGGTAATTTGGACAATAAACGAAACAAAACATAACAATGTGAAATTTGACTGCTGAGAGTGCCTATGTACAATTTGATGTTTATTATTTTGATTCGTTAATAAGTGATGGTAGCTGGTTAGCAAATCTCTTAATTAAAACTAATCAAATATATTGTTAAAAAAGTTTACATATGATTAGTGTGAAGTCATCTTTACATCTGTCTCATTCTCCATATGCAAATCGAAAGGAAAAAAAAGTTTTAACATGGCATAGATGCAGAAGTTGAGTAAACTCCATTTACAAAGGGAAAACCCCATAGCTGAAACAGTAACCAGTTATGCTCTTCATGTCATCAATTGATCCACCCCAATCATTGTCAGAATATCCATGAAACTGAGAGTTCTGAGAGTGTGTGTACTTGATACCACAGTCAGCAGTTCCCTTAACATATCGCACAATCCGTTTGGCAGCTTAAAGATGTATTTTACTAGCACAATGCATAAATCTTGACAAAATGCTCACGACAAACATGATGTTGGGTCTAGTTGCAATAAGATAAATTGGTGTTCATCTACGTTATCAACTCCATTATTTTTGCTAAATTTTTCCTTTTGATTCATTGGAGTAGTAGTGCTCTTGCAATCATCCATGTAGAATTTACCTCCATACCCAGAAAAAAAAAAGACATCAAGCCAAGGTCTGTCATTTCAAATACTTGGAGCATTTCAGCTTTAAACTCCATTATTAACTTCTCTTCATTCCCTGTTGCAAGCTAATCATCAACATAGACAGAAACTATGATTAAATTAGCACCCATCAGTTTCAAATACAATGTAGCTTCACTTAGACTTTTAACAAATCCAAGGTTTTGAAGATAATCATCAATTCTACTGTACCAAGCCCTTAGGGCCTGTTTAAGACCATATAAGGCCTTTTTTAGTTTGTAGACTTTATCCTCTTGTCCCTTGACTTGAAATCCCTCTGGCTGCTCCACAAATATCTCCTCCTGAAGGTAACCATTTAAGAATGCAAATTTCACATCTAAATGGTAAACTTTCCATCCTTTTTGTGCAGTTAAAGCAAGCAACATTCAGATTATATCAATACGTGCAAAAATGTTTCAGAAAAATCCACTCCAAACACCTGAGCATAACCCTTCATCACCAACCTGGCCTTGTATTTATTTATAGAACCATCTGCATTTAGTTTAGTTCTATAAACCCATTTGACTCCAATAGGTTGCTTGTGTTGGGGTCTGTCCACTAGCTCCCAAGTGTCATTTTTTTTCAATCATCTTTAGCTCTTCCTTCATAACATCAATCCACTTGTCATCCTTCTCAGCTTCTTTGAAATCTGCAGGTTCTAGAACAACTACATTACTCCTTTCATAAATTTCAAATAAAGGCCTTGTACCTCTAACCGGAATGTCATCTATATCATCATCATCAAGGAATTCTGGAATTTCTAGCAATTGTTTCTTTACTGGCTCCTTCCAATTCCATTGCTTGACTTCCATGAATTTGACATCTCTGCTTAAAAGAATTCTTTCATTTTGTGTTTGGAAGTGCTGTTGTATCCAATGAAAACTCCAAGTTCTGCCTTCTTATCAAGTTTGTCCCTTTTAACTTGTGGAACATAAGAGAAACAAACACAGCAAAAAATCTTTAGATTTTGTAAATATGGTTTGTACCCAAACCAGCTTTCAAATGGAGTTTTTTGTTAAGAACTTTGGTTGGCAACCTGTTAAGCAAAAATACTACAGTGCTTGCAGCCTCTGCCCATAGCTTCTTTGGCAACTCCTTTTCATGCAGCATACACCTTGTCAACTCCATAATACTTCTATTTTTTTCTCTCACTTACACCATTATGTTGTGGGGTGTAAGGTACAGTGAGTTGGTGCTTTATGCCAGCTTCTTCAAAAAATCTGTCAAAGGTGTTATTTGCATATTCCCTCCCATTATATGATCTTTTTGTGAGTAACTTGCAATTGATTCTCCACCAATGCTTTATATTTCCATAATATATTAGCAACCTCGGTCTTGGATTTAAAGAAATAAATCCAACAAAATCTGGAATAATCATCAATAAATGTAATATAGTATTTATTACCATTTAAAGATGATACTCTCTGAGGTCCTCCAACATCTGTGTGTACCAGCTGCAGTTTATATGTTGCTCTCCAAGTTGTTTGGGGAAATGATCTTCTAATTTGCTTGCCATATTGACAAGCCACGCAATCAGGCATCTTGTCTTCAAGAAATGTCACACCTTTCACCAAGCCATGCTTCTACATGTATAGAAGTCCAACAAGGTGAAAATATCTGAGTCTCTTGTGCCACAGTTCAACATTGTTGGTCATACTTGAAAAGGCTATTTGCTCCTCCTCCATCAGATTTAGAGTATAGCTTTTGGCTCTAATTTTCACCTTGAATACGTCTCTGCCTTTTACATCTTTGATCAAGCACCAATTATCTTCAAATATGACTTTGAAACCCTTTTCTACAAGCTGTGCAACACTGAGCAAATTTTGATCAATGTTAGGGACATACAAGACATGAGGGATATATTTCAAACATGTCAAGCTTTCAATAGCAACAGTTCTTTTGCCCTTTATTGAGATGAGATCACCATTTCCAATTTTTACTTTGGAAACTATGGTTTTGTCGAGCTCTTTAAAAAGCTTCTGGTCATTGGCCATCTGGTTTGTACATCCGCTGTCTATTAACCATGAATCACTTGAACTGTTGTTTGTAGTAAAGCATGTTGCAACAAAAAGTTCCTCATCTTCTTGTTCCTCCGTGATCACCTTAGCCTCCTCCGATTTAGACTTGCAGATTCGTTCTACATGTCTCATATTGCCACATTTTTGCACTTGACATCTGGCCTCCACCAACATCTTCTTTGAGGATGGTTTGTCTTTTTGCAATGAGGATGAGGAAAAATCTCACCTTGTTGCTTGTTGGAACTTTCTGGTTTCCTATTCTTCCATTTGTTGTTCTTCTTGTCTATGACACTTTCTTGAATTTTGTGCTTTCATATGAAAAGCACCTTGTACCTCCTCCTCTTGTCTCATCATTCTTCTTTGCTCTTGTGCCTGTAAAGCATTTTTTAATTCTCCCAAGGTGATGGTTGAAAGGTCTTTTGAATCCTCCAATGCTTATATCTTTGATTCATACTTTTCAGGTAGATTGACAAGAACTTTATACACTATTCTTTCATCAGGAAAGTCTTTACCGAGAAGTCGCACTTTATTTGCTATGCTTAAAAACCTCTCAGCATAGCCTTTGATGGTTTCAACCTTCTTCATGCTCTGCATCTCGAATTCTCAGCCCAAATTGAGCACTTGTATGCCTTTGGTTCTTTCGCAACCTTGATATTCTGATTTGAGATAATCCTAAATGTCTTTGGTAGACTTCAAATTCATAATTCGTGTAAATATAATTTTTGACACAACAGAAAAAAGGAATTTTTAGCCTTAGCCTTTTTTGTCTTTTTCTCTTTGTAATTCTTCATCTGAGCCACCGTAGGATTTGTAGGTAATTCAAAAACATCATAGTCTTCTTCTACTGCATCCTAGAGATCCAACGCTTCAAGATGAGTGGTCATTCTTGCAGCCTGTAACTCGTACTCCTCACCATTAAATACCGGTGGTGGTATTATGTGTAATGTGTCTCCTTCCATAATGATTTCTCTCAACTCACAGGTCCCTCAAGATGAAAGCTCTGATACCAATTTTTTGATATTAGAGCAGAAAAAATAAGAGAAGAAGAACAAATATGTTTCTCAAAGATTTCCTATAGTTGTTATTCACACCCCACAGTTCTTGTCGTTATCGCTGTGTTGCGTTGTAAGGCCATGCGCTCGCCTGGTGTTCATGAGTGCTCAAGAGATTTCGCGGCCCCACTTGACACTCATATAGGTGACTTCATCAAGTGTATGCTGCACTTCATACACCACCCGTAAGGGATACGAAAATCATTAAAAGCCTTGTGGGCTTTTCCTCTCCAATATGCAGTCTAGCACCCCATACACCATAGGAAGGGACAAGTAAATGGTGCTAGCAAGACTAACAGGTGACTTGTTTTTACCCATATGAACCTTCTTTATGGGGTCCCCAATCACAAAGGTTGGTTTACCATCATTTTTAGTATCAAAATGGCTTTAGTCCTATTCCCCTCGATGTTTCAGTTATAAATTTTCTACCCAAGGGTTTTGTCAGAGGATCGACCAAATTCACTTTTGACTTTACATAATCAATGGGAATTGTTCCATCTTTTAGCAGCTGCTTCACCATGTTGTGTCTTAATTGAATATGTCTATTTTTACCATTGTAAGTCTTATTCTTTGCAATGGCTATAGCCGACTGGCTATCACAATGAACATACACTAATGGTGTTGGTTTCATTCCTAAAGGAGTGTCTGCTAAGAAAATTTTCAACCACTCAGCTTCATTATCGGTCAATTCTAGAGCTATAAATTCAGATTCCATAGTGGATATGGCTATTATAGTCTGTTTGGTCGATCTCCAAGTAACAACACCACCGCCAAGTGTAAAGATGTAACCACTAGTGGATTTCGTCTCATATGAATCTGAGATCCAATTAGCATCACTGTATCCTTGGGAAATCCATTATACATAATACCATAATCCATGGTACCTCTCAAGTATCTTATGAGTCTAACAAGTGCACCCCAATGATCATGATTAGGATTCTGAGTGTATCTACTCAACCTACCCACAACATAAGCGATTTCAGGTCGAGAGAAATTCATTAAATGTAGCAAGCTCCCAATTATTTGAGCATACTCAAACTGAGAAATAGGGTCACCTCAATTTTTCATTAATTGAGTGCTGCTATCATAAGGGATACTCACAGGCTTTTCATCAAAGTGTCCAAACTTCCTAAGAAGTTTTTCAACATAATGTTCTTGGGATAGTATAATACTATCACCCTTCCTTATGATTTTAACACCCAATATCACACTTGCTTCACCCATGTTTTTCATGTCAAAATTATATGCAAGAAAAATCTTAGTCTTAATCACTACATCTAAACGTGTGCCTAATATAAGCATATTATCCAGATACGAGCAAATGATTACACATTCACCATCCACAACTTTTGTGTAGACACATTTATCCACTTCAACAGTAGAAATGCCATCATCAATCAAAGTCTAATTAAATTTCTCACGCCACTGTTTTGGAGCTCGTTTCAAACCATACAAGGATTTGAGAAGTCTACAAACTTTATTTTCTTGACCAGAAACTACACATCCTTCAGGTTGAGACATATAAATTTCTTCTTCTAAATCACCATTTAGAAAAGCATTTTTACATCCATTTGATGTATAACCAATTTATAAATAGAAGCAAAAGCTATTAAAACAAAAATTGAAGAAATTCTAGTCACAAGAGCAAATGTATCAAAATAGTCAATATTTTGTTTTTGAGAAAAACCTTTCACAACCAATCTTGCTTTGTATTTTTCAATTGAACCGTCAGGATTAAGTTTCCTTTTAAAAATCCACTTATAACCAATGGTTTTTGCTCCCGGAGGTAAATCAACCAAAATCCAAATTTTATTTTTAGAAAGAGAATCAATTTCAGTTTTAATAGCCTCATTCCAAAATTCGGCATTAGAAGAAGAAACAACTTCATAAAAAGTTAAAGGATCATTTCCAATCAAATAAGTATAAAAATCATTCCCAAAGGAAGTTTCTTTCCTTTGTCTTTTACTCCTTCTCAAATCCTCATATGAGTCCTCATTGTTATTTTGAATTGTTGCACAAGAAACAGATTCATACTTCAAAGGGAACACATGTTCCAAAAACTCAGCATTTTTTGTTTCCATAAATGTATTACAATCAAGAACATCACTTTTCAAAACAAGAACCCGATAGGCAATACCATGCTCAACATAACCAATAAACATGCAATCAGAGGTCTTAGAGCCTATTTTCCTTTTCTTAGGGTCAGGAAGCATAACCTTAGCTAGACACCCTCACACTCTCAAATAACTTAAGTTAGGCTTATACCCTTTCCAAATTTCATATGGAGTCTTACCGGTTTCTTATGTGGGATCCTATTTTGCAAGAAACAAGCAGCTAAAAGGGCTTCCTCACACAAGTTATCCGGTGCACCTGAACTAATGAGCATGGCATTCATCATTTCTTTTAAGGTCCTATTTTACCTTTCTACTACCCATTAGACTCTGGTGAATAAGGTGGAGTTACTTCATATATTATCCCTTCTTTTTCACAATACTCATTAAATAAGATGTACTCACCACCCTTATCAGATCTAACCCTCTTGATTTTCCTATTTAATTGGTTTTCTACTTCGGCTTTATATAATAAAAACATATCAAACACTTCATCTTTATGCCTATTTAGATAAACCTTAGTGTATCTCCAGCAATCATATATGAACATCACATAATATTTCTTACCTCCTCTTGTTATAGTTTGTTTTAAATCACATAGATCAGAATAAATTAAATTAAGTAAATCGATTCACGTTGAACATAATGACAAGATTTCTTGGTTGATTTAGATTCAATACATACAACGCATTTATTTTAACTTTCATTATTAAAACCAGAAATCATACCAATTTGGTGCATATTCTTGATATAAGAAAAATTGACGTATCCTAATCTAGCATGTCACACATCAAACGAATCAAGCATATAAGCAAGAAAGGAAACATTTTAATTCATCACTTCAGAAACATTAAGAACAAAGAGTCCTTGATTACAATATCCCTTGCTGACAAATACATTATTTTTGGTCATCACATTTTTGTTGGACTCAAATGACACCTTAACCCCAACTCTTAACAACAAGGACACAGAAATCAAATTGGCCCTAATATTAGGGACACACAGTACATCATTCAAACCCAAGGTCTTCCCTGATGTGAGTTTGAGAAGAACTTTTCCTTTTCCTTGAACCGTTGCAGTTCTGGAATCACCAAGATATACAAGTTCTCCTCCTTCCTCTACTGTAGTGTAGGAGGTGAACGCCTCTCTATTGGCACAAATGCGCCTAGTAGCCCCAGAGTCTACCACCCACTTGGTCACATCAATCACAACATTAACTTGAGAAACAATCGCAGCAATGATGTCATCTCCCTCTACCAAATTTGCCTTTGGTTTGGGAGGATTGTTGTTCCTCACACGGTATCTGCATTGATATGCTTGATGACCTGGCTTTCCACAAACAAAGCAATTTCCCTTTTACATGAAATTAGAGTTGGTATTAGTAACCTTAGGGACAAAGTTATCAAACTTTGATGATGTGAATAATCAGATCTGTCAGGGATAGTTGCTTGTGTTTGTGTTTGAGTTGTTGTTTGTAATCATTCCAGGAGGGGGCAACTTCTCAATCAACAGTCCCGCTACAAACTCATCTTGTAATTCAATATTCTCTCCCTTGAGATCTCCGATCAAATTGTGGCACTCATTGATTTGCACCATGATATCCTTCTCTTTGGTCATTTCCCACTTATAGTAGTTACCGATGACAAACTTCTATTTTTCGGCATCCTCAGCAGTGTACTTGGTATGGATTGAGTCCCAGATTTTGTTTGCTTCCTTATGCGAACAGTAAACATCGAACAACTCGTTAGAAAGAGTAGTAAGTATTATATGGTGACATACCTTATTAGCATAGTTCCACTCTTCTATGAGTTTAGGATTAGCGGTCTGTAGTGGCTTGGAGTCAGTTAGAGCGGCAGCCACTCCATGCAGGTCGAATATGGAAAAGAGACTCTCCTGCCATCTACGATAGTTTTGAATTCCGAAGACCTCGATCTTTGAGATATCGGGGGGAATGACTTTGCATAGAGGGCAGGAGGAGCATGGAACGAGGTAGGAATAGGTTGCGTTTCGCCACCTCCATTGGACGGATCTACGTTTGCAGAGGGTGTAGAAGACATGAATCCTGAAGATTGTTGTCGCGGATGCACCCTGTAGCATGAAAAAGAATAAGTAAACCTGAGGCGCGTGATAAGCACACTATCCTTAAGGATTCATTTGCCTTGATTGTGACGATCCCCTAGGATACAACAGGTCCGTCACGCACCGTAGGCACGAGGCCACACAGAACTAGCTTTAACGACAGTGGGATCAGAAAGCAGAATGGGGAGAGAGAGAGAGAGAGGAAGTGGAAAAACTATTTTTGAAAAGCGGCCAGATCAGATAGATATCTAGTTGGTTAGTTTTAATTTGAAATTTAAAGTAGCAAAACAGATGGACATTGAGCAAAATCTGGAGCCACTTCACAGTTAGTGGAGGATCAGAATAATCCCAAAAAATTTGATATCTATAAAAAACGATTTTTTCATATTAGGATTAGAATTTCAATTCAAAAATAATTTAAATAAAACGGGAGCAAAAAGTTGATGAGGCGCCATTATCATGCGCACAGAGGGGCAAAATCGGAGGATTTGCACTAGCTAGGCCCATCCTTGTGCGCGCGAGCCCAACCTCCCATTAGCTTGTTTGAAAACCACTAACACTGTTAGCTTATTGTTTGTGGTGATAAAATTCAGATTCGAAAATTAACTTTATCACTTTGATTCTAAGAACAATCTGGGGATTAGAATCAGATCCTTTTACGGGACTCGTTTTAAAAAGTAGATTTATGGTGTTTCTGATTTGTGAAAAGATTTTCAAAAGTTCAATTTCTGGATAAAATTGTACTAATTGGTACAGAATTTCACCAAGTCAATTTCAATATTGCAGAAATTCAGAAAGGATATGTTTCAAATTATTTGATTCAGAATTATATCAAATTTCTCAAAAGTTTAGAACTATTGATACATAATTTCATCAAAGTTCAGAATTGGATTTTCAGAAATCAAAGAAGAATTAAACTTTCAAAGAAAGTAAGAATAAAAATTCAAAAGAAGAACATGCGAAAAGTAAACTGCAGAATGTAAATTGCAGAATGTAAACAAAGAAAAAGAAATTGAATTGTAAGAACAATTGCATTAAAAGAAATGGATGGGTTCATCACATACTTTCTTCTCCTTGTAACCTGTTTTCGCAGTGAGTTCAGACGTATAAGGTGTTTCAGAGAGTTTGAGTATGAGTGATTTGTCAACCCTTATTACATTAAGAGTTTACCTATTTATAGATTCCTAATTCTAACGGCTAACTAATGTACATTTGACACATCATCTAGCCCTATGTGTTGGCAGCGTGCATGCTTGCCACGTCTTCTGCTAACCAGAAAACTGCTTCTGATCTTCAGTAACTGTCTTTTTTTGTCTTCTGACTTTTCGAACTTTCATTTCTTTCTTCAAAAATCTTCTAAGTCTTCAGATATCTTGTTTTTGAATTCTCTGTTCCTGCTTCTCGAATTCTTGCTTTCTAATTTCTCGAAATCTTCTTTCTGGAATTTTAACTTCATGGATTCGAGAATATCTTCAACTTTGACACTTAGTCTTTTCTTGATACCTGAACTTGATAAATCTTTTCTCATTTCGAGATTTGACTTCACTCTTCCCTGTGCCATATGTCAAACTCCATTTGGCCAAACCAAAAGTCATGAATACCACCGGCCACCGTCCATTTAACTTCTTTATGAGAGTTCTCCTTATTGGACGTTAAAATAGGCTTATTAATGAACCTTAACTCTTTTTACTCCTATAAATATGAGTACTTTTATACGTTCTTTTCATAACTCTTCATTCTCTCTTCTTCTCTTTTCTAAATTCTCTAAAGAAACTCTTCAAAGAATATGAAGAAGTTAATCCCTTTGGCTATTGCGTTCAATCCAATCTGGAATGATTTCATTTTTTATGGGATTGACGAAATAGCCAAAGCTATTGGCTTTTTCAACCTTTCTTTTTGAAGGTTTTCTTTTGGATTGTACGTAATAGCCAAATGTAGGTTCGTTTATATAGTAAATGAATCTATTATTGTTTTCCCATGCTAACCTTGATTTCTTCCCCAAGTCGAAAGGTGGTTCAACAAATTGGATAAAACATACTTTTTGCCTTGGCTCTATTAAAGCTTGTGGGGGAGGATGAGGATAAAGAGGCATGTTAGGCATGAGTCAAGTACTCATTCTAGTTTAGGATAGTTTCCTTTCTAATGTATTGAGCACTTAGGATAGTTTCTTTTCTAATTTGTATTTCCAATGTATTCGAACTTATGTAATTCGAATTGGACTCATGAATAAAAGAACTATCTCTTTACTTTTCTGAATACTGTTGTTTGTTATTTCTCGAATCTATACTTATCTTTTTTTCGAATTTCTAAAGTCTCTTTTGTATCAACTCCAATCAAGAATTCTTTAAGTTAGCAGACTCATTATTAAAATTCAAAATAAGGTACTTTGACCTCTTCTGTAGATTCGAAACAATACCAAACCTTTACCATTCGTGGAATTCGAAACAACTAAAAATCAAATCCCAACACTTATATACCCTCGTAAGGCTCCCTCCACAAGCAATGTGGGAATTGGAAATAAGCAAAATTTTGAAATAGCTTAAAAATGACAACAAATATTGCAATACTAGCATGGATGGATGATTCTTGAAAGCGTTTTATGTTTGAGGATCTTTATCGTCATTTAAAAGTATATCATACTCTTGCACCCAAGAAAAGTAAAAGAAATTCATATTACAATCAAATTTTGAATTGGATCTCTTATGAAATAAAGTATATATGTTGAGATTCTTGCCCTCATTTTTATGTTCCAAGCACGCAGAACTAAAATTGAAGAGAAAGATGTGTAACATGACATATATATACTTCAATTGTGCCATTTATCCACTAATTCATTCTTCCATGATTTCCACGGGTCCTCATCTTTGTCCTCCTTCTTACCCTTTTGTTAGGATTACCTCCGACCATCCTCACAAGCCATGCAGGTTTTCCTATTAATAGTATACAAAATTCTATGCCAATTCCAAATATCATTCCACGTTTATACCCTATAGCCACTAGTTTCCAACTAAATCCATATTTTTGTTCTAGTTGGAAGATTAGTGAGGGTGGAGAATGTTATTTAGGGTCTTTGCTGCATTTTTTTTTTTTGCAGTGGTAGTCCACATAATCCCAAGTTTCCTTTATAAGAATCACTTGAAAATGTGTTGAATTTGAACTGTTTCCCTTGAGGTATTTCTCCTACAAGATAGTTTTGAGAAAGATTCAAGACTTCAAGAAAGTTCAAATTGGTCAATTCTATAGGAATCTCACTAGTGAGAATATTTGATGAAAGATCCAGTGATTCCAGATTTATTAAATTTCCAATGGATTTGGGAATAGGACCAACAAGTCTCTTATTGGAAAAGTTGAGTCCTTTGATCGCATGAAGCTCTCCAATAACATTTGGAAATTCTCTTTCAAATTTGTTTCTTGATAAATCAATATATATACAAAGATTGTTGGAATTTTCATGAGCATGATATTGATATCTTTTATTGTTACATTTACAAAATCAGTATATGTTCCACTACCCATGTATGTCCCATTTGGAATTTCCTCTGTTAAGTATTGCGAATTTCTACCCACATCAACTCGAATGACATTCTTCATAGCCTTTAAACCTTTTATGTAGAATGTTGGTATTGGACCACTAAAGTTATTGCATGAGATATAAAAATAATTAAACTGGGAAATGGATGTTTCGTCTTTAAGCTGTCAATGGTAGATTTTGAAGCCAGTGAGGAAAAGTGTTTTATATTTGGTTGTTGCCAAGATTCAAACCTCTAGTTGTGTGCATTTGGACAAAGTTTTTGGCAACAAACCTTCAAATTGTTTTCCATTGATATTCAGCGTAAGTATCCCCTGGTATGAAAAAAAAACACCTCGCAATTGGGAAATTCAGTTAAATTCATAAAAGATAAGTCTAATGCTTCTAGGCTAGACAAACTATAATTGACATTAGATTCAAAGTTTATTGATAATTGACTGATGTGAGAAAGGGAAAGACTTTCCAGATTTTGAAGCTTGGAGAAGAGTGAAAAGTACACAATGCCACTTCAATTGTTTGATGATAGACATAAGGACGTTAGATTTACAAGGCGAAAAATTGATTTTGGAATATTGCCTTGTATCTTGTTGCTACACAAATACAATTCCACTAAGGAATGTGATGATATTGCACTTATATGCCCAATAAATTGATTATTTGATAGAAATAAAACTATGAAAGAAGGAAAAGATAAACACCAAGAAGGAATTGTACCATTTTGTAGGTTATTATTGAACCATAACTCAATTAGGTGCCTCTTCGCCACATGTTCAGTCTTCGCCTCCCCCCGTATCTCCACCACCAATTCTAGTTCAGTCCTAGTCGTTGATACTCCACCATACATCTCCTCCTCCATTCTCCCCACTCCCTGCAATGCCGCCTCCCGCCACTCCTCCACTCGCAGTTCCTCCACCGGCAGTGACGCCCACCCCACTGTCATATCCTCGGGCTCCTGCCAAGCTGAAGAGTAACGTCCCAAGTCTGGATCAACGCCGTTTAATTTTTAGACAAAAGGACTAAAAATAAATAATAAAATTTCAGGATGTATGTTGTAAAATAAATTAAAATAAACCTGTAATCAGATTCACTCACGTGTTATAACCTGTCAAAAGTGTTAGGTAAGGCGTATGGGTACATGACCCATACCTCTTTAGCACGGTAGCTGAGGGGCAGGTGAATCTACCAAAGAACTCCAATCTCTTTATCCATTGCTAAACAATTCTTCCTGCACAACTGAAATATAATTCCCATATCGTGGGATGAGACTACGTCCCAGTGAGCGTAACAAGTGTGTGCGGTGTGGGGAAAACAATCAAAAATCATCACAATTACAAATATCTATCTAGAGCATCATGAATAAATGAATTACACATATATATCATCATTGAAATAATGTTATGATGCAATGCATGACTGTGAGGTGTTGTTACCCGACACCCGGGGTCTTTACACTGTAACATGACTGTAATGAGCGCTCGGCCATGTAACCAAGGATCGTCGTCCAGGGCTACCTATGATTAAGTCTTAAATAATGTTTAATTTTCATTCTGTGATTGGGGACCCCATCTCCCTCTTGGCCATGAGTTCGATGTGGTTACCCCGTCTTTCTTAAATAATTTGCCCGAAGGCCTGTGACTGTGACGGTCAATGACCCTGTGATAGCCCGAAGGCTCTGTGATGGCTATAAGCCCTGTGATAACTAAACTCATCATTCATGACTGTGATGGCCAATGGCCCATGATTCTATAATAAAATATTCAAGGTTCATAATACATCATCATTATCTTAACTCATAATCCATGACTGTGATGGCCAAAGGCCCGTGATTTCATAATAACATGTTCAAGGTTCTTAATACATCATCATTATCTCAACTCATAATCCATGACTGTGATGGCCAAAGGCCCGTGATTTCATAACAATATGTTCAAGGTTCATAACACATAATCACTCAAGTCATCTACCCTATGGTTTACAATTCTAGACATCCAATCATCAATACATTCATAATTCCTAAACTTATCCCATACATACATCATTATTCCATGGAAGAAAGGGAAAAAGAATGGGGATCATGCTGTGAGAACAATCAAGACAACAAGTGAGAGTCACACCCACCTGTGAGTCGAGAAAACGGAGAAAGAACGAAGAATGGAGGGCCTTGATGGGGGGAAAGATTGATGCAAAACTCGTTCTTGATGAGTAGAAATCGTTCTTGGCCTTTGCTGGGACTTTCTCTCACTAGAACCACTCTCTCTCTCTGAAAATATGAAAAAACGGAAGGAAGAACTCACTGAAACCGTCCAAGAACGTGTTTTAAAGTGCAGAGATCGGGCCTGCGCTCAAGCGAGGATTGAGCGCAGCTCAAGCGCAAGTTCTCGCTCAGGCTGCGCTTGAGCTCAGCTCGAGCTGAATTTCTCAAATTGCTCTCTGTTTTTCTGCGCTCAGGCTGCGCTCGAGCTCAGCTCGAGCGAGAAAACCAGATTGCAACTTTCCCTTATTGCTGATATCCTCGCTCAGGCTGCGCTTGAGAGAAAATGAGTCTGTTTGAAGGTGCAATTTTCATCCAAACCCTATCATATAACCTATCAAACTGAAGCCCCGAAAATAAGCTTTCTAATGAGAGTGGAATCACCTCAATCGGACATCTACAACTCTAGATATTTGCGAATTAGTACACCAACGTCATTAGGCCAAATTCCCAAATTAAGTAGTAACCTCAGTTTGTGCCCCTCTTGGTTCCAATTCAATTCTCTCATTCTCAAACCTACTTTCTATCCTTCAAAACTTCTTCTAACTTAGTTCTTCTCATCCAAATCTCCACCACTCTAATCCTTGATAAATCTATTCCCTTCACTACGAGGTTCATCCTTCCATATTTAATGGCTAAGATCTCGAGTGTAGCTCTTCTCCCTAACTCTTTCTCATAATCCTTCCTTTCAACTTAATTCTTCTTTAACCAAACTAATTTTCTCATTCTTAAACATTTATACTTCTCTCTGATACATGGTGTGGTTCCTTCTAGGTCCTACCTACAGTCAATTAGCTTAATTCCTGTTTCCTTTTCTAAACTCTTTTAAAACTCATAATTCCTAATGGATTCCCTAATTTCTTGTCTGAAATCACCCTTAACCTCCGAATTCTTACCCTACGTCTAACTTCCCTCTCTTGGCTAAGTTCACCACCTAAGGATTCTCTTAGGTTTTCTAGGTTCCAGTTTCCGGGATGTTACAATTCTACCCCCCTTAAATAAATTTTGTCCTCAAAATTTGCTCCGAGTGCCTCAACACAAGGTCACCCTCCTATTCTTAACTATATTTGTATACTTGGAATCTTGTCGCAATGCCACTTGATAACCAATAACTCTATTTCTCAGGAAGAAAAAGGAAATCAAAAGTTACACATTCTAATTCATCTCATTGGTTTTGCTCTAATAGTCGCGTCTCTAATATTACTATCTCCTAACTATCCCATGCCTAACTTCCGCTAACATCATTCAATCCTATCTAGGGTACTTATTCTGAAGTGTTTCACTTACCCCATTTATCTTTAAGTACTAGAATCTTTCCTGAACCATTGCCTAGTAACTAATACTTCTATTCCTCAAGGTCTCTAAATGGGATTAAGGGTCGAGTTCACTACTAAACTTGTCTCCTAGGCTATCACCTCATGGGTTACTCATAGGATGACATCACCTTCCTTGTTGGTTCTATTTCTTGTTTACGTTGAAATTTGACAATCTATCGTTTCTCTCCTCACTACTCTGACATAGATTCCTACAGGTCACAAGTTGGCTTTCCTCACCCTCGGAGGGTCTAACTACCCAGTATCATCATCCTTCTTAATCAAGTCAAAACGTTCTACTCATTATTCCTAATAGGAGTGAAAACAGTGGTTGTCTCTTCTCTAACCTATCTTGTATGCAATTTCCCACACTACTGACAAGTTCGTAGCATTGGAAAGTCCAAAAACTTTGATTATAACTTCTAACTTGATTCCTAACATATCCCCCACTACTAAGGCTATCTAGAGGTCACACAATGTGTGAGGAAAATAAAAATTGGGTGCTGCTAACAACCTAGTTGTGTCCCAAGTATTTCGGATTGGTCTTTTAAGTTATACTGTGGGTACTTATATCTTTCCCCTACCAGTCCACCCCCCTTAATGACTCGGGCCCTTCCTACAATCCTTTAGGTTTTAAGTCCACCTCATGAAACTACTTTGCGTTCCCAAGGGTTGGCTAGCCTGAAACATAATCACCTAACAACATCATGTTATCACTAGTTTCTAGGACAACATACAGATCTC
Source organism: Sesbania bispinosa (assembly GCA_026901365.1). NCBI lineage: Eukaryota > Viridiplantae > Streptophyta > Magnoliopsida > Fabales > Fabaceae > Sesbania > Sesbania bispinosa. The sequence goes on along the minus strand of QLOH01000651.1, from coordinate 63,345 downwards.
GAGAAAAGAATAAAGATTGCAGCCAAGTGAATACATCACATCAAGGTAACAACAAAAAAATAACAATGGAGTTTCTTTGATACATATATAATAAAGAGTGGACAAGCTTCTGTAGCTCATCCGGAGTAGGGATGGCAATTGGACACACACTCAGTGGGTACCCACAAAATTACCCACAATGGGTGGGGTAATTACCCACCAAATGGGTATGGGTGCGGGTATGGGTAATACCCGCACTTTTTAATGGGTACGGGTGCGGGTACGGGTACTATGGTACCCTACCCTACCAATACCCGCACTTATATAATATATATAATTAATGTAATTTATATACATATAATTAATTTAATAAATATAAATATGTTTATATTATTAATTAATATTTTGAAAAAAAATAGTTAATGTTATCTATATTATAGTCACCAAAAATCATTAATATATATTACTAATTCAATTAATTTAAATTTTATAATTTTGTCCTACACACTAATAGTAGTAAAACATGATATGATTTTCATTTCCCCTCCCAATTTTTAATCTCTCATCCACTTCCACATATGATAGTTGTTTTATAGGTTAAACTTGGATGATCTATAAATTATTTTATTTAATTTTTAATTAATTTTTACTTTCTAATCAATTTATTTTCTTATAGTTAACAAAAGTGCGGGTAATGGGTACGGGTACGGGTACTTGAGTACCCAGCGGGTAAGGGTACGAGTACTAGAATCACTACCCACGCGGGTATGGGTCCGGGTACGGGTATTTTTTTAAACACGGGTATGGGGACGGGTACTATAGTACCCTACCCAAACCCTACCCATTGCCATCCCTAATCCGGAGGAAACGTAAATCTAATCTGACGGAACATGATAGTGTGTAGGCCTTCTTGTACCTATCACTCCATCAAGTGAACCTAAGTGGAAATCCTGATTTTGGGTATTACAAATTTTATTATCAATCATGGTTCTAAGGAGAAAACATTGTCAGGAGATCTAGATTGGAAAAAAAAAGTTCACATAATGGTTCTTTGAACAACAATTACCACAAATTTGAGGTTCCAAGTTTCCTCAAGAAACTATGCCACACATTCACACCTCTAACAGGCTAAGTCACGAGTGACTTCCCAATATCTTTCCTACGCAACAACAATTCGAAGGGGTTAGATTTACCCCCAACCACGAAGGTCCAAAATCCATTCGTATTAGAGTCATGGGTTCTAGTTGCTCTTAGATCACTAGACCATTCTAATGAAGCTAAGGAAATCATTAACAATTCATCCAAGCATTCTTTTATCAAGATCTAGCACACAATAATTGATTTCGAAGATTAAATTGATCTAAGGCTACCAACTCACCCATACCGAATTGAAAGGATGAGGGAAGGTTACAACCTTAATTCCTTTGCAAGACCGACTACTCCCATGAGATAAAATTTCCAAATAATCCCTTGAAAAGAGTATACTAACCACCACTCGATCGATAAGTTGAGTCATGGATTGACAAGGCATACTAGATTCCTACTTGGTCTCTAAACTCGGAAATCCACCAATAGTTTATGTAATATGGACACGCTAAATAGCTAGTTAATGATCATGTGCCTATAAGAACCGGAACTACTTCTAACAACCAATTTGGAGCTGTAGGAGTATTAGTCTAACATCTTAGGGGATAAAGGATTGGGTTTACCTCCTACATTCTAAACCAAATCATAGGGCATAAGAATTTAAATATTCTCACCTCCCTCAAATTAAAATTGATGACTGTAACAAAACCGCCCACATGCACATATACTATTAGGGATCTGAAGTAAGGAAGGCAAGTGTGTGGGTTTAGAGGTCTAAATCCCATCCTTCTACTTGTCTCTAAGATCACCTGGCCTCAATGAAGTAACTTAATCAAAAACTAGGATTTACTTCCCGTGAGTCCCACACTTCTCTTCTAACCTCTACCTGTCATGGAAAAACTCCTATCCTGGAAACTTACCATCACCTCCACATGCAAGACATTCCAACAACGCAAACAAACAGACATATCAGTCAATTATTCAAGCAAAACAAGCATCATGATTAATCAAACAAGTTACACACTCAAGGTGTAACAACAAGCAACCATCACTATCCTCCCTTACTAGGGAGCCTACTCCTCATGTTCCCTCTAAACCTCTCTCCAAAAACTTCTACTTTACCTTTCCTTCTAAGGGGACCTTAATTTCTTGGAAACTAAAATGACATCTCATAAAGCTCCTGAGGTGGAGATCCTACTCTTGGAGAATAGACCTATGTCACTCTCCCTCTAGCTATTATGTAGGTGGCTCTAACCTTGTTAGAGAAGTGTCCCACTTCCCTCAACAAGGTATCCTAGTTACGTTACTAACCATAATTTCGTGTACAACGCACCCAGTAGAGGGGTGATCAGTCCCTAAACTGAGCATGAGGCACGGTGGAATTATAGTAAGTTACGGGCAACTAACCTAACCACAGTCCAATTGGATTGAACTGCTCTAATACCAAAATATAATGTCCTAATTTCTAAATTCAGAAATAATGCCTGTTGGAAGCACTATTTCCAAATTCGTGAAATTATTTCATTCATTTCGCGTATCGACATACAATACCATCGCTTGAGTAACCCAACAATTACTAAAGCTCCAACAATACATATATAACTCAAGAAAATAATAACATAATGTTGCCATCAAGGCTCCAATACAAAATATTAAACTAACATAATGAGTCCTAAAGTAGCTTTAACAAATAAGACTAGTGGTTCTAAACAACATGAAGAACATCAAAGTAAAGTAAACAATAAGACTACTGGTCTTCACATGCCATCTACTACTCGTCATAGCTCTGATCAGTATCCTGCACCACTAAAAATATTGTTCCCATGGAATGGGGTGAGACCAACGTCCCAGTGAGTGTCACAGTGTGTGCAGTGTGGGGGAAAGCAACCAAGAACCATCATGGCATACTGTTTGTGGTGAAAAATTCAGATTCGAAAAGATTGAATTTTTAACACTTTGATTCTACGAGCAATCTGGGGATTAGAATCAAATCCTCTTACGGGACTCTTTTAAAAAAGTAGGTTTATGGTGTTTAGATTTTCAAAAGTTAAGTTTTCTGGAAAATTTGGTTGATTGGTACAGAATTTCACCAAATCAATTGTTATAGTTTTCTAAAATCCAGAAGTGATAAGTTTTTCCAAAGATTGGTTCAGAATTCTATAAAAAAAAACTTATCTTTTATCAAAAGTAAAAACTACTTGATTCAGAAATTTATCAAGTTTCGAGATATTTGTAACTTTTCAGAGAAGTTAATGAAAGTCTCAAACAAATGTAAAGCAAAGAAGAATTGCAGAAAGTAAATTGCAGAATGTAAACAAAGAAAAGAAAAATTGAATTGTAAGAACAATTAGAATTGAAAAGAAAAATGGATGGGTTCATCGCATACTTGCTTCTCTTAGTAACCTGTTTGTCGCAATGTGATCGGACGTATAAGGTGTTTCAGAGAGTATGATTATGAGTGATTTGCCAACCTTTATTACATTGTGGGTTCTACTATTTATAGATTCCTAATCCTAACGGCTAACTAATGCATGTTTGACACATCAGCAACCTTATGTGTTGGCAGCGTAGATGCTTTCCACGTTTTCTGCTATCCAGAAAACGGTTTACAATCTTTGAAATCAACCACTAACTTAATGACACCTGTCTTTGTCTTATATACTTCCATTAACTGTTGTCTTGGTGTCTTCTGTCTTCTCGAAATCTAATCTTCTAATTTCTCGAAGTCTTGTCTTCTGATTTTCTCGAAATCTTCTATTGTTTCCTCGAAATCTTGCTCTCTGATTTCTCGAAATCATTTCTCTGTTTTCTCGAACACTTGCTTTCTGATTTCTCGAAATCATTTCTCTGATCTTGATACTATATCTTCAAATTTCTCGAATTCAAAGAAACTGCTTCGAGATTTGACTTTACTTTTCTTTATGCCATGTAGCATATCTTAATTGGTCATTCCAAAGATTGTGAAGACCACCGGCCACCGTCCTTTCAATTTGCATATGTGATTTTCTCATTGGACGTTAGCAATGGCACATTAATTGGCATTTACTCTTTTTACTCCTATAAATAGGAGTGCTTTTACACAATTCTTTCATAAGTCTTCATTCTTTTCTTCTTTCTTTTCTGAATTTTTTAAAGAATCTCTTCAAAGAATATGAAGAAGTTAATCCCTTTGGCTATTGCGTACAATCTAATCTGGAATGATTTCAATTTCGATGAGATTGACGAAATAGCCAAAGCAATTAGCTTTTTTAACCTTTCTTCCCGAAAAGTTTCTTTTGGGTTGTACGTAATAGCTAAATATAGGTTCATTTATATAATAAATGAATCTATTTATTAGTCCCCATACTGACCTTGATTTCTTACCCAAGTCGAAAGTGGTTCAACAGATTGAAGAAAGAATTTTTCTTTGTGCTGGCTCTATTAAGCTTGTGGGGAAGGATGAGGATAAAGGGGCATGTTAGGCATGAGTCAAGTACTCATCCTAGTTTAGGATAGTTTCCTTTCTAATGTTTTAGGGACTTAGGATAGTTTTCTTTCTAAAATGTGTCTCCATTGTATTCGAACCATATGTAATTCGAATTTGGATTATGAATGAAAGAATTACCCTTTACCTCTTATATATTTTTTCTTGAATATTCGAGTTCACAATTACCTTCTTTCTCAAATTTCTAAAGTCTTTGTATTAACTTTACCTCAAATATTCTCTAAGTCAATAGACTTATACCAAAATTCGAAATAAGGTAATATTAACCTTCTTCTGTAAATTCGAAATGACATCATGTAGTTATCACTTGAGGAATTCGAATAATTGAGAATCAAATCCCAACGAATGCCTCCCCAAAAATAGTCTCTTTCAAATAATGATTCATTTTTTGTAGAAAGAGATATTTTTGGAACAAACCTTGGTATTCCTCATAATAGTTATTTAAAATTTAAATGGAAATTTAAATATCAGTTTCAGATAAACCTTTTATTTCCAATTAAATTAAACTTGCAGTTACTTTTTAAAGTTAACTGACTTTCCACTTTTTTGGGGGTTATCGGCTCACGTCCCAAAACTGTGTAATCATGATTACCTTTTACAATCATATCTTTTCTCTCTCAGATAAATACCAAGTGAAACAATTCATCTTCACTTTTCATCATCTTCAACCTTGAAAAAGAAAAACCTCTGTTATCTCTCTTCACGGTGTTTTTCCTTCTTCTCCAAGGTAAGATCTTTACTCACTTTAATCCATTTTCTTAAGTTTAAGCCTGAATTCACCGTTTAAAATGTCCTTAAAGTTTCTAACTTTATCTTCTTAATGCATTTTCAGCTTTTTTTTTACACTGTTACATTTGTGATTCGTTTCTTCTCTCAAGAACTTCAAGAAAAGAAAAACTTCATTAATGGCTGCTGAAGGTCAACTACTGTTCCTCTTGCAATCTGCAAAGTTGACCTCCTTGCTAGGGACGATCAAGTTTATGTCCCTGACCCTTGAAAACGCTGAAGAAAAACTTGCTATCTGGAAATCCTAGGTACTCATTCCTTATTCCATTAGAAAGAAAAACTTTGCTTTCTTAGGACCATACACACCTTCTTCTTCATTGAGTCAGTATGAGGAATTTTTCCAAGTTTTTCCTGAAGAAAAAATTCGAATTTTCAGATCTTGCATTCGATACAATCATGTTGAAAATCTGAATGATGTCTTTCGGGCATCTCCCCCTGCTCGAAAGGACTCTTATGTCATGTGGCTGAATAGGGTTGAAAATACCATGGGGAATGTTTGGAAGCAACTTGGTATTTTCGATCTTATTCAGCTGAGTAAGTTCGATCTTAGTCATGATCCTTCTCTCATTCTTTCCTCTTTGCTTTTCTGGGAAAGATCTACCAATTCTTTTCATCTGCCTTATGGCATGATTACACGTACTCTTTTCGATATTGCTGCAATCACTGGCCTTCGACCTGAAGGCCAAATAATTTTTCCATTCATGAAAGTTCCTAAACCTCACGTCAGTCCAAATTTCGAGAAATTGACTTACTCAAATTTTATCCAATATAATGCAAAATCTGGCAAAGTTCATGAGGAAGAACATGTTGCTTTTCTTTTATATTGGTTACCTGCCTTTGTTTTTTGTTCAAGGTCGAACCAAATTCCAAAGTCTTATCTTCCTATGGCTCAGATGTTGGACAAAGGTATTCGAATCGACCTTAATAGATGTCTTTTGGCTCATGTGTATTGTATGCTTTCCGAAGCTATACATGCACTTAAACTAAAAAGTCCAATTCGAAACCTTTGTGGCCCTTATTGGTTTTCTCCAACTTTGGCTGAATGCCATTTTTCAAAATAAACTTGAAAGTTCTGAGCCTCCTCAATCTGATCTTTCTTCCTCCATTGAAGGATTTAGGTTGTCTTATTTTACCTCCTTCTTCGAAAAAGGAACGTGTTGAAAACTTCAAATCCTATATTTCTTCCTTCCTCGAAATCAAACAACACTCTCCAAACCTTGCACCTTTTGTATCTCGAACTCGAGGACCAAGTTGGTTTACTCGAAAGTTCCCATGTGAAAATCCAGAAGAAGAAACAGAGAGTTTAGAACTTTGGAAACAATTTCTGTCTCCAGATCTTTTATATTGTGGCTTCCAACCAAAAGATTTTAAAGTCTTTCATTATCAACCACAACTGGTGGCTCGTCAATTTGGGTTGAGCCAATTTCGTCCTACACCCTTCTACACCACCAAAGACCAAATTTTAATTGAAGATTTAGTGGATGGTGAAGAGGGTTTCGAGAAGTTGCAACTCAAAAAGGCTAAGAAGCCTCTTTCCCTTGTGCCAGTCTCCTTCGAACTTTCTTATTACTGCACTCTTGGTTTTAAAGAATGGTGGTCTCGATACTTTTCTAGTATTCAAGTAGATGAAGCTACTTGTTTTTCAAGACTAACCAAAGATCCTGCGCAGAAAATTCATCTAGAAGACAAAAGGTACGCACATCAAAGAAATTGAAGCTTTCGAGAAATATTTCATGTGTTCTTTATTCCCAATAAATAAATAGAACCATTTCTGAAGCAGCCTCTTCTTTAAAAGAAAAGATTTCTTCGAACAAACAGAGTTTTAAACTTGCAAATTCTAAAGGTGTCACTGATTTCGAAAAATATTGTCCAAAGTTTCCTTCTTTACCAACAGCAAAATTTGGTTTAGCAAAGAGTTTATATGGTCCAGAATGGACTAGGCCCGCGAGTCTTGATTTTCTTTTTAATAGCCTAAACCCTCTTTCAAAAGAGTTACTTTAACTAAGTATACTTTGGACAATTATCCTTTTATACCTCATGTGAGTATAGAACACGTGAGAATACTTTCTAAGGATTTTATAGCTCAAGGTAACTATGACTTATTCATTGATTTTCTCTCTTATTTCCATTTATATTTCTAACTTTCTTCCTTTTTATTCAAGCTCAAGAGTGTAAACTCTCAAAGAAACTGAGGAAGACTGGGAAAGTGATGAGGAAGAAGTCCTCGAGAAAAAATCCAAGAAAAGAAAACTCCATCTTCTTCGCAAAAACTTCCTGTAAGTTCTTTTTCTCGAAATCTAAATTTATCTCATTTCGAGATTTCACATTACAGATTATCTTTTCCTTTTATTTTATGCTAGGCTACTGCTTCGATATCTAGAAAAAAGACTACTTCTAGTAAGGCCGAAAAGAATGACGAGCCTTCTGAGAAAGAGTCAATCTGCTTCAGTAGGAAAGAAGGAAAAAGCAGATTCTCCAAAGCTTACTTCGAAGAAGCCGGTAGCACAAGGTGAAAAGAAGAAGAAGAGAAAAGTTGAAAACTTCTAAAGAAGAATCTCTCTCGAGGTAACCTTCGAATTTACTTTATCCATTTTAAATTCTTATCACCTCATGAAAAACTGATGATCCATTTTCCTTTTAACAGGAAAGTACCCCAGAAAAACAAATTACTCCTTTGAGAGAGGAAGCTTCGAAGAAAGAAGAAGAAGAAGAAAACCCCAAAACCAAAAGTCTTAACAGTGATTCCACCAAGGAAAAAACCACTGGAGCAGTAAGTTTTTCATTCTTTTTATCTTTCGAATCTAGTTTCAAAATAAAAAAACTTTTTTTTCTTTTGATTTTGAAAATTATTTTCTTGTACAAAATGTCAGAGAGTTGGCCAAAGGTTTAAGACTAAGGCATATAAGGAACAAATCTCAAGTGGGTTTGTTGAGCAAGTAAACCTTTCAACTCTCTTCTTGAAAAGAAAAAATCTTTACATGGTTATTTTTTCTTCTGCTTATCTAACTTAGAATATTTTCTAATTTCAGATAATCCTCTCTTCAAGTTCTCAAGCTGAAAGTGGCGGTATTGAAGATCAAACTATTGAAAGCCCACTTCAAGTTACTTCTTCGAAAAAATCTCAAACAAAAAAGAATCAATTAGAGAATATCGAAGAAAGTAATGAAGAAGAAGAAGAAGAAGAAGAAGAAGAAGAAGAGAAGAAGAAGAAGAAGAAAGAAAGAAAAGGAGAGGAAGAAAAAGTTCCATCTCCTCTCCTGATCCTATGAATGAAGATCTTCAAGAAAGAAGAAAAAAGAAAGATGATCCCACTATTTCTCAAAGTCTAAATTCTGAAAAGACAAAGGATTCTGCCTCGAAGGAGATACAAATCACCCAAACTGCATCAGAGACTCCTGAAAAGGCCCCTGGGTTTTCGAGGGATTCATCCAGATCTACACAATATATAATGCGAAAAGCTTGGATGATTGCCTCAATGACTTGGATGAGAATCCTTTTCTGATTCTGGACGTAATTTCAGGGGAAGTCTCTTGTCATCTGCCCATTCTGAAGCTACCATTAAAAATCCTTTAAGCGAAGAAGAATCAGTGGATCAAGTTCTTCAGAATTTTAAGAAACTGGTCTTCGAGAAGCAGAGATGAGGAAAGAGATTCCGAGGGATCGTCTTTACAGAGAAGAAATTGATGAGTTTTCTCATTTACTTTGCCAAGAAAGAATCCCAACTTTCCGAGCCTCAAAAGGACCTGGGTGAAGAATTTGTTGAGCTTTATCAGAATAGCATCAAGACTGTTAACCAAATTGAGCAAACCAAGTCAAAGTTGGTACTCAAAAAGTGAAGAAGTGAACTGGTTGACAAGATGCGACACAACAAACTTATAGTGAATAAAAATGAGCAGTCTATAGCAAAATCTCTCAAGAATTGAAGAATAGAAAAGGAAAGATTGAGCTCGCGAATTTTAGTAAAAGAATATCAAGAAAGACTTGAGGAAACTGAGAAGGCTATAAAAGTGAAGTCGAATCTACTCTTTCGAAGCAAAGGTTACTCGAATGGAGGTCTCAATTCTGTTAAAGGTATTCGAGAGATGTCGCTTCGAGTTTTTTTTAAAAGTATTGAAAATAGGAGAAAGAAGACATAAGTCTTAAGACTTATTATGAAGACCTTAGACATGACTTCACAAGATTGAGAATGAAGCTCCCCTTTTAGCTTCCTCTCGTTTCTTTTTGTTTTTTTAACTCTTTTTTTTTTATTCGAGCACAGGCTCGAACTCTATTGTTTTTCAAACTTTTATTTTCTTTATGTACAATCTTATTTCCTGCAAGTTTGGTTTATATTCTTTTAAGTATTCCATTTATTGATAGTAGGCACATATCCACAACTAATCTCGAATTGAGTAGCACTACTGGGAAACACTTTTTTCAATCTCAAAAGGTCCTTCCCAATTGGGTGACCATTTACCAAACTTCCTTTTGACTTTTTATCGATTGGCAAAATCAACTTCCAAACATAATCACCAACTTGGAATTCTTTTTTTCTTAACTTTCTATTATAACAACGAGTATTTGCTCTTTTGTCTGATTATGTTTTCAAGAGAAAACCAATATTTCTTCATCAAGTTGATTTAATTCATCAAACATCAAATTCCAATAATCTTGAGAAAGTAACTCATATTGTTTTTGAACTCTTAATGATTGTAAGTTCACCTCAACTGGTAACACAGCATCATGACCATATACCAATTTATAAGGAGTAGTTCGAGTTGCCTCTCTTGGAGAATTTCTATAAGCCCAAAGAATTTGATTCAATGTCTCATGCCAATTTCTAGGACGTTGTCCAATATGTCTTTTGATCAAAGCAATAATAGTTTTATTAACTGCTTCAACTTGACCATTGGCTTGTGCATAATAAGGTAGAAGAAAGTAATTTTATTCCTTTTGATTCAGCAAACCTAACCATTTTCCTCCCAGTAAACATTGTTCCTTGATCTGTAGTAATGGTTTCTGGTAAGCCAAACCGAAATATAATGTTTTCTTCAATAAAACGAATGATATCTTCTTGAGTAACTTCTTTTAGAGGAATTGCTTCTACCCATTTGGTAAAATAATCAACTCCAACTAAAATAAACTTGTGGTTTCTCGAAGAAGCTGGATGTATCATTCCAATTAAATCTAAAGCCCATCCTCGAAAAGGCCAAGGCTTTATGATTGAATGCAATTCACTTGCTGGAACTTGTTGTACATTTCCATGCTTTTGACATTCTTCACAAGACTTTGCAAAATTATGACAATCTTTGGCCATAGAAGGCCAAAAGAATAATTTTCTTTTCAAAATCCATTCCATTTTCTTCCTGCTTGGTGAGCACCACAAGCTCCTTCATGAACTTCTACTAAAGCTAAGTAAGCTTCAGTTTCTCCCAAACATCGAAGTAAATTCCCATCAATTGCCTTTTTGTAAAGTTCTTCTCCTAAAATACAATAATTCAGATTTTGTATTTCAAATGTTTCTTATTTACCAAGGAAGGATTTTGGATAAGACTCATAATTTCACTTCTCCAATCATTCTGTTCTAAGAGATTTATATTATGGATATCGAATCCTTTCATTGGGAACCTTCTTTGAATATCACTAATTTTCCTAAGAGTTCCAATAGAAATTCTATATCCAGAAGCTATTTGAGCCAATTCATTGGCTTCGAAATTTTGACCCCTTGGAATATGTTCAATCTTCACTTCATCATCAAACATTTCCAAAAGTCTATTGGCTTGAACCAAGTATTTAGCCAATTTTGGATCTAAACATTTATACTCTTTAGTTATTTGTTTAATAACTAATTGAGAGTCTCCTCTAATATGAACGTTTCTCGAATTCATAGAAACTAAAATTTCGAGACCAGCAATAAGAGCTTCATACTCTACTGCATTATTTGAACAGTGATGTTTAATTTCAAACATCATTCGAGTTGGAAACCCTTTGGGTGAAATTAGTAAAATTCCAATCCTGCTCCATTCTTATGTTTGGATCCGTCAAAATATAATTTCCAAGGTCCAACCAACCCTAATATGTTGATTCCTCAATTGGAATAGGAGGATGATCAACTAAGAAATCTGCAACTACTTGTCCTTTCATTGCTTTTAATGGAACAAACTTTAGTGAAAATTCAGTTAAAGCTAAAGCCCATTTTCCAACTCTACTATGCAATATAGGTTTTAACAACATGTGCTTTATTACATCGAAGTGTGAAATCACAAATACATCATGGGGTTTCACATAATATTTAAGTTTAGTGCATGAAAAGTACAAACATAAACACAACTTTTCTATAGCACAATATCTAGTTTCTGCATCATTAAGGACTCTACTCAAGTAGTAAATAGCTCTTTCAACACCATTTTCGTCCTCTTGAGCCAACATACTTCCTATTGTGGCTTCTGAAGCAGAAATATACAACTTTAAAGGTTTTCCTGGCAAGGAGGAGTCATAATCGGAGGAGTTGTCAAATATTTCTTGATTTCCTCAAAGACTTGTTGGTGTTCATCTTCCCATTTGAAGTTTTCTTCTTTCTTCAATTTCAAAAAGGGGAAAATACTCTTGTCTTTCCTGATAAATTCGAAATGAATCTTCGAAGGAAATTAACTTTTCCCAGAAAAGACTGTAACTGTTTCTTGGTTGTAGGTGGAGATGCTTCGAGAATAGCTTTAGCCTTATTCTTGTCAATCTCAACACCTTTCTTATGCACAAGAAAGCCTAAGAAATTGCCTGCAGATACACCAAAAGCACATTTAATAGGATTCATTTTCAAACCATGCTTTCTCATTTTCTCGAAAGCTTGTCTTAAATGATTCAAATGCAAGTCTTTTGATTCAGACTTAACTACAACATCATCAATATAAACTTGCATAAAATTTCCTATTAAATCATGGAAAATTGAATTCATGGCTCTTTGATAAGTTGCTCCAGCATTTTTCAAGCCAAAGGGCATCATTACCCATTCATAAGTACCTATTGCACCAGGACATCGAAAAGCTGTCTTCGAAATATCCTCTTCGGCAATAAAAATCTGATTATATCCTGAATACCCATCTAACATACTTAATAATTCATTTCCTGCTGCCGAATCAATTAACATATCAGCAACTGGCATTGGGTATTCATCTTTAGGAGTTGCATTATTAAGATCTCGAAAATCAATACATACTCTTAAAGATCCATTTTTCTTAATAACAGGCACTATATTAGAAATCCAATCAACATACCTGGCAGTTCGAATGAACTTGGCCTTTAGAAGACGCTCAATTTCTTCTTTGATTTTCGAAACAATTTCTGGAGCAATCTTCTTGGGGCCTGTTTCACTGGTTTCTTTTCTGGAAAGGTTGGAAGCTTATGTTCTACCAATTCTCGACTCAAACCAGGCATTTCATGGTAATCCCAAGCGAAACAATCTTTATATTCCCTCAACAAGTCAATGATTTTTTCCTTAAATTCACCTTCGAGATTCTGACTAATAAACGTGGGTCTCTTTTTATTAGCATCACCCAAGTTTATTTCTTCCAAAGGATCTTGAGCTTCCATTTTCTTGATACCTTGAGACAAAAATCCTTCGAAACCCAAGGGAGAGTCATCATAAATACAATCCAATTTTTCGAACTCAGGCTCTTGTGTTTCCTGAACATAAATCTCAACCCTTTTCATCATTTGCTCAAAACTCTTTTCAGAATCTTTGTTTTCCTCAGAAGAATTTTAACCCTTTTAGAAGAATCACCTTCTACTTATTCAATGAATTTTCTTCTTCTATTATTTCCTCAATGATTATCCTTCCTTCTTGCCACTCGGCCTTAGGGGCCGTTTCTTCTTCATTTTGTTTATTTTCATTGAATTCGGCTTCGAAAGCCGCTTCAACCCTTTTTTCGGCCATATAGGCCGAAATTCGAGCCCAGAAGCTCGAATCTACTCTGGATCCGACCATTCGGATATTTCTGCGGCCTCGAAGGGGCCGACATCACATTGTAACATAAATCCATAGTTTGGATTTATTCTCAAAGAATAAGGTACCTTGGTAGGCACCAACATGTATTTATCAATTACCTCGTAAGGTCTTATTTTCATGACTTTCTTCTCAGTGCTCCTAACATCCACTGCACCCTCTTCAACCTTGAAATAGTTCTTATCCCCATCCACATAAATGGGAATCCCTTCCTTGGTCCACATGCAGAGTTTCTGATGCATTGATGAAGGAACAACTCCCACACCATGGATCCATTCTCTTCCAAGTAGCAAATTATAATTTGCTTTTGAATCCACAACTACAAACATGGTAGGTCTCATAATTGTTCCAATGGTTAATTCTAAACATAGAACACCTTCAGACTTTGAAGTTCTACCACTGAAGTCAGTAATCAACCATTTGGTGTGGCAACAAATCATATTTAGTTTTCATTAATTTTTTCATCATGAACTTCGGCATTAAATTTACTTATACTACTTACTGCCCTTCCCGAATCTACCAGAACTTTGCCAATATTCACATCCCCAACCATAGCTCTGATAAACAGAGGTTTCATGTGGAGTTGCATTTCTTCAACTGGCCTTTCGAATACTGCTGATGTGTTCTGACAAATTTGCTTGCCAATATAAGTATAGCAAACTGGGTCTTCTCCGATTTCATCCTTCTTTCGAATCTTCATCATCCAACCCTCTTTCGAGTTCTTCAGCGTACTCTGCAGGCAAAACAGAAACAACTGCACAGATGTCATCCAGACCATCTGCGAATCCAGTTTCGAAGTTCTCTGTTAACAAGTCATCCTCGCTTTCGTTAAAACCTCCAATTACTTGGAACGAAGGTTTCTTTTTAACCATTTGAGCGTAAGATGGATTACTTGTATTTGCCTGCACCTGAATGACTTGGGGCGTTTTTTTGCTTGCACTGGCTTGGATTGTTGCTTATTTCCTTCAATATCAACATTTCTTTTTGCTTGATTTTTCGAAAGCTGCTTTTCTCATCCTTTGTGCCCTCCTCCATTGGGTTTTCGTCATCTGTTGTCTATTCCCAAAGTAAGGTTTCTGGTACTGACTTTGGAAATGATTGTACTGTTTCACGAAACCTGGTCGAATCCATTGATTCGGAGGTACAGATGATGGAGGAACAAAAGTTCTTGGCTTCGAACCTTCTTGGAACCTTTGAATCATAGGTTGCTTTCCTTTATCAAACCTACTCCTATTCACAGGAGTCTTTCCCCCAGAGATGGATTCTGATTTCGAAATCCATCCTCCATATGAAGGATGAGGCTTCTTCTCCTTGCTTTTCTCACCTTGCTTCTGGTGGGAAGTAACTTGTTGATAATGTGCTTTCATATCTGAATCTCGAAAGATCTTTGCTGCAGACTTGTCAAAAACAGCATGACATCTTGGGCAAAGATCAATTGAGGCATCCTCTGCCTTCTTTCGGTTCAGAAACTCCAAAAGAGATTCTCCTCCTTTTGGATAAACATCATGAATTTCTTGGTCTCCGTCTAATGCCATTTCTGTGGCCTGACCCACAGAATTCGAGTCTTCAACTTCAATCATGTTAATACTCACTGGTTCAGCATAATTGGCATTCACTTGAAGAGGATCGGAATCAATCTTCATTGCCATTGGTGCTTTTTCCCTCAAACTTCAATCTCCTTGTTTAATCTCTCTTGGATAATATCCCTGAATCGAACACAACTATTAGTCCAATGTCCATAAGTATGATGATATTTACAATATTTTCTACCTCTTCTCTGTTCCTGAGAAGGGATTTTATGATCATCACTTAGAGTTATTTGTTTGTCTTTCACTAAAATGTCAAAGATTTGATCTGCTTTCGAAATGTCGAAACCATAATTTTTTCGGGGAAATCTATCTTTATTATCATTACCAGTATTTCCACTGGGTTTCAAAGATTGACAAACGTAAGGAGGTCCAGGCTTAAGTTCTGCTACATGAACATCATTATCTTCCATATCATATTCGAAATCACTATCATCAGATACTTCCAAATATGCTACTTTGTCTTTTCGAAAGATTTTATCAGGTTTTCGAAATCTCTCTTTTTCTTTTTTCAAGTGTTCAATTTGCCTAACCTTATCAGCCAACTGGGCCATGTCTCTAAGTTGTTGATTTATCAATTTCTTTCGAATTGAATAATCTAGTCCTCCTGCAGCCATTTGGACTAACTCATATTCAGGAATTTGAGTAAAGCATCTAGCTTTCATTTGCCTGAATCTATTCAAATAATCATCAATGGTTTCATTTGAAAATCTTTTAATGTTCACTAGATCCATTAATGTAACTTTGGTTTCCCCTCGAAAGAACTGTTCATGAAAACTTCTTTCTAATTGATTCCATCTATGAATCGAATTTGGGGGAGAGTTGTAAACCAAGTGAAACATTCTTGGTTAAAGAACTAGAAAATACTTCATTTTAAGTTCTTCATTATTTACCAAATCACCTGCTTCGATTTGATATCGAGCAATGTGTTCAACGGTAGATTCCCCTACTTCTCCAGCAAACTTAGTGAATTTGGGAACTTTCCATCCCCTTGGCAATTCAGTCTGCAATACCCTTGGGTAAAGGGAGAACTACATAAGGGTGGTTTGCAAATCCTACATTGAATCCATGTTATTTAGGACTTGCTCAATTATTCCAACAACATTTTGTTGCCCCCCCAAGTCATTTGCTCTTATCCTTTCGAGAACTTCATCAGCATTCTGATTTCTATTCAGGATAACTCTGGGAGTATTGTTTTCTCTGTTTTCAACAGGATTCACAGGATTTGGCATTTGGTTATTCTGATCTCCTTGATTTACAGGAGGATTCATGTTAGCTACTTGTCTTACTATATGATCTGTGGGTGCTCCAAACACATCCGCAATCCTTTCCATTTTCCTAGCCAACAAATTAATTTGTATTCGTTGTTTGTACTAAGGGATCGAACATTGTGGCTATTTGAGTTGTAAACATGTTCACCATTTCATGGTTACTTTCATCCATTTGTTGCCTTAGAGTTTGCAACGTAGAATTTGTAATAGATGAAGAAGAATTTCCCACAAAGGGATTAAACATGGGTTCTCGAACAACAAAAGGACCCACTGTTGACATAGTTGGCGGGGCTGTTCCAGAATTTGGAACAAATCCATATGGTAATCCATACTGTGGTTGCCCATTTTGAGGCATAGACATAAAACTGCGTATAGGGATCGTAGAACCAATTTGACTTACTATAGGGTTTGTCACAGCAGTAGTGGTTGTAGTAACATTCGTTGATGGTTCCCTTGTAACACTATTATTTCCATTGGCCCCATTATCATTGTTATTTACAGACTCATTCCTTGGAGGACGAATTCCAGAATTCGTAATATTAGCATTATCCCTATTGGTATTTCCACTCGCATTCTGTCTAGAATAGTTAGCCATTTGAACAGAAATTGTTCTTCCACTTCTCAAACGCATACAAGAACAAATCTATTCATAAAATCGTAACACTCACTACCTTTTGGCAATATGTCCCACCGGGCGTGCCGATTTGTTTGTGGTGAAAAATTCAGATTCGAAAAGATTGAATTTTAACACTTTGATTCTACGAGCAATCTGGGGATTAGAATCAAATCCTCTTACGGGACTCTTTTTAAAAAGTAGGTTTATGGTGTTTAGATTTTCAAAAGTTAAGTTTTTGGAAAATTTGGTTGATTGGTACAGAATTTCACCAAATCAATTGTTATAGTTTTCTAAAATCCAGAAGTGATAAGTTTTCCAAAGATTGGTTCAGAATTCTATAAAAAAAAAACTTATCTTTTATCAAAAGTAAAACTACTTGATTCAGAAATTTATCAAGTTTCGAGATATTTGTAACTTTTCAGAGAAGTTAATGAAAGTCTCAAACAAATGTAAAGCAAAGAAGAATTGCAGAAAGTAAATTGCAGAATGTAAACAAAGAAGAAAATTGAATTGTAAGAACAATTAGAATTGAAAAAAAATGGATGGGTTCATCACCTACTTGCTTCTCTTAGTAACCTGTTTGTCGCAATGTGATCGGACGTATAAGGTGTTTCAGAGAGTATGAGTATGAGTGATTTGCCAACCTTTATTACATTGTGGGTTCTACTATTTATAGATTCCTAATCCTAACGGCTAACTAATGCATGTTTGACACATCAGCAACCTTATGTGTTGGCAGCGTAGATGCTTGCCACGTTTTCTGCTATCCAGAAAACGGTTTACAATCTTTGAAATCAACCACTAACTTAATGACACCTGTCTTTTCTTATATAACTTCCATTAACTGTTGTCTGGTGTCTTCTGTCTTCTCGAAATCTAATCTTCTAATTTCTCGAAGTCTTGTCTTCTGATTTTCTCGAAATCTTCTATCTGTTTCCTCGAAATCTTGCTCTCTGATTCTCGAAATCATTTCTCTTGTTTCTCGAACTCTTGCTTTCTGATTCTCAAAATCATTTCTCTGATCTTGATACTATATCTTCAAATTTCTCGAATTCAAAGAAACTGCTTCGAGATTTGACTTTACTTTTCTTTATGCCATGTAGCATATCTTAATTGGTCATTCCAAAGATTGTGAAGACCACCGGCCACCGCCCTTTCAATTTGCATATGTGATTTTTCTCATTGGACGTTAGCAATGGCACATTAATTGGCTTTTACTCTTTTACTCCTATAAATAGGAGTGCCTTTACACAATTCTTTCATAAGTCTTCATTCTTTTCTTCTTTCTTTTCTGAATTTTTTAAAGAATCTCTTCAAAGAATATGAAGAAGTTAATCCCTTTGGCGTACAATCTAATCTGGAATGATTTCAATTTCGATGAGATTGACGAAATAGCCAAAGCTATTAGCTTTTTTAACCTTTCTTCCCGAAAAGTTTTCTTTTGGGTTGTACGTAATAGCCCAATATATGTTCATTTATATAATAAATGAATCTATTATTAGTCCCCATACTGACCTTGATTTCTTACCCAAGTCGAAAGTGGTTCAACAGATTGAAGAAAGAATTCTTCTTTGTGCTGGCTCAATTAAAGCTTGTGGGGAAGGATGAGGATAAAGGGGCATGTTAGGCATGAATCAAGTACTCATCCTAGTTTAGGATAGTTTCCTTTCTAATGTTTTAGGGACTTAGGATAGTTTTCTTTCTAAATGTGTCTCCATTGTATTCGAACCATATGTAATTCGAATTTGGATTATGAATGAAAGAATTACCCTTTACCTCTTATATATTTTTTCTTGAATATTCGAGTTCACAATTACCTTCTTTCTCAAATTTCTAAAGTCTTTGTATTAACTTTACCTCAAATATTCTCTAAGTCAATAGACTTATTACCAAAATTCGAAATAAGGTAATATTAACCTTCTTCTGTAAATTCGAAATGACATCATGTAGTTATCACTTGAGGAATTCGAAATAATTGAAAATCAAATCCCAACACATACATATAAATTTAAGAGACATAATAGAGATAATGATACAGAATTCAACATAAAGAAAATCAATCATCAAGATGCAATGCATGGCTGTGAGGTGTTGTTCCCGACACCCGGGGTCTTTTCTCTGTAACGTGACTGTGATGAGCGCTCGGCCATGTAACCAAGGACCGTCGTCCAAGGTTACCTATGATTAAATTTTAAATAGCATTTAAATATAATTCTGTGATTGGGGACCCCATCTCTCTCTTGGCCATGAGTTCGATGTGGTTACCCCGTTGTTCTTAAATAATTTGCCCGATGGCCTGTGATGGTCAAAGACCCTGTGATAGCCCGAAAGCTCTATGATTTCTTAAATTCATAATTCCATGATTGTGATGGCCAAAGGCCCATGAATTCCAGAATAACATAATCAAATCCATCATACAGAATCATCCAATCACCTATCCTAAGGTTTTGGCAATTCAATACATACAATTCTCAATACATTCATAATTCATATGTTCATACTACACATATATCATTAATTCATAGAAGGAAAGGGGAAAAAGAATGGGGAACATGCAGTGGAAACATCCAGAACAATCAAGTGAGAGTTACACCCCACCTGTGAGTCGAGAAAACGGAGAAAGAACGAAGAATGGAGGGCCTTGATGGGGGAAAGATTGATGCAAGACTCGTTCTTTCATGTTGAACGAGTCCACCATGTTCAGGGTTTAGGGTTTAGGGTTTAGGGTTTAGGGTTTATGGTTTATGGTTTATGGTTTAGGGAAGAACGAGTCACAGGTGATATATATTTAATTAATTCATTTATCAAAGTACATACAATTTTATTTAATTAATTCATTTAGCAAAGTACACACTTTTGTTTTTATCTCAAAAGGAATTTTGATATATATTTGTTTCTCAAAACCAATTTTCAATAAAAATTCAAATAAAAAAAACAAAACTTATATAAAAAGCATAAAACACTCTCCAATGACAAATGGCAAATGTACAGTGTTTTCGACGTAAAGATTTGAATCATAAACCATGACTTTGAATATAGCAGATCAATCAAGTAAAAAGATTTTTGCTTTTACAAATAAATAAGTTACCCTGCAAGATTTAACTGTCACACCCACTAGTATCGATCTAGTGGTTAGGGTTTTGATAGTTTAATATGAAATTGTATTTTTAACAGGTTTGATTATCTTAAAACATATTTGATAGTTTAATATGAAATTATATTTTTAACAGGTTTAAAAAGATATTTGATAGTTTAATATATATATATATATATATATATATATATATTTCTAACACGCTCCCTTATACAATAGTTCATTGGGCTTAAAACATGCACAATGCATAGGTCCACATATCTTGTACTAAAATTAAACCATTTTTTTATTGAAATAATGGGGATAATATAAAGATCGTACTCTTAACCACTTGATCATAGAGACTCTAATATCATGAACCAATTATCCCAAAATCTTAAGCTTATGGGTACAGAACATATGAATGAATATATTTATTCACTTTAATTAGTAAAATAAATAATAATGATTATTAATTAAAAAAATTAAAGGATGTGATTTAAATATCATGATTTATTATCCATGTGTGATTGAATTAAGAGCTTAATATATACACTGACGGTGTAAAGTAATTTTCCACAGACATCCAATGATGTTGCCACATTATTTATTGAATTTAATAACACATGAGGTGTCACATTCATTAAATGATGTGGCGACACACCATTGAATGTCTGTGTAAAATTTCTTTACACGGATAATGTATACTAATTAAATCCTTGAATTAATTGATATAATCTCCACAGTTGATTTTTTAGTAATGACCATTAATCCATTATTATTTATTTTATCTTCTAAAACAAATCTCTCCCATTTTTTATAAAACGGCCTGATCCCAATTTGATATTTATATTATTACTATGTTTCTTCAATAAGTGATGTTACCTGTTAGCAAATCACTTAATTGAAAGCTAATCAAATGTAATTTATAGGATATGCGTATACGATATATGTTGTAAAGTCATCTTTGTTCTTTGACACTTCATACATATGTAAAGTCATTATTTGTGCTGAAACTATTATTATTTAATTAATTAACTGGCCTTGACATTTAATATAATTATCACAAAACAGGTAAAAAAAATAATGCCGTCGATAATAATAAACTATTATTATTTAGTATGAGAACTGAGAAGATTGGTTTGATTAATTAATTTGAAGCTCAAGCACCATGAGTACGAGGGCTTGTATTTGTCAAGTTTTGATGAAGTACAACGGTAGCGCTCTTTTGGAAATTTTCCAAAAGAAAAAGTGAAATCCAGTAATGTAGCCGTCTAAAATCATAAACTATTATTATTATTTAATTGGCCTTCTTTAATTGACACTTAATACAAAAAAAAAAAGAAAAAAAAGTGCCGTCTATAATAATGAATGTTATTATTTAATTAGCTAGTTTTGACACTTATTACATTTATCACAACGTTAGCTTTTAGTATGAGATCTAAGAAGATTGATTTGTTACTTGTGAAGAGTAAAATGATGTCTGTTATGCTTGCCAAGTTCCTTGTAACAATGTTCATGGTGTTATTGTTGTTGCAGCTGAACCTTCTTTTGTCCAATAATGTTGTATTTGCACAACAAGTTCGGTGCATAGAGAAGGAGAGGCACGCACTCCTTGAGTTGAAAGCAGGCTTGGTGCTAGATGACACTGACCTTTTGTCTTCTTGGGAAAGTGATGATCCTAAGAGTGATTGTTGTAAATGGAAAGGGGTCATGTGTAGTAAACAAACTGGTCATGTTGAAATCCTTGATCTAAATGGTCAAGATCAGCCTAGTCCTTTTCGAGGTGAGATCAGCGAATCATTGACAAAGTTGCAACATTTAAAGTATTTGAACCTTAGCTGGAATCAATTTATAGACAACCCTCCTATCCCAGAATTTTTTGGTTCTCTAAGGAATTTGAGATTCCTTGATCTCCAAGGCTCACTTTTTGGTGGAAGAATTCCAAATAATCTTGCCAATCTTTCACACTTGCAATATCTTGATCTTTCATGGAACAACCTGGAGGGTACAATCCCTCATCAACTTGAAACTCTCTCACATCTAGAGCATCTTAATCTCGGTGGGAATTATCTTGTTGGAGCAATCCCTCATCAACTTGGAAATCTCTCTCATTTGCAGCATCTTAATCTCGGTATGAATTATCTTGCTGGAACAATCCCTCATCAACTTGGGAGTCTTTCAAACTTGCAGGTGCTTAATCTTGGATCCAACAACCTTGGACTTAAAATTCATGACAAGAATTATGTTGGAGGTGAGTGGCTGTCCAATCTCACTCTTTTAACTCATCTAGACTTGAGTAAGGTACAAAATCTCAATTATTCTCATAGCTGGTTACAAGTGATTGGTATGCTTCCAAAAATAGAAGAATTGGTGCTATCTGATTGTGATCTTTCAGATCTTTGGCTCTCTCCACTATCTCATTTAACACTTAATTTTTCTACTTCACTTGCTATACTTGATCTTTCGCGGAATACTTTCACATCAACCATGATATTCCAATGGTTGTTTAATGCTAGCTCCAATATAACTGAGCTTGATCTTAGCTATAACAACTTGGAAGGTCCCATCTTATATAATTTTGGCAATAGTAGAAATCCTCTTGAGCATCTTGACTTGTCTGGGAATGATCTACATGGTGGAATTCTTGAATCCTCTAAGGATATATGTACCTTACACTCATTACAGCTTGACTCAATCAATTTGAATGGAGACATTTCAACAATTCTTCTTGATTTGTCAGGTTGTGCTAGATACTCACTGCAAGAATTGAGTTTAAGTTACAACCAAATTACTGGAACGTTACCTGACATTGTAGTGTTTCCATCTCTGAAAGTAGTTGATCTTTCAAATAACCAATTAAGTGGAAAGGTGCCAGAGGGTGACAAATTGCCATCTAAATTGGAGACTTTGATAATTGAATCAAACACTTTGGAAGGTGGAATTCCAAGATCATTTGGTAACATATGTACCTTAGTCTCATTAGACATGTCCCATAATAGGTTGAGTGAGGACCTTTCAGTGATAATTCATAATTTGTCTGCTGGGTGTGCCAAATACTCATTGCAAGAATTGAGACTGGCTAGCAACCGAATTACTGGCACAATACCTGACATGTCAGTATTCCCATCTTTAGATACATTGGTCCTATCTAACAATCTATTGAGTGGGATAATACCTAAAAGCATTCAATTCCCATCTCAGTTAAAGGAGCTTTATATGGATTCCAATAATTTGGAAGGTGTGATCAGTGACTCCCATTTTGCCAACACATCCATGTTAAAGCATGTAGACTTAAGTTACAACTCGTTGGCTTTGATATTTAGTGAAAATTGGACCCCACCTTTTCAATTGGTTTCTATACATTTAAGTTCTTGTAGGTTAGGACCTAACTTTCCAAAATGGTTGCAGAATCAAAAATATCTTCAAAAGCTTGACATTTCTGATGCTGGAATCTCAGATATAGTTCCTATGTGGTTTTGGCCCCGGACATCAACACTAAAGTTCATGAATATTTCATACAACAGCCTCACAGGTCAAATTCTAAATTTTCCCATAAGATTTTTTGAAGGTTGTCATGTAATTCTAGCCTCAAATCAATTTGAAGGTTCAATCCCACCATTTTTACGAAGTGCAGCATCATTAAATTTGTCCAAAAACAAATTTTCAGAAGCTCGTGGGTTGTTATGTACTAATATCACAGTTGATAGATGGGCATATTGGATCTCTCAAGAAATCAATTATCAAGCCATCTCCCTAATTGTTGGAGTCATTTCAGAGCACTAGTATTTATAGATTTGAGTGACAATACTTTGTCAGGTAAAGTGCCATCCTCTTTGGGATCATTGCTTGAACTTAGAGTATTAATATTGAGGAACAATAGCTTAATTGGGAAGTTGCCATTCTCTTTAAAAAATTGCACAAAGTTGGTCATGTTAGATCTTGGAGAAAATAGATTGTCAGGGCCAATACCTTCTTGGATAGGACAACAATTGCAAATGTTGAGTTTCCGAAGCAACCAATTCTCTGGAAGTCTTCCACAAAATCTGTGTTACTTAACAAGCATTCAACTGTTAGATCTCTCAGCAAACAATCTATCAGGGAAAATTTTGAAATGCATCAACAATTTTACAGCAATGACTCAAAAGGATTTCTCAACCACAAATGTGGTTTCTAATTCTTATTATTATGAAAGTACTTTTATCTCTTTCTTTGAAAGATATGATTTGATTGCCTTGTTGATGTGGAAAGGTGCAAAACAACTATTCAAGAATAATGAGCTCATTTTAAGGAGCATTGATCTTTCAAGCAATCAGTTGATGGGAGATATTCC
This sequence comes from Sesbania bispinosa, assembly GCA_026901365.1. Lineage (NCBI taxonomy): Eukaryota > Viridiplantae > Streptophyta > Magnoliopsida > Fabales > Fabaceae > Sesbania > Sesbania bispinosa. The sequence goes on along the minus strand of QLOH01000651.1, from coordinate 39,153 downwards.
AGAAGAAATAGGAAACTTGGTAGAACTGGTGTCATTGAATTTATCAAGCAACAATTTGAGTGGAGAAATTACTTCAAAGATTGGAAGGTTAACATCACTTGAATTTCTTGACCTGTCTAGAAACCATTTATTTGGTTCAATTCCTTCATCTCTAACTCAAATTGATCGCTTGTCCATGTTAAATCTGTCCAATAACAACCTGTCTGGAAGAATTCCTATTGGCACGCAATTACAGAGTTTTGATGCCTCAAGTTATGAAGGAAATGCTGATCTTTGTGGGAAACCACTTGACAAAAAATGTCCAGGAGATGAAATAGCACCTCAAGAACCCAAAACACATGATGGAAGTAGCCAAGAAGATAAGAATTCAATTTATTTGAGTGTGTCATTGGGATTTATTACCGGATTTTGGGGGCTCTTAGGCTCAGTGCTGCTCAATCGTACTTGGAGACATGCATACATCTTGTTCTTGAACAACATCATAGACACAACATATGTTATTACAGTAGTGAATGCAGCTAAATTTCAGAGGTGGCTCAGAGGTTTTTCTGGTAACCTTTTCTTTCTCACACACTTGCCTTTATAAATGTTATGGTTAGAATAATTTCAGTTAGATCATAAATTACTCATAACACAATTTGTTAATAGTCGGATAGTTAAGCTTAGAAGTGGTTTCTTTGATCAAACAGTATATATGAATCCAAACTTTTATTTATCAATAATATTAATAACCATAGCATATGTTATGGGACATTATTAATATTATTATTGAGAAAATATGAGTTTATAATCAAATTGTGGGGGTATCATGATAAGACGCCTTCTTAGTCTTCATTTGCTTTTCCATTAGTTATGTGAAAGTTATTTGAAGAATAAGTGAGAATTAAATTTTGCCTATACAGGGATTAAATGGATGATTCTTGACTGCCTTTATGTTGGAGGATCCTTATCATCATCAATCCAAGGAACAATTGAGCAAAATGAATGTGTGGTTCACCATTATATGTATGTCTCTTAACATGTACTAAAATGTTCTATTATGTATAAATTTCAGTGTTAAAATTTGTTCCTTTTATGCTATGGATGTCACAAGATTGCTTCACCTATTTTAGCTTTTCTATTTGCAATTACCTTTTTTTTTGCCAGCAACATATAGTTATTTCTTGCTATCAAAATTAGCCAATAAAATTTTGGGTTTCCTTCATTTGTTTATTGTTTTGCTAATAGGTTATCAATTTAACCCCTCCTAAAGCTTGAATATGGAGCGAAAAAAGCTTGATTATATGTAGGTAATAAGCAATTAAAAAAAAACATAGAAAGCAATATAATAAAGTGGAGAGAAGGAATTGTAGGTGGGACACTGCTTAAACGCTTGTTGGTGAGATGTGGTTGTAATAAGTGTAAACCTCAATTAGGTTTTTGAAAGATACACACGATGCCAGTTAGGTATATATCTTAAAGATTTCAGTTATTGGTTTAGACCCCTAAAAGTGTAAAATTATCACCACGTTAGTCCTTCAATTACTCATTCTTAGAGACACTATTAACAAAAGTTGATGTTACATTTTTTTGTCTTGTATTGTTAAGTGTCAAATAAGCAGCAAAATCACTCAGATAAATAATCCTACATGGCAAAGGGGGTTAAAATCTATAGGGTTCCTAATAGGTCCCTCAATTTATGGGTGTGAAAGGTTATAAGGTTTAGGATTTACTAAAAATATTAAAATGGTGAACAAGGTGAGAGCGCAAGGAAAAATAGACGTAGTGCTAATATGGGGGAGGTGGACGAATTGCCACGGTGAGGGGAAGGAGACAAATTGCTGATGAGGTTGGAGGGAGAGGGGGAAATTAGAAATCTTCCTCTTTTTTTGGAACTAACGTAATGAATTTAGAGTTGGGCGAACTGCCACCGTGACTAATGTGGTTCGAGATGAATTTAGGGTTTCTATTGTGGACAAATTCCCTTCCACAATATCACATCCCCCAATAAATCTTCCTCCTTTCGGGACTTTTGGATTGAAGTTGAAGAACAATAGCATAAACCACATGAATCCACAAACATTGTCCTTGATGATTAATTAGTACTCAATTGCGATTGGGATGGTATTCGCGATGGTTAATTGCTATAATTATTTGGATTCTTCCGCTTATTTGGCACTTAACAAGAAGTCATAAAAGAATGTGTCACATCAGCTTCTATTAACAAAGTTTGTAACAGTGAGTAACTGAGGGACCTAACTGGTTCGCGTATATCTTTTAAGGATCTAACTGAGGGTATACTCTTGTTATAATGAACAAGGAGTTTATTCTTTTCTGCATAGTTATTCATTTTATGAAAACCTAATTATCTCTTATTTATGGTTCGAACTTTGAATTGATAAAAACATGGAAACAACAACTTTGCTATAATCGTATAATGAAAAGACATATAGTAATATACTTTTGAGTGTAATTTTGTTTTAGTCCTTAAAATATACATATTTTATCAATTTAATTCTCAAACTAAATTTTTATTTCTATGCTTTATTTCTTTAATTACAAGATTTTTAGACGTTGATTATTAGTTGCTTTAATATTTTATTATTGAATAAAATCTAAAAAACAGTATGTTGTATACTTCTTCTTTTTCTTATCATTTTCTTATTATGAATTTTATATAATGGGTATGTAAAAGTGGATACAAATAAAACTTGCGTGGTCCCTATTCACATGGTTAGAGGTGGTAGAATGGGCCATACGCCACAATGTAAAGTTACAAGCCTTTATTTTATTAATTCCAAATAACTCTCGGATTTTTAGTAGGGATGTCAATGGGTACCCGTTGGGCAGGTACCACGATGTCCGTCCCCGTACCCGCGTTTTTTAAAAAAGCCCGTACTCACATGGGCAGTAACTTTAATGCCCGTCCCCATACCCGTTGGGCACCTATATAACCGTACCCGCGCCCGTTACCCGCACTTTTATTAAGTAAAAAATTAACAACTTACTGAAAAATATCAATTTAAGAAAACTATATCTCAATTAAAAACTTACTCGAAGATCGTCTAAACATAATTGTTAAATATCAGTGATACAACAATTTAATTATATTGAAACATAGTATGTTAATGTTCTAAAACACAACAAATGATCTAAAGTTCAAAATTTTTATTAATATTACAATACTTTCACGTCACACTATTTTATAAACTTGGATATGTGTCAGGATTCTTCAAGATCTGTAAAAAATTATTATTAACACTAATTAGTCATATATTATAAAGTAAAAAACCACAAATAGATAGTTATAAAAATATATTTTTAATTGGTAATATATTTATACATATTAATTTTAAAAAATATATATAAATATATTAGATATTTTAATAAATTAATATATCTTTATATATAATTATATATGGTATTTTTTATTAAATACTCATATATATGAGTGCGGGTATGGGGCGGGCTGGGCATCAAAGTGCCCGTACCCGCGCCCATCCCCATGAAAAAATGCGGGCTTTTGCCCCTACCCGCACCCATACCCGCTTTGCGGGTTTTACCCTGCCCATTGCGGGTAATTTTTGCGGGGTACCCATAGGGTTTGGGCTCAATTGTCATCCCTAATTTTTAGTCCAACCGGATAAAGTTTGTTACCCATAAAAACTCGCAAAATCCGAAAAAAAATCGTAAAATTGTACGGCTCGAGCCTTTATATTAGAAGTCTGAATAACTCTTGGGATTTTATCCTATCCCACAAAATCCCGTACAATACCCTCATCGGATTGGGCAGAGCCAGATAGCCCGAACTAACAGTTCTACATATGGTCCTAAGGTTTTTGCCTTCTTTACAAACTAAAATTGAAATTTTTTATATAGTAAACTATGTTTGAACCAACAAAGAAAAAAATCATTTAAAAATTACTTAAATTAAACATATAAATGGTGATTATTTTATGTTATAAAATTATTTTATTTAAGCATTTGAATCATCACAATGCCTTTGAGATATAATGTGGCTCGAAACTCATGCATTGCATCATTTTTTCCGAATACAATGTATTGCACCATTATAATTACTTCTTCTTAACATGCAATTGAACTATAAATTTGGCCATACATTTGCATGGTATAAGGTATGTCATGAAATAGGTGGTGTTACGATGCAAAACAAATATTTAGTTTTAAAAGAATGTAATTGGATAAAATATTATATTATTAGATGGTAAATATTAACAAGGTAGCCATAAGTTTTGGTATTTACCATTAAAGGCATGGTGTAAGGTTTAATTACTTGTAAGTAATTGTTGAAGAGGTGAATATGGACAATAATGACTGTTTCCTTCGTTGAGCTCTAATTATGTGGGTTGGGTGATTAGCAGGATGATGTTTTGGGTCAATTTTGCTAGGGGCTAAAGAAGAGATTATTGTCTGGTTGGGTTATTGTAAATAAAAGGGTGAAGGAAAGTGATTGTTTTGCGCGCTAATTGTGCAATCTAATGGACGAACAATGATACTAATTAGAGCGTAGGGTAATGTAATTTTGGTAAATTGTTTTAATTTTATTTAACTTGGATTTGGTTGTGAAGTGATATTTTGGTTTTGATATGATTTTACCACATTAATTCAGAAATTTAAAATGGCACATAACATATGTTTTGTCCTTGAAATCACAATCTTATACCGTTGTTTGTGAATACATAAAATTTACGTGACCACTTATGTAAAGTCAAAAAGTATATGATTTGTTAGTGGTTTGCCTGTTAAGGTTTCAAAGTTAATGTGTTGTTTTGTGTAAAGGTTACTATAAGTGAATCAAGGATGAGGCGTAAGTTTTTTTGTTGACCGGTATCTTGTTTCTTTCATTTGGTGGAGTCATTTTTATTTTATTAAAATATCTAAATTGATATTTCTATAATTATATATATATACAGGGAGCATATAAAGTGAGATGGCTTTTTATTGTGAGAGATAAGGGGGTTAAATCCTAACCCATAGATTAAAAGAGTTAAATTAAATGGTTGAGATTAATTTCAAAAATTAAAATCATCGGTACTCACATCCGTTTTTTCACCTATTATCTCAAATTAGCTAGTAATTTAATTATAGAGTAATTCATGACCGAGTAGAAGTCTCAATACTTTCTGGTCATTCATCTTAGTCCAATACGCTTTCCCTAATGCTTGAACTCATGTGCCTTTACTGTTTGCATTTCAAATACCGTGTCTTGCGTGCTCAAATATAATTTAGTCCTATGATTGAATTGAAGGGCATAGGGAGTCAAATCCCCATAGAGTGAGGCGTCTGCAAAGGAGTGGTTTGAATTGAATAGAAGAAAGGTGAATTCACATTGAAAACCAATCATTACCTTGTTGTTAAGGATAAAAAAATGTGTCATGTGCGATTGGAATGGATATACGCGCAGCTATGTGATCGAAATGAAACTTCTTTTGGAAACAGGGCACGACGGCGAAACAAAGTTAATAGTAAAAAAAGGTCATGACTCATGAGGGATATTCGGAACAGGGTCCTCACGATTTTATTACTGAAATTAATCTGAACCATTTAATTTAATTTTTTTTAATCTAAGGGTTGGGATTTGATTCTCTCATCTCTCACAATAAAAAGTCCTCTCACTTGATATGCTCTCTCTATATATATATATATGATGAAGAGGCCCTGTATAAGGAGGTGGTGTGTGTACGTGGTAAGTGCATCGTTGTGTGTGGAAAAGTTTTAATTTGCTCAAAGTCTCTTAGACATGGTATGAAAGTGTGGAACATATAATTGATGGCATAATACAAAATGGATGGCAATTGTTTATTGGAAATGAGGAGAAAAAAGTTGATTTTTGGAAATGAGGAGAAAATTATATCCATTCGTTCTTCTTAATCCTGAGGTAGTGATGTTTTCCACATCCAAACAAAAATCGTAACTTTGATTTTCGATAATTTCAATTACATTTACCTTCAAATTGATCAACCACCCTTCAATAAAGTAATGCACCACACAAAATTTTGCAAAAGTGTTGCCAAGAAAAACATAACTTTGCCTTTCCAAAATTTGAAATGCATATACGATAAAATTGTTGGCGTTCAATGAATCTATTTGTAGTACACATTTCTACAAAAGCTCTACATCCATCATTTATAATGGCCGACCGAAGCAAAGAATACAAGTGGATGATAATAACAAATATAATATTTTTATAGTTTAGTATTTGTGAGTGTGGTTCTCTCCTAATATGGCTCATAATACCTCTTCCTTCTTCCTCCCCCTGCCCCTCTTAATCCTTGCTTCCCTTTCCCTCCCAACTTTTAAACACACCTTTAAGAAATTAGACTACTAAGTTAGCAAATCAATGTCATATGTGCACTAGTGTAAAAATAGGTTTCTGTAACTAGATTTTACATTGGTTATTTGATAACCAATCTAAAAAATATATGGTGGAATTTTTTTTATAATACCTGCATATTTTTTAGACGGTTGAGAAATAACCAATTTAAAAAGTACTTTTTATCTCGATTCAACTTTTTAACCGACGTAGAAAATATCTTATTAGACCAGTTACATTTCAAACCGATTTAGAAAGTCTACCTTACAAACCCTATTGCCTTCGACTCACTTATTCCTTCACTACCTTTCCCCTCTTTTTTTTTCTCCAATGAACAACAACCAGCAACAACCACTTTGCAACATTATATAAGGAAACAATATTATCTTTAATCTTGAGTGAATATTGATACTTAATGTGTGTTCCTTGTATATGAAAAAAAAATTCAAGCATTTCTAAGTGAACCATAATTGATATTTGATCTGAGTCGTTGAAAATGATACACACTACATAGATTTAATTGTCTGGGTTTCTTCAACATACTTCATTAAAACTATTTTCTTTCATGGGTGAGCCAAATCGATAAACAAGTTATTGTTAGACATGGGATACATTATTTTGGCTTAAATATGTTTTTAGTCGTCAATGAAAATATAGGTCTTTATGAGGTTTTAGACCTTGAAATTTTTTTAAGCAAATTCCTCCCTGAAAGAATCTATGCTAAACTTTTCATCGTTGTTGTTAATTAAATGACTATGTTAAGTAATGACATTGCATCCATGCCCTTTGGTCAAGAATCGTACGTGGCATTTGACACAATCTAAGTCAAATTAAAATGACATGTCAGCAGCTTTTTTGAGAGTCACGTGACATCTAATACTTCTTCTTCTTATCCTCTAATGGTGTAAAACTTCTTCCTGCAAAGATATGACACACAACGTTAGGGCACGGTTTTTTACCTCCATTGTGGGATTTGTAGGAGACAACATGGACCGCTCACCTTCTTGCCTACAAAGTTATTAGGCCTTCGTGCCTAATACTTTATCTCTATTTCTTCCCCAAGTGGACCACTCACCTTTTTGCCTATAATCTGGCAAGACATTCATGATTATAAGTCCAATTGAACTTGGGAAGAAGGAAGAGGAAGAGGCGGGAGGAAAAAGAAGAATTAGAAGGAGATCTACTAATATTTTCGAGGAAAAGAAAAGTCTTTTGTATTTATTTTCTCTGTATTTCCCTTCTTTTATTATCCTTCGAATATCAATGTAATTCAAATATCTTCTGTATTATGATAAATACAATATTCCTTTCAATCTTCCTTTGTACTTTTCAAATAATTTTTATATGTGACAGATTTCGAGTTCTAACATTGAATAAATTCATTGCTTGTCTCGAACTTCTATCAAATCTCTCTATTTGCATCCTTCGAATTCAACTGATCAATTAATTATCGAAATATGAACTAATTATGTTGTCAGAATCTCGATTACTTTCTCTGATTTCATACTCAAAGAAATCATACTTTCATACCTTAGAAAATGTAAAATTTTCTAACCAACAATAACCAATTAGAATAATAAACCAAACACACTTATTGCAAATTAATCAATTGAACTACATGAATGGTATAAGCTAACCTCAGCATTGTTAGGAACATTAGTAGAAGCAGAACCACTGTTCCCTCTGTTTGTTATCTCTAATCTTTACTAATTTTGTCTTCTATATAAGTGATAATTATGAGTAACTTGTTGCTGTGTGAGAAATTAAATCAGAATAAGAATTTGAAGTTGTTATACCCAATGTTATAAAACTTGGACCAGCCATCGACTCGGTCAGAGTACTGGGTCAATGGGTCACTGGTTGAACCGATATATATAAAAATATATAAACTTATATTAAAGAATTTATGACATATAAAGATATGTGTATTTTTTAAAATATACAAATAGTTTGAGTTAAGTTTGATATAAAAAAAATATAATTGTTAGTATAATTTAATAGGTGTTAACTTTTTTTTTAGTAAAATATGTGTTAACTTATTATATTCGAATTAATGAATGATATGTTAGGAAAAAACGATTGGGAGCCTGGCCCACTAATGAGAGAAGGAAAGTTTGACTAGAATAAAAAGGCTTCTATCATTAACATGATACATATTTCAATCTAGCATATATATAACAAAAGACAACCTTGGTTTCGTGGTTGTGTGCCACACTGTTGTCTCCAAGCATCTGAGTTTGAACCATATTTTCATGCGCCAACCTTCCTTTATTTTTTTTTTAAGTAAGAGGCTTTGTTGTGCTGATTTGGGCGAGCACACGAGTCTTAACCAAATCGGCCGGTTCTTACCGGTTTTCACGATTTTAAGGGTGGTTCGACCGGTTCGTGCACGACCAATGACAGAAACTAGGGGTGGGCAGCAATGCATCACCCACCCAAAATCCGCGCAAATCCGGAGTTAAATTAGTGTAGAGAGCGGTTAATTTCAGGTGTCGGTTCAAACGGGTTAATCAAATTGGGTTCGAACAAATAGTTATGGTCGGGGTGCGGATGTAAATTTTTAAATCCATCGAAATCTGATCTGACCGAACCATTCAATTAAACACATCCAGATATCATTAGAGAGATAGACCACTTATTATTTTGCACGCGGATTGTGCTTGTTGCAGACGACTAAGACGAATCCTAAAAGATGATCTAATAATTGAGTTCATTCCCAAGCCCCAAGGTCACACTATTCAGTATTCAGATTCAGATTTTTTTCTCACTCTCCTACTATCTCATTCAACTCAATTACTCAAGGACCAAGGCTTTTTCTCTCCCCCTAGATTCAAACATTTTTTTCTCACTCTCTTCCTCTCTCATTCAATTCAAGAGACCAAGGCTTTTTCCCTCCCCATCTCTTGCATGCGTTCAACCGTTCGGGCGTTTTTGTGAAGAAGAAGTTTCCTCGGTGATACCGTTTTTGCTGAGGTTGAAGTATGTCATTCGTTGTCTTGTTGCGATCTCGCGTCATCCAGCACTACCCTTTCGTTGTTGCTGCAAAGTCTCCGCCTCTCCATTGTCGCGGTTCGTTCCGGTTGTAGAGGCCCAAAATCTCCTCACCATACCGGCCCTTGTCCACGCCGCGTCCTTGCTCGCTGGAGGAAGGCATGGTTGAATAAAAACCCTTCCCTATTGCAAGAAAGAAAATATACGGGGATTTTTTTTTTTCTAATTTATGTATCTATTGCTTTGTTTATTTTGATAATTATTTTGGTTTTGTTATTGATGGATGTGCTGGGTTGATGAGTCTAGTAACTTCCTTCCCATTTTATGTTCCTTGCATTGGTGCTAGGATCCTCTCCAGCCCTCCAGCCCCTCCAGCCGATTTAGCTACGGAATAACTACGAAATAACTACGGATTTTGATTTCCTAGTTATTCTGTAGCTAATCGGCTGGAGAGAGTTGGATGGCTAGAGAGGATCCGGACCCCTTGCATTGTTTTGTCTCTGATTTTTTCTTCCCATTCTAGTGTTGTTCAGGTTCTGGAAATGTTCCTTCGAAAAAAGATAAAATAAAAAATAAAAAGGCTAAATATTGTATTAATCTATAACCGACTAAACCCACCCAAATGACTCGAGAACCGCTTAACCCGAGACTCGTTGAAACTGAATGGCTGAACGGTCGAAAATGGGCCTTGTAATACTGTGATCGGTTAAGTGCAGATTGGTATTTTAGGGCCGGAACCCACGCGTAACCGACTGCTGCCTACCCCTAACAGGAATGGTCCATTAGCCTGACCGGACCGGTCCAAGGTCCGGTTCCCAGTTCAACCGGTCGAACCTGCCGATCTGGTCCGAGTGTAACAACAGGTTATACCTTTAAAATTTTGATAGCAATAGATTTAGTCGATGCAGCCACAATCCTTATCCCTTTATCTTTCACAAGAAAACAACTAAAACAAAATATTTATGTATAATAGTTAAAAATGTATAACATATCTAATCTAATTCAATTTTTAGTTTGAAATCATTTTATTTGAGTGATTTTCTTGTCAAATAGATTTATGCATATTTTAAAATAAAAATAGTACATATACTCACAAAATTTAAGTGATATATAAAATTAACAAAATAATATTACTCTAGTTTAGTTGATTAAATTATATATTTTATGTCTTTCTTTAACATTTCAAAAATATTTTTAAGGTTAATTATATTAATCTTAAATTGAAGACTTAAATTGATAAAAATTATATGAATAAAATTCAAATGAATAAATCATATATATTTTTAATAAATACAAAATAAGGATTTATTTTAAAAAATAAAAATTGGACAACATCATTAGCTTTCTCTCTAGGGCTCATGGCTCTATGACCAAATTTCCCACTTCAATATCTCACCTTTTTCCCACTTCCTGAGATCTTCTCCATCTTTCTCAGTGTAAGTGCTTTTCTCTTCTTCGCGCCGTCAATTGCTTCACGCTCTGCGTAAATTATAAATGTAATTTTCACTGATTTTTGAGGTATGGGTTTCTGATTATGGTATTTAGGCATGCTTAAATCGTATCCTCCCAAGTGTTTCATTCGTTGAATTCGATAATGTTGTTGATCAAGGTTGAAACTTTGGTTCGTTTATAGAAAATCAGGGTTGGAGTTTTTTCTTGTTTCGGGGTTGTTCTAGATATGATAAAACAGATATTCGGTAAAATACCTCGCAAACCCTCAAAATCATCTCATAATGATTCAAACGGTGATGGAGGGTTCAATGATAATTTGCCTCTGAACTCATCTTATGGGCTCAATTCCAGTACCCCCTTGAAACCCAATTCAGTTTCTTCAAAATCTTCCAATTCTGGTTCAGGTGGGTCTCGTTTTGGGAATGGAACTAGTGCACAAAACTCAACCAATCAAGCTAAGAAATCTGCTTCTACAATTGTGACCCCGGTGGGTCCAGTGATGGCTCCTGTAGTTTATGAGGCTCTTCCAAGTTTTAGGGATGTTCCTAGCTCAGAAAAGCAGAATCTTTTTATTAGGAAGTTAAATATGTGTTGTGTTGTGTTTGATTTTAATGATCCTGTTAAGCATCTCAAAGAGAAGGACATCAAGAGGCAAACTTTACTTGAGCTTGTTGATTATGTTTCATCTGTGAATTCCAAGTTCAATGAGGTAGCAATGCAGGAGATGACAAAGATGGTGGCAGCCAATTTGTTTCGTGCTCTACCATCTTCCAATCATGATGGTAAGTTTGCGGAAATTGGTGAGCCTGAAGAAGAGGAAACTGTTTTGGATCCGGCATGGCCTCATCTGCAGATTGTGTATGAATTTCTTTTGAGATTTGTGGCTTCACAAGAGACAGATGCTAAGCTTGCTAAAAGATACATTGATCATTCTTTTGTGTTGAGGTTGCTTGACCTTTTTGACTCAGAGGACCAAAGAGAGAGGGATTACTTGAAGACTATTCTCCACCGAATTTATGGAAAGTTCATGGTGCATCGGCCATTCATTAGAAAAGCTATCAACAATATCTTTTACCAGTTCATATTTGAGACAGAGAAACACAGTGGGATTGCAGAGTTGCTAGAGATATTAGGTAGCATAATTAATGGATTTGCTTTGCCTTTGAAGGAAGAGCATAAGCTGTTCCTTGTTCGTGCACTGATCCCCCTTCACAAGCCCAAGTGTGTTTCTATTTATCATCAACAACTTTCTTATTGCATTGCTCTTTTTGTTGAGAAAGATGTCAAACTAGCTGATACTGTGATAAGAGGCCTTTTGAAATATTGGCCCATAACTAATAGTGCAAAGGAGGTAATGTTCCTTGGTGAGTTGGAAGAAGTTTTAGAGGCAACTCAAGCAGCTGAATTTCAGCGATGTGTGATCCCATTATTTCGTCAAATTGCTAGATGCCTCAACAGCTCACACTTTCAGGTGCTTATGAAATTAGCCCATATTCTTTTCTTATATGATCCGTTTGTATTCATTTTATTAGCATTTACCAACACCAGTGACCACTGACCAGTCATCTCCATATTCACTATTCTGTCTGTTATTCCTTTGCATCTCTGAGTTTGCTTCTCTTAACTATTTTATATGTTATCATTAATATTTGAATATTACTCAGTTTTTAGGACACCATTCATTTGCTCTCTCTGGATGTATTGGGCCATGAAGCCAAACTGAATTAGGACAATGTACAAATTATGATTTAATAGGCTAGGTAAGGATTTTGTATGAATTAACAACAGGAAAACTAGGTGGTTTGAAGGTTTATTTAGTGTACTAGGGTAAGAATGAGTAAGTTCATTTTAAGCACCAAGTAGGTGACTGTATAGTGATGTACTACCTGGAGCATCTAGTGTTTCCTAGATATTAATTATAGAAAATTATAAAATAAATTGGAAAATCAAAAGTTTGGGCATAACTTTCAACACATCAAGTTTTACTATTTTAAATCCACAAGTTATAATGCATGTGGCAGTTGTTTATCTTAACATGTATTAAACATATTAGCCAAAATGCAAACGTTTATTAATTAGATCTAGCTAACTGGCAGTTTATCATAAACCAACAAGCCAGGTAGCCTAAAATGCTTCTGAATAATTTAACTAATGAAAGAAATCATTTAATGATATTCTAATAATACAATCCAATTATGCTGCTGTTCTGATTGAGTGTAAATTGAATGGGTTGTGTTATGGACAAATTTGTTGGTCCATTCAATCTTGAGTTCATCCTCTCATTTGTTGAGAAGTTATATGTTTTTCAAACTCATAGCCTGTGAAAGGGTCATTTGAACTGGGTAAATAGTTTTCTTTCGGATTATTGATGAGGACACTAGTTGACAATGATGTAATACTTGGTACAACAAATTTAAACAGCTCAACCATCAGAACATAGCACCTGTATCGATATGAGAAAGCTAAACCATATCACTGTTTTTATTTCCATGTCGATTTTTTTGCATTGTAAAACTATTTCCCGAAAGTGTTATGTGATTTGATGTTGTTTTTGTCTTTTATGATTACCTCCGAAAATACCTTATTATTCTGTGCCTCTATAATATAATAGTTCAGAACTCTCAGATATCTGATCTTGGTTCATATGAAATGATAATTCAATTTAACTTGAAAATTGAATATGTGCTGCCAACAATATGTGGTTGTTTTTTACATGAAAACTTGTATTTGGGACAATTATAGAATTTGGAGGCTTTTGTGTTCTGTGTTATGAGCTACCTTGCGACACAATACTTAAGTACAAGTTTTTATCATCTGGAGTCAAAGCTCAAAGATTCAAAGAAGGAATGAAACATAGCTTTAGTGGAACTGTGGAAGCATCTGTTGAAATAAGAATTTACCTTGGATGTATTGAATTAAATTTGATATTGATTTGGTTTGGTTGGCAGGTAGCTGAACGGGCACTGTTTCTGTGGAACAATGATCATATTCGAAATTTGATCTTACAAAACTGCAAAGTGATACTGCCTATAATCTTCCCTGCTTTGGAGAAAAATATACGGGGTCATTGGAACCAAGCAGTTCAGAGTTTGACCCTGAATGTGAGGAAAATATTCTCTGATGCTGATCAGGCACTTTTTGATGAATGCTTGATGAGATTCCAAGAAGATGAAATCAAGCAGAGGGAAACGCAGGAGAAGCGAGAATCCATATGGAAACAACTCGAAGATTTTGCAGCATCTAAGGCTTTGAGCAATGAGGCAGTCCTTGTCTCAAGGTTTGTGTCATCTGTTACAATTGCTTCCAGTGCAAATCAGCTGGCAACTGCAGGTAACTGAGAGCTACCAGAGATCCAAATTGAGTTCTGACCCCATCTTGAGAACAAAGGTGAATGCCTCCAGTCGGAGTCTAGCATGCTTTAACTCCGTTAAGAGTAAGAGATTAGATGATGGGGGTTTCTGTGGATATCAAGCTGCTCCATTTTCTGGCCTTTTGGCTCCACCCTCTGTGCTCTAGAGCCATGGGGTGTATATGTACCATAAGGGATCTAGTTTATAATAGTCAATGCTTGTTTAGAATTCTAGCCATTGATGTTTATGCAGGGCTACCTTTCTGTAATTTATAACGCTGGTGATTTCTATTACTTTTAGCCTTTTGCAGATAAAGATTTAAGCCATGTTCATACTTACTCTTCTATTTGTCAGTTGCTACTTGGCCTTTGTTGGCTTAACTGTTTGTCATGGTGGATCCATTTTTGTAGAGGGGCCATGACAGTGGTGCTTCTCCATTGGACCTTTTCCTATGTATCATATAACTTTAGAATCCATTACTGTCACCGTTCAAGGATTGGAATTTAATGATTGCTCAGCCCCCACTCTACCTAACCCTGCCCAAGGGGAGCTGTGCCAAATCTGAGTTTGCTGTCAGCAAGAGCATCCAAAGCTCGACGAGAATATGTTAGCCCATATTTTCCGAAACAAATATTTCTTTCTTGCAACTGCTGTATTTTTTAGTATATATTTTATAGTTAATATAAATTTGAGCCCTTATAATGAGCATCTTACATGTGCGCTTGGCATTTTACAAACAACATGGATAACGTTTGTAGCGTGGATCCACATTTGTAATGCTATTGGTGTCATGATTTGGTCTCCGAATGTATTAAACTTAATCACATTTTGGTTATTTCATAAAGAAGTATGTAAAATGTGAGTAAAATTAACACGGATTAAATTGTATACATTGACACTTTTAGGAGTAATTTATCCTCGAAAAGATTAAATTGTAAATAAGTTATTACATTTGGGATCAAATTGTACATATTAGACACTTTTATAGATCAAAAGATAAATAAGGTGTCACTTTTAGAAATCAAATTGTATATAAACTATTTTAACAATTGTATATAAGTTGCATGTGTATTTTAAAAGTAGGTTTAATTGTACTTTTGGTCCCTCTAATTTGAACTTTGTAATTTTGGTCCCTCAATTTTTTTTGAATAAATTAAGTCCTACTACTTTTAAAATTAAGCAAATTTGTCCCTCCATCAATTGTTTTCTACCAAAACCCTCTCGTTCTCATTTTGAAGAGTTTATGATAGATTTGAGATATGAAATAATTTTGACAAAAAAAGAAATAATTTTAAAGGTTCAAAAGAAAAAAATAAAAATTTGAAGAATTTTATAGGATCTAAAATTAGGGTTTTTTTTAATATTAGGTAAAATTTAATATTTTGATTGGTGACTTTTCATATTAAGAAGATTTAAAATGATTTAATTAATTTAATTTGTAAAGATATTGAATATAAAGTGAGAACTTGAGACATTTAGGAATAAGATAAATGAGGAAATGACCAAATTTACTTAATTTTAAAAGCAGGAGAATTAATTTGTTAAAAAGTAACTTGAGGGATCAAAATTACACAAAATTCAAACTAAAGGGATAAAAAGTGCAATTAAACATTAAATGTTATATATACCCTGGATTTGTGGACATTTGTTTTTGCAATCCTCCTTGGGGAGATAATTCCATAAAGTTGGCCTATATGAACTCAGTGGGATTTGACCAAAAAAAAAAAACAAAAACTCAATGAGAAGTCTTGCATTGCAGAGAGACTAAACATGAAAAACCACAACAGAAGCATTCAAGACTAACATTTCTTTTAAATGATGGCAAATTATCACAATTATTCACCACATATAATTTTGGTAGTAAATTAGAACTGGAAAACTATAAAACACATCTATTACACAACTTAAAACAACTAAACAAGATGTTCACATTAATTTATGTGACTATCATGCAGCATCACATCATCAACAATCATCACCATATGCTCGGAAGCTATAACGTTCTTGATATGGACCATTGAACCAAAGGTCAGCTTCAAACCACTTTGGGTACCTAACTAAGTCTCCTGCTACAAATTGCATGAAACGTTTGCTCCCTTCAGGCACAACTCTCACTTCACCTTCTTCTATGTACACAAATTGATCTACCTGCCAGTCCCAGGGCAACTTGCATTTTCCAGTCTTCCACACTGACCATCTTGAAACTCCAAGCTGAGCTAATCTTTCAGGAGAAACTTTTCTTTCCACCTTCACATTGTACAATTCCTCCAAGGACTTCTCTATCCTCATTGCTTTTATGCAACACCCTCCTATAGAAGAAGAATTACTTGACTTTCTGAATCCCCTGAAACCATTGTTCACAGGAGAATAGGTGAAGGGTGATGTTGTCAACAAGCTTGCCATGCCTGTTAACAGTTTACACTCAATGTGCTTCACTTGCTAAATAGCTCAAATCTGCAAGAAAATTTTCAGAAATTCAAAGACATCCAATTTTAGTGATGAGCATAGAATAGAAGTTCCAAAAGGAACCAACACATTTGCCTCTTCAATTCCAATGAGCAATCCCTGTTAATTATTAAGTGTCCATTTGTTTTGGCGTTTGAACAATCAAAAGCATGGTTTCGTGGAACAGATTTTAAGTCACTTTCATCCAACGAGCTTCGTAAAACATGTATAACTCATCTCAATCATTGATTTCTAGAATCAATTCTACTCAACTGTAAACTAAACGGACACTATATGCCATGGGGATAAACTGAACAATGCTATAACCTTCTGTTGATTCTTTAGTACAAGTGTAGTGAAGCTGCTCAGTCTCTTTATGTGGGTTTGTTTGATTGAGTAATTTTCCAACTTTCTTGAAATTTTGTGAAGCCAATAACACACACTATCATTAGGGAAGGGATGACCTGAGTGAGGTTTACCACTCTGTAATCCACAAAAATAAAAGGAAAACAGAAAATTATCAATTTTTCATTTTCAGTTGTTCTAATTCTAAATACTACTAATTGTCATCCACCCAGAAAAGGAGGTATCATTCATAAGAAATCTTCAGAATCCAAAGCACACAAATCACTTACAAATCTAACACTGGGTATCTAATTAGGGTTTGTTCACGGCCCAATTCGTGAATGCGTGATAACAGATAAGTGAATCCCTAACTTAACACGTTAAGCTTCGATGCTTCGAGCTGACATGAACACCCATTAAGAAGTACAGAACAAAACAAAACAAAATATGATTAAAGTTTGAGACTTTACCTGTTCAAAACCAGTGCAGATTTGAAGATGCAGTGAGAGTTTGGCTTGCTTCCTTCTGTTAAACGATAAACCCTCTCAGGGCAGTGAGGTTTATCTCATAAAGTTGAAACCTTTATATATATTTATCTCTCTTTCTTCACTGTTTTACTTTTTTTTACTCCTTTTCTTTCTTACCGCACCCCCTACTTTACTCTCTGTTTTTTTTTTATTTTATTTTAAAGGAATAGAACTTTGGCGAAGGAAACGACAATGACAGTTATGGTGGTTAAACGTGTTCACTTGTGGTGCGCAAATTTGTTGCCTTTTTTCAATGATAACTGATAAACAAAACAGAGGAAAAGAAGGGACAGAGTGAAAAAGGAGTTGCTTTTCTTCAATTGCTCTCTTGTTTATTTATCTTTTATTTTTTAATTTCTTTTGTTATGTCATTGCTTCAGCTTCAACCCGTTAATGGAATATCTCAGCTCGCTGTAGGGACTCTATTCCCACAGAAGAAATGCGGCAAAAGAGCCCTCCTTTTGAGACCACAAGCTGTTCCCTCCAGAACCCAGGTACCAATTTTTCAATTGCTGGTGATTTGTGTTATGCCATGTTGTTTTTTCTTTGTAACAAGTCCTAATAAAGATTGGTTTTTTTCAGAGGATAATGGAGAGTGTTTCAGTGAGTGGAGAAGTTGGTGGTGCTGGTGGAGCTTACTCATATGAAGCTTTGAAAAGATTAGACAAGCTTTGGTCAAGCATATGCTCAGCTCAAGAAGGTTCTTCATTTCATTCAATGATTCTTCTTTTACTCATTAGGAAATGAGACAATCTTATGTGTCTGGTATTCTTCTCATATATATATTGCAGTTGTACAAGAACCTCAGCAAGTTGTCTCTACCATACCAAGCTTGTTTGGCTCATCTGATCTTGCTGACAAAGTGGAAGGCTCATATGATGTGATAGTGTGTGGAGGCACTCTTGGAATTTTCATTGCCACAGCCTTGTGTGCTAGAGGCCTTCGGGTTGCTATTGTGGAAAGGAATGTACTAAAAGGGGTAATTTTTGCTGCATTGCATAATTCCTAGGCAGAAAACAGTCAATAAATTCTTTGAAGGGTAAAATTAACTTTTTGAGTTGTTATTGTTGTTTTTATCATTAGAGAGAGCAAGAATGGAATATATCAAGAAAGGAGCTTTTGGAACTTGTGGAAGTTGGAGTCCTGGAAGAAGATGACATTGGAAAAGCCACAGCAATATCATTCAATCCTGTAATTCCTGAACTACTTCAGTTTAGTTGCCAATCTCTATATAGCAAGAATCATCTCAATTAGGTATCACTCCGTAACTAATATCTCGAAGTCACTTTGAAAATATGTCACATGCCTAAATGCACTAAAAGATTGATAATAAGGAGAGCAATGCATACAGGATATGAAGTTATCTAAGGCTAATTATCAAACAGGACAAAAATTAGTGTGTTACTTATTAACAGAATAAATTAGACATTGTTACTTTGGACAATGTCTAATTTTGTATAGAAACTTTGTAATGGAGAAACTCAATCAAGGTTACAAGGTACAGAAAAATGAACTACCCTGGTAGTTTTACTCATAATTTTGTTATATATAACATTACATTATATATGGGTAAATAATTGTTTTATTATTAATACCATCCATGAATATCAATTCAAAATACTTTTTGTGTTGTATGTGTTGTGTTTTTCGATCAATTATGGTACATATTAAAACATGTGATTGTTATATTACAAGTACATGCTTAGGACTGAAACTTTGAATAATATTCATCCTATTTAAATTTGAATTTTGCCCCCTTCACTTCAGAATTAAGTAATTAACAACTACTACAGTACATTTTCATGTCAAAGTTGAAGTCCTCACAACTCAACCGTTGCTTAATTATTAAGAAGTGCAAAATTTAGTATTTCAAAATAATTTCCAAAGTCTGCTTGAATATTTTTGTTCCCCAAAGAACATTCAATCACCAACAGTTTCTGTTATGGGCAAATAGCTATGTCACAAATGGCATAACTATGACTCAAGTACTGCCTTCATGCAAAGTCTTCTTTTGTAACCTCTTCATGATTTATACTATCTTCTAATTTATTTTCAACTAACTTCTTTTTGGCAATTTCATGAACTATGCAGAATAGATGTGGATTTGAAAGGAAAGGGGATATCTGGGTCAACAGCATTCTTAATCTCGGTGTTTCGTTAGTCTCCGTCCTTTAAACTAATTCAATATACCATTGAAGAGTTAGAATAATTATTGTTATGAATGAATAATTTTACCTATGTTCTTATCTGGTTAATAGTTTTCTATTCTATTCTATCTGGCATGACAATGAACAACAGACTTGCAGTTGCTTTAGTGTATGTTTGGATTTTTTAAGTTTGGAGAAAAATAACTTTTTCTATAAGCTCTCTTAGAGAGACTTCGATTATAAGATATTTTAAACACAAAATAAGATAATCCAAACACATATTTAATAGGTGTATTTTGCTTGTCCCCTTCAAGAGAGGACAGAAAATTTGCTGTAGCAGATTGGATGTAGAATTACTATGAAATGTGCAAGTAGATGCACAGAAAAGGCATGAAATATTTTGATGAATGCTTCCATAAGTTTGTTATGATTTAAGTTAAAATCCTTATTAGGCCAGTGGCTGTATTATATTTACTAGTATTGCACGGAGAACAATTTTGAATGTCTATCTGAGCTAAACTCTCATAGACATGCATTTATTTTTACTAAATGTTTGCACTTTACAAAGAAGTGATTTGAGTATAAAATTTATTATTCTGTTGAAGATCTTGACTTTGCCTTAGCTAATCATATTCATTTTTGTTATCTGCCATTGCAGACCTGCAAAGCTCATAGAGATTGTAAAGAAACGTTTTATCTCCCTCGGTGGAGTCATTTTTGAAGGATGCAGCGTCTCCAGCATTAATGTATATAAGGATGCTGCAGTGAGTTTACCGTAAACTTATAGAACTAGCGATTCTAGAGAAATATTAAGTGTTATTTTATAAAATACTATCATTGGTGAATTATCATAATTGGACAAGATTGTTAGAAATATATCCATTCATGTGTCCTCCACTCAACAGCTTAAACTTTTGGGCTAATTGGTTCATGATATGGTATCCACGCTTCAATTCCAAAGGGCTCTTGCATGAGGGGGCGTGTTAGAAATATATCCATTCATGTGTTTTTCACCCAACGGCTTAAGCTTTTTAGATAGTTGGTTTATGACAAAGACAATTATAGGCTAAGCATCTTATGCGAATGTTTTATATGTTGCATTTCTCCATATATATTGGAACTTATAAACACAACCTATCTGGCAATAAGCAGCAAAAGGGTTTACATAAAGAAAGTTAGACAGTGGATTTAGGTGGGACAGAGAGTGGTTAGATGGGGACTCCCAGATGAAGCATGGGAGCATAGAATATGTGAAGTTAGCATTGAAATGGAAATTTTGAAGTACCATTTAATTTATGGGACAGGAGAATGATGATGTTTACTTTATTTAATAATAAAGAAACATTAATACCTGTATATATATTGTTTTTCAGGTTCTGAAACTTTCTGGGGACAAAATCTTGTCATCTCGTCTTATAATTGATGCCATGGGGAACTTTTCCCCAATTGTAAAACAGGTCAGGAATAAATTTTTACTCATTATTGCAATCAAACAGATTGTCTATGGTTTTCATGATGTTATCACTAGGGTGCTTTTACATGTTTCATGGAATACAGGCACAGGTTGCGATTTATTTGTTCACCTTTGTTTATCTTTGTGAGGGTGCTTACATTGCACATGAATTTTCTTTTAAGTGAGACATCAAAAAGGTCTTCTGTTGTATGTTCTATTGTTGATATGTAGGACACATTCACTTGCATATGTACATGCACCATCATTTTATATGCATGCAAGTGATTCACCATTTTATTAATAAGTGACCAACTGAATTCCTAAATGATTACTAGACTGAGAGGACAGGCCAATAATGGTCTCTCTCATTCAGTGTTATTGATCAAATCAACGCAAACTAGAATGAGACTGACAACTCCCTTGAAAAAATAAAATTTTTGATTCATTAAAGTTCCATATATGCTAATTTGATTTAACAAGAGATAAATAAGACTACTGAATTGTAAAACCTTTTTTCTGAAGCTTCTTTCCAGTGTCAAAGTTCAATATTTTACAGATAAGACGTGGAAGGAAGCCGGATGGTGTTTGCCTTGTTGTTGGAACCTGTGCACGTGGTTTTAAAAGTAACTCCAATAGTGATGTTATATTCAGCAGTTCATCAGTAAAGAAAGTTGGAGATTCAAAAGCACAATATTTTTGGGAGGTAACCTTTTACTGTATCAATTGAATAATATGTATCCTCATGTTTTATTTTAAGAACTTTCACTGAAATCTTCACAGGCATTTCCAGCAGGATCAGGTCCTTTGGATCGCACTACTTATATGTTCACTTATGTAGAACCTCGGCCAGGATCGCCAAAATTAGAAGAATTATTAGAAGAATACTGGGATCTAATGCCGGAATATCAGGTTAGTTTTCTTTTCTTCATTCTGTTCTTTAATGCCTCTTACTTTTTCCATTTTGGAGGACATCTTATCCTCCCTTTGTTGGTACTTCGCCACTTCTCTCTCCAATTAAATTTCTTTTATATGCAAAGGCTAACTACAATGAGCCAAGTTTTTCTTTTCTTTTAGATTTCTTGTCCAAAATAGGAGCATGACAATGGCTGTTTGTGTATCAGTCATCAAGTCATAAAATTGTTGTTTTGTTTACCCTTCTGCTACATCACTGATCCATTTCAGTTATGTATAGCATATTATCCTTGCCTTTTATCTCTATGTCTTTGTTTCTAAGCAATCAGTTCTGCAATGATATGCTGATCCATAAAGTTAGTACTTTACATTCTTCAAATCTTTTTTACCAAACATTCAGAATTGACTTCATGCATTCCTCCATTCTCCATGTTCAGTTCTACTTCTCTCTGCTTGACTGAAGTCAATTTACAACTTTTATGTGATAGGGTGTTTCACTTGACAATTTAGAGATACTCAGAGTTATTTACGGCATCTTTCCCACGTATCGCGAGAGGTACTAATATTTGTCAGACGATGTTCTACCATGTGTTTCCAATTAGAGTCTTATAAACCAAACATTTTGTAATTCCTTCAGGACATGTAGTACTACACATCAGAAGAATATTTTTTAATTTCAAATGTTCTCTTTCTCTGCATAACATTTCAATTTCCTAAGTTTGTTTAAATTTTATTTCATATCTTCTTACTTATATTGTTTATTATCAACTCTTTACAATATAACAACATACAAACATTTGATGGTGACAGCCCGCTACCAGCTGCCTTTAATAGAGTTTTACAGGTAACATAAGTTTTACACTTTTGAAGCCTCTATCAAATTAATTCATCTATGGTCTATCAAGTAATATTAAAACAATGAAGCTCCATTCTCTATAGTTTGGTGATGCTAGTGGCATACAATCACCCGTTTCATTTGGTGGTTTTGGGAGTTTGACCAGGCACCTTGGGAGACTGTCAGCTGGTATGCCTTTCTGTGAAATAACAAACCTTTGCAATATATTCTTGAAATAGTTGAGGTAGATGTGTTGCAATCTTATTGGACAGGATATTTTTTTGTTGGTATCTGTGAATATGAAACTATGGATATGTTAGTATTTCTGAGTTTTGGTGGAACTACCCATCTCCATTTTTCTTTACATTTAGTCTTTAGAAAGACTAGAACAACCTAATTCAGTAAAATATTTGTGGCCAAAATTATTTGGGAAGTTATTCTAACAAGTAACAACTAACAACAAACTGATGGTGGGAAAATGAAATAATAACATTATTGAGATATTCTAATTCCTTTTTCACTTTGATATAATGAAGGAATATATGAAGCAATTAATGGTGATTATCTTGACTCATACGATTTGTCACTACTGAACCCGTACATGGTATTTCTGCTTTTCTAAAAGGTTTGAATTTGATTGTTTCAGCAACTTTACATGAAACTGAATACCTGACCAAGATTTTGTATAATGCAGCCCAACTTGAGTGCTTCATGGTTGTTCCAAAGAGCAATGTCAGCAAAGCAACAGTCCAATATTCCTGAAGATTTTATTAATGATCTTCTTTATGCCAATTTTAGTTGTATGCAGGTAGTTTATCTGTCTCTTGACTGAGATTATGTTTATTTTCTTTTTATGGTTGCATCTATGTCATCTTTCACTTTCACAGAGGCTTGGGGATCCAGTGCTCCGACCATTTCTACAGGTTATTTCTTAGAATCTGTCTGGATCTCTGGATATGTTTGACTATGAGCAGTTCTTCCCAAATGATTCCATTTAATTGAGATAAGAACCAATATCCATTTCTAACCCTGGAATAATGACTATCCTGAGAAATCTTATATTATTTATTACAGGATGTTGTGCAGTTTGGTCCACTTTCCAAGACATTAGGCCTGGTTATGTTAACAAATCCTCAAATACTCCCATCCATATTCAAACAGGTAATTTATGACTTTAGCTATCATTTTCTAGTTGTTTCTTTTCTTCATATCAAGATTCAAGACCATGCAAATATGAACAAATACCTGAAAAGTGAGAACATATAATGCAACATCCCCTGTTCCAATATGTTTGTGCAGCTTTGTCTGGTAGTTGCATAGCTCATAGGATAAATTAGCATAGGATCCCTTATAAGTTCATTTCTGTTAGTTTCTTTTTCTTTGGGGGAAGGAGGGTCATTTAAACAATTTCAGGCAATCATGAGCTTGAGGCCTTTCTTGTTGACAAAGCAATATTAGCATTAATATTAATGACAATAATTGCTTGAGTAAATTTGTTCATCTTACTAGGAAAGAATCTTGTGACCAAAATTTTAGAATTATTCAGTTTGTCTACCAATTCCTGCTTTATAGTGCCTGGTTAGTTAGACACTAGAATCAGCAGGGCAGGGTGTCCTAAAAGAATCCTCAAATTAGAAGTTTTTAACTTCTTTTTATGCATATGTAGTTACTCCTTGACAATAGCACTAAGAATGAAACCAAATGAGTGAATTACTTGTGATAATAGTATGCAATTATGCATAGCTATTGCCTTTAAAAGAATTAGCATAAAACAAAATGAAATAGTCTATTGTGGTAAACTATTGAGAAGTTTGCCAGATATGATCAACATTGCATAAACTGTAGTAAAATAACATGGACATAATTAATCAGCAAAGCAACCTTTTCAATATAGGGGATTAATAATTTGATCTTGTTCTAGGTTGGAGTTCCTGTACTTCTTGATTGGTCCAGACATTTTCTGATGCTTGGATACTACACCTTTCTTTCCACCTTTGCTGATCCTATTGTGAGGTAATAGTCTTTTCAAGGTCCTTTTGGAACTGCTTACTAGTTAGTTTCTTTATTTATTCAACAGGCATCCTATAAAGACACACTTATATTCTATCTCCTGTGCTCTCACATGTTCCATTCATTTGCCAGGCCATTTTTAAGTACACTACCATCCAAGACTAGTTTTCAGTGGAAGCGGCATCTCGAGGCTTGGAAATTTGGAGCTGGTCTTGATTACAAGTTATAGTTACTTTATATTTTACATATGATTCAGACAAGCCTAGAAAATAAGGATGATGAGGTGGCATTATTGGTTGTTAAGGCAGTGGTTACAACTTATTCCCTCACATCCAATTTCAAAAAGTGGTATATTCTCAATATTTACTTTTCATTTCATCCATCATTGATCTTCATGTAACCTGGATGTTTTTCTTCACTTTTACAAACTTCCACATCAACTGAGGTGACAAAAGAAAATCCTTAAAGACATACTCTTAAACAATTTTTTTATTGGTCTCAATAGGGTTGATTACTTGGTTCCCAATTTGTCTATAGATTCTATTTATACTAATATATTTGTAATGAATTGTTTTATTTGTACAATATGGTTATACAACATTTTTGTAACACATATTTTCATTCTTTCTTTTTCTATTATATCATTTATCTTATTCTATACTTCTCTCTCTTTTTTACGTTGTTGTAAAAATTATTGTATAATATGATTGTATAAAAGGGTAAAATATATTTTTCTTTTCTATAGTTTTGGTCAATTTTTGTCTTTATCCCTGACTTTTAAAACCTTTGTTTTATATCATCATACTTTTAAAACACCTTAATCATAGTCCCTAATGTTAACTAGCTCTGTTAAATTATTGACCCGTTTAATAGATTTCCACATTATCATTTAGTGTTGACTGTTGAGTCTCATTTAATTGGATGTTATATTTATTTACTGAGCAATTGATTTCAGTAACAACGTAACGGAATTAATTAGCGTTAGAGACTATGGTTAAGGTATTTTAAAAGTACAGAATATAAAACAAAGATTTTGAAAGTTAGGGACGAAAATTAAAGTTCACCAAAAATACGGGGATGAAAAACATATTTTACTCTTGTATAAATAACTTATTCATTTTGGAGTACCATGATTTTGGAGTAAACCAAAGATACTATTAATTATTAATATACACAATATTATTTTCACTCTCCAACAAGCTTTAACATCTACAGCCACGATAACAGCCAAAGGCACACTCCACCTACATTAATCTATGGATCGACCATGCCACTACTTCCAAAGCAAATTAGAAGGAAAACAAATAAAAATGTAAATCTTAATCCGTTGTTTTAGCACCCCAGATTTTAGATAGCTCCTTTACGATGGTCTTCTGCTTAACATCTTCCCTTTCCATATGCCATTTTCTTGACATATTCTCAGCCTGCAATCCAAAGTTTTAAATTATGCCTGTCAATTTAAATATTCAGAAGTATAAAGAAATGAAATGTAATTTAAAAATTACCCATATTTTCAAGGGAACAAGCTGCTCTTTGATATTCTCAAGCTGTGGCTCAACAAAGTCTTTTCCTTTAGTTTTGATGTCACTGACCTGTTAAAAAGAACAAAAAAATTAGGATAAAGAACTCAATAAACTGGAACTGGCAATTTATATGGCTACATGTGAATCTATTAATAGAACTGAAAAACCATTAAAAAAAAGTAACAAGATACAATACAATGGTTTATAGGAAATTTTATCATCCTAAATATGTCAATGAACATGAGTTACATGATGAATAGTCAATGAAGAATGATGACTAAAAATGGAACAGTTGCTAAGTAGGTATTCAAGTGGGTTAACTAATTTTACTTTCTTACATACATTTGAGAAAGAAATAGAAAGAAAACTGTACAAATTAAGCAGAGTTATGGAATAAAAAATAACTAAAATCACTTACATTATGCAGCTCTAACTTGGAGGCTGCTGTACCAAAAACCAATGCAGCACTACCAAATACAATTGCAGTTGCAACAGCAAATGCCTTTCCAACTATAAAATTGAAACATAAAAATTTGCATTAGAAAACATGGGCATCATTCCCAAAAGTAGTTGCCAGTGCCAGTGTGCCACAACCTTTTTTCCCCTCAAATCATTATTGGCACAATAAGCACAACAAAGTAAGAATAAGTCATAAACCAATATCTATTAAAGTAAATAGCTGCCTAAATTAGATGCAGAAGCCATTTGAGTAGAAAAAAGTGGGGTTATTGAATGGATTCAATGTCCCAAAATGGCAGGTCATCAATGCATGTGTCCTCATAGCTGTAGTGTGTATAAACTAAAGTGCACAAAGCTATACATATCAATAGTGCAACTTCACCAGGTGACAGTTATTGCATGCTTTATTAGTAACTATGATTTCCATATGTTTCTCCATGACATCCTGAAGCCCAGATCCGTTTTATCAGGGTGCTGTTAGCAACCCCAAAGCAACAATCCCCGTTAAAGTTTTTCATACTCTAATTCAGTTTTTGTCCAAAAACAGAGAAAAGCATGCCTATTTTGATTTTATTACTAACCCTATTACCACACACTCAACCCTACTTATAACAGAAAAGTAACTTTTTCCCAAATAATATCCCACTGTTGTTTTCCCCATTTAAACCACAGATATTGTAAGCCTCAACTCCCTCTAAAACACTTTAATCTCAAACTCATAGACTCCCCTTGCTGTAACACCACCAACAAATCCAAAAATATGCCTTGAACAGCCTATAGCTAAGGCTAGCATATAATTTCCGAATATTGCTAATTTGATACCGTAACCACAAGTTTCTCTACTTGTTACAGGGAACCTATAAAGGTTTAACTTTAACACGTGTAATCAATGAGAAACTCTAGGTATCACAACTTCCCCCATTCAACTTTCATGAATTTAATCAAAGTTAAACATAGAGCAAGACATTCTATAAAGTAACCATTACTTATGGTGGGCCTGTCTAAACCCTCAATTTTCCACCTACCAATGACCATTAGCTGGTACAGATTTCACTATAAATTCCACAGAGATATGATGTGAATATTGAGGGTACCAAAACTAATATACATAAGTTTGTCAAGTAAATACTTTATCAATGATGGACATATTCATCAGTGAGCAAAACAAATTCTTTCCCTGATATTCCATCAGAGGTTACATCCACACTCACACCACTTTCTGATGATCCACAATCATTGATAACAGCTTTTGGCATTTAGCACTAACAATAAGCAGAAATGAGCAAAATAAGAGCATTCACCATCACCACATGACAATGTGACATGAGCAAGTTAATGAGAAGAATGAAATGTACCATGTGTAAGCCCTTCAGCAGCAGCTTTTAACTTCTCCGGGTTAACATGGCCAGTAGACCTGTCTTGACGCAATTCATTAGCTGTTGAGGCTGAAACCGTGTTTGTTGCTTGTGGCAGTTCCCACCTGCAACCAAACCATCATGTTCAAACAAAAACTTGAACAGAACTTCACATAAAAACACCAATTTCCACAAAAAATACAGAATTATCAGGGTTTGGAAATACCCAAAAGGAAAAAAACCCTAAAAAACACTACAAACAGCTTTATTATCCTCTTAATAGTGAATACCCAATTTGTAAATTAAAAATAGAATAGAGAATTGAGAACAAAGAAGGGACCTTTTGGGGCCAAAAGTGACCTGAGGTAGGGAAAGGTAAGCACGGAGAGGGTTAAGAGCATCAGGAGAAACGGAAGATTGGATTTTGGGGTCAGAATGAAGGACCCATTTGGATAATGAGGAAGAGGATGATGAGGAGGTGTCTTCTCTGAATATTTTGGAAGGAAGGGAGTGCCTTAGAACCTCAGGAAGCACATCTGCATGATCATGAACAACTTGTCCTTCCTCTGCGTTCACCTTTGAAACAGGATTCTTTTGGGCTAATTTTCCCACTGCTTGTTTGGATTCCTGGAAAAAATAAGCTGCTTCTTTTCCTGCTAACCTTCCCGCGAGAAAACTCATGTTCCAGATTACTCTCTGCTTCTCCTAATTCTTTAAATCCAATACCACTTTGTGTTGTGTCTAGTTTGTACTGCCCAATTACATACTATATGTATATATATAAAATTAAGTTTAGTCCTCTATGTTATTCTACATTTCTAAAATTTTGTATAAAATAATCTTTAAACAACAATCTAATTATTAGATGGATTTTGTATATACAAAGTCTAAAAATGTTTTACATGATAATCTAATACTCTTTCATTTCGTCCTATTTATAAGACAATTCAGATAAAAATATACATATTAAAAAAAATAATTAATGCATTAATTTTTAAAAAATTAAATACTCTATAAGATTACAAATTTATCCCTCTTTAAAATTAAACTTCACTATCATGATAATTGTATCACTTTAAAATCTTCAATGGTCAACCAGGACAAATATCAGAAAAAAAATAATAAATACTTCTAGATTTGAGTACTTTATCTTATACATAGGATCATAGAAAAGCTTCAAACATTGTTATAAATAGGACCGGATGGAATAGTGTGTTATCAC
The DNA here is from genome assembly GCA_026901365.1 of Sesbania bispinosa. Lineage (NCBI taxonomy): Eukaryota > Viridiplantae > Streptophyta > Magnoliopsida > Fabales > Fabaceae > Sesbania > Sesbania bispinosa. The sequence goes on along the minus strand of QLOH01000651.1, from coordinate 9,814 downwards.
ATCAATTAATGAGTTTAATAATATATAAGGTATCATGCTCATTAAATGATGTGATAGCATATCATTAAATGACAATGTAAAATAATGTATACTAATTAAACTCTTATTAAATAATCAAATTAAGGGTTTAGTTTAAGGAACGTATACACACACAAAAAAATCCTTAAGAAATAAGTTAGTTACATGGTCTTCAATTTACTTACTTTATTTTGTAGTCATTTCATTGTTTCATGTTTTGATTCATCAAATTGTTTATACTTCCGAGTTCTGACTATGAAGTAATAACAAGCTATGAAACAAAACAATAGGTATAGCAGAAGTTAAATGTTTTTTTTTAAAACAGCAGAAGTTAATATCTTATATTTTCCTTAAAAAAATCTTATATTTGTGTGAGGTGATAAAAATTATATAAATAAAGATAAATTAATATAAGATATAGGACCGTTATTTTTCTCCAATGTCGGTTTTTCTGCGCCTTGTGTGATGCGCACGTTTGGTCCCACATATTCCTTGGGCAAGAAACAAAGATAAATATCCACACATGTTAATCAACGTCTTCAGTTTACATCCTCAATGGAAAAAGCAAATAATTTGGGCTTCATTCACCCTCCAAAATTCAGACTCCCTTTTAAAAATTAGAACAAATGCATCTGACTATGCGTCTATGGGCAATTTTATCCAAAATGAATGATAATAATTTACACTAGAAACCAGAAACCATGTATTAGCATTACAATATGTACCGTGTACAAGTACAGCAAACGTGCGAATAGCCCGAGACAATGAATAATTGGTGTAAACCATAGGTACCCCCCGTTAACTGGGTCAATCCTATTTGGGACTTGGTCACAGTTAACTCACCCCTCCTGAATGATGTGTTTAGTGGGGATCGTACTCGGGAGCTATTCCCACAATTTCAGTCTGCGTTGCCAACTGAGTCACAACTCTTTGGTCCCGAGACAATGGATATGATAATTTATTAGAAAGAATTCTACAAGTCAAATGGTAAGGATGAAAAACTAGTGACGGCACAAAAGATGAGTAAAACATTACGGCTACTCACTTTAATTAAAAATATTGACTATAAGCAGAACCAGAGAGTAATAAAAAAAAAATATTATCCAATTACTTGGGAAATAAGAATTATGCACATCTCTAATGGCAATGCTTGGAGAAAAAGATTCAATTTTTATTTGATGTGGTGTAACAAATGGGATAAGGGGATCTTATTAGATTTTCATGCAATCTTGGGCCTTGAATTATATTGAGTCACCAATATCATTTTACTACATATATACCCTGAAATCTAGTTAAAAAAAACTATTATTAATTTATTATCATTTTCTTTCTACGTACTCCCTCCCATCTTTATTAAAAATCACATTTAATCGAGTTATATACACAAATTAATAAAAATAATTAAAATAATTATTTTTAGTAATTTAATCAAAAATATCATTCTATTTTATTTAGACATGGCAACGAGGCGGGTCGGACGGGGGTTTGCTCATCCCATCTCCGCCCCCGTAAAAGTTGGGGGCGGGTTAGGGTTAGGGTTTAAAGAGGTTGTGTATGAAATTATGAAATTTAACTCTATCCCTGCGAGTCCCCGTCGGGTTAAGGGAAACCCACAGGGATTTCACCTTCTCTATTTTTCATTTGTTTCTTTTTTATTTTTATAACTTAAATATATGTTTTTAAATAAGTCATATATATCATATATTCTAATTCAAATAATATGTAAATATAGACATTGATAATCCTAAAAGATAAAAAAAAATTAAGAATTATAGTACATGGAAAATATATAAATTTACATTTATTATTTAACTAATAATATAATTAAATTATTTAATTAGTATATTGGGGCGAGTTCGGGGGCTGGTTCTTGAACCCCGAAACCCCCTGTCTCCGTCAAAGGCTAAATAGGTCGGGATTAAGGTTTAGGCTTCAGGGTTTAGAGTTCGGGGTTAGGATTTACTTAAACCCAGTCAAAGCGGGTTTTCCCGTCAAATTCGAGGTGAGGGCAGGCGGCACCCGCGGGTTCGGGTTTGATTGTCATGCCTATTTTTGTCCTCATTTAATACTATATGATAACATCAAAGTCTTGAACTTACTTTTAATTCCCATTAACAACACTAAGCTCTCACCTACTTATTTGATTTGTGACATGTGCAATAATGTTTATATTCCTCGTTAATCATTAATAACTAACCAATAAACAAAGATAGTGAAAAACTTTAATAAGGCAAAATAAGGAAAAAAATAAATATTGCATAAAAGTTGTAAAGTGTCTTATGTAAGATCACCAAAACCTTCTAAATGTTGTCTTATAATAAGGACCAAAGAGAGTATTTAGTTATGAAATTAATATCTTCACTTAATAACGATGAGTTGAAGTTTTTTTTATATTGGTGATCCATAATTTTTTCATCATATTGGATGACACCCCTTTCCTTATCATATATGGGAATTTTATATTATAATTTGATATGAATAATAGTTTTACTCTCTTTTTTATATTAAATGGCCCTAAAAGGTCCATAAGAACAAAAATACATGACCATTACAAAAGGGTATCCCCCAATGACCCAAATTAGCCAAATAGTCAATACATATTTGTTTCTCTATAAACATATTTAAGAGTGACCAACCAATTTGACTCAGAGCTCACAGATTTCTCTAATTATTTGATAGGCATAGTGTACTTTGGATACTCCTTCTTGGACAAGAAGGATGCTCGTTTAGGATCCATTTCTACAAAGATCAACAATCCCCATTTATTTAACCATTGGAAGGCTCCAAATAACTTCCACTCTTATGAGGAAATAACTTCTTATTTTGTATCTTATTTAATTGAAGACTCTTACACCAATACTCAACATTTTTATATATAGGAGACACTCTAATTATGATAATATTTAGTCTTTATTCATTTATATAAAATTGTCATAATCTCATCCCCTTTTAAACATACATTGAAGTGTTTATATGCAAGTAATCACAATCTTTTGCCATATTTTTGTAGTAGAGAATATATCACCTGATCAACTTCTCAAGAAGCGTAATCACCCTATTGTTGCACATTTTGGATTTAGATTTATATCCATGTATATCATTAGCATTGTCTATAGGAACTAAAATTAATTCCCATTTCTCCCTTCAACACAATCAACCCAAGGAAAATCATTAAAAATAATAATAAGGAACTTCAGATCCTCTTGAACCCTATGATAGTCAGGACATACAGTGCAAAAAGACAATCCCACCCTATTGCCATTAGTCAATGTGTCCAAAGTGGGAAATCCAAAATCTTTCTACCTCCTTGAGAGCAAAGCTCGAAGAACCAACTATAAACCCGACAAGATCCATTAAAACTCAAGGGAATTATAGAATGGACCATATAAAAAATGGTTTATGATAGACTTTTATTTTATATGATATGAATTTAATCTTAAAAAATTATTAATATATATTAAAGAAATTAAATTTACTTTATATAATAAAGTTAAGTGTGTATATATATATATATGGTGGACCGAAAGGGTCCACCCCTATAATCACGCTTATAACTCATCCAACATCAAATCACCTTATTCATCAACAATTCTTAACAGAGGAACAAGTACAAGTTAAGGTCACCAATGTCCAACCAGTCATCATGGCTGAAAGAGAAGGTAGTAAGTGGTAACTGTGACCAAATCTCACAAGTCTTAATTTCTTGTTTTAAATCCCTATGTTATGGCATAGAGCAGTGATCATATGGAATTATATGCCTTCTTTCCACATTCTCATAGTAGATCAACTGACTTATCAAGAAGTGTGATCAACCTATGTTGTGCATGTATTTTGGATTTATATCCATGGATATATATATATATATATATATATATATATATATCATTAGCATGGCTATTGAAACTAAAGTAAAATCCTATTTTCCCTTCAACACAGTCAATAACAAGGCACTTTCAGATCCCCCTGAACCCTATGATAGTCAGGACATATAGTGAAAAAAGACAATTTCACCCTATTACCACTAGTCAATGTGTCTAAAGTGAGAAGTAAATAGCCTCAGCCTCAAGAAGCAGGCTCAAGGCAGCCACAAATACAACAAGATGCATTAGAACTTATCCAACATCGATCAAAGTAACCTGATTTACTAATAAATTCATAATATTAGTGGATTTATATGTTAGTTTTAGGTCATCTTAGTCATTAAGGTTATTAAAGTAGATGAAAATTTAGTTAAAAATGTTTAGGAATATATATTTGTGTTATTTTAGGTGGTAGTAATTAAATTTGAGTAAATATATTTTAACTGGTTACTAATTTTGTGTTTTTGTAGGTATTTGATTACTTGAAGCAAAAGGATGAAGGAAGAATGCCTTTGGATGAGCTCGTGGGGACAAGAAAAATATATTTGTGAGCACATTAGAGAGTCAAAGTTTATCATTGCATTCTGTCATACGCGTGTGGTCACACAAGAAAGTGTATGTGAAGACGTGATTACACCATAACATGAGAAGATTGTTGTATGGTGGCACATGATCACATCAGGAAATTTCATGTGGGGACGCGAGCAGTCCAGAATCTGAGGAGGTTGTTGTATGGTGCTCTTGGTCACACTGGAAGCCGCGCATGGGGACGCGAGCACATCAGAAAGTTTTAGGAATTCTGTTTTATTCGTGTGGGGATGTCCAAAGTTGTTGTGTCCCCACACATGTTGATAATATATAAATATGTTATTTTACCCTTTTAAAAATAGTTTTGAGGATTCTTTCTCAAAGAGTAGGATTGAAAACACAGGATTCTCTCTTTGGATATTAGGGCTCCAAATCTAATGAATTATTCTTTAGAGTTTGCATATCTTTTCTCTATTTGCTTTTCAATTGTAATGGATTTCTAAATCCCTTAGGTTAGGGATTGGTGAATATTTATTCAAACTCTATGTAAATTCTATTTTCTATTGTAATTTAGAGTATTGTGATCCAATTACATTGTTTTCTTCTTCACTTAATGCTACAATTGATTTGGCCACTCAATTGCATGAACTTAAAGTGATTCTCACAATTGGAAAATTGGGAAAAAAAACTTAGATCTGAAGTAAACAAAATAAGAAATTAATTACCTAGGGATAGGGGTTGATTCTTGTGTGATCTTTATCAATTCTTGATATTAATGCATGTCTCCATTGAGTTCACTACAAGAAAAATAATTTTTAGCGACAACTAAAAGCCGTCACTACAGGGGAAAAATTGTCGTTATTTCATAATTAGCGATGACCTAGCGACGGCCCACCAGGCACCAGTCGTCGCTAAAAGCCCCGTCGTTAATGCAGTAGTGACGACATTTGACAACCGACGCTATGTAATGGTCGTCGCTAGTTCTATGGCCGCCGCTAATAATTTTTTCAAAAAATATCATTTCTTCCCAGATTTATCAATTATGACGATCGAACCCGCAACATGCATGATACCAAGAATGAGCATTATTGTTACGCTATGTTTGTTTCTTGAAATATATAGTGCAAAATATTATATACATGGGGGGAAAATAACAAGAAATTAGCGATGGCCAGACCGACACTAACTTTACGAAGGCCGACGCTAAATTTTTTTTTGCCGACGGCGATGCCGACGCTATATAAAAAAATGTAAAAAAAAATTCAACTTAACGACGGCTTTGCGATGGCCAATGGTTATCGCTAAATACTCGCATCTAAAATCGCGCATTCTTGTAGAGTCACCTAATTAAGGAATTGGGGTTCTTAGTTGACGACATATGGTTAATTCACTAAGGAATTGGGTTTTAACTAAATCAGTAAATTAGATCATGAATTGAAATTCATAATTACTTAATTCAACATTCTTTTAAATTCCATTGAGGGACAATTAAAAGGAACCAACCCCTAATTATTTTTTATATTGTTTTAACAACTTTTCCTTTTTGCCTTTTGTTCTAAGCATTTGATTCGAAGTTTCTGCATTGTATTATAATTACATTGATACAATTGTGACTTATTCAATTAGCCAAATTCTCTGTGATTTGGTATTTGAAATTCTCAACCCCTGTGGATACGATACTCTACTTATCACTTGTCTACTTGATATGATTGGTACACTTGTCAATGAATCCTTAATATTTACCAATGATCTAAGAGGACCAAACTGAGGTAACCAATATCCAACTAACAGTCATGACTGAAACAGGGTTGGCTCAAAGGGGGGCCACTAAAGCAATTGCTTTAGCCCCCATATTACAAGTCTTCAAATTAATAAAATTCTTATATCAAATATAAAAATATTACTAATTTTTAGTCGATAGATAGTTATCAAAAATATTTTTTAATAAAATTAGTTTTCTCAATTTAACCTAACTTTCTTTCATTAAAAATAGACTCCCAATTTTTTTAATAGATACGTTATCTAAGATCTTTTATTTTTAAAAAATAAATCAAAATCTTATAATTTATTTTAGGCCTATAAATATATTGGGTCGTTCCTTTCTCAAAGCGATGGTAAGTGGTATCCATGACCAATCACAAGTCTTAATTTCCTATTCTAAATTCCTAAGTAACCGCATAGAGCAATGATGATATGGAATTCTTTCCCTTTATAAATAAACTTTTAGTCTAAAACTATAGTAGACATATTCTGAAGTATATATTGTTTTAGTAGATTTAACGAATTAGCTCTTGAAAATATGATATAAAAATGAAATTTCATCATGAAGTTAATTTAAAATAATTTTCGTTCGATCATCTAACAAGTGTTTGTAAGAATATTCTCTATATATTTTATAGAACAATTAATCACACACTGCCATTGGCACATGCTGGTTGTAATTGCCACGGGATCGGCTTATAACCTAATGCTCCTATCCATGGCACAGCACAGGGGAGCCCCCAACTAGCACCACAACCACCTATAACTAATAATAAGAAGGTCTGTCACTAGCCATGTGCATTACTACTACAATAACCAAAGTTCTTGACACACAATAAAATCACTTACTCTTCTAGGGATTCAAGCTTCTGCGTATTCACCTATAATAAATAGAAGTTGACTTTTGACTTATTGCTAAGCCTATAAACTTGATTCTCAAAATCATTCTTTTTCTCACGTTTGTTGAAACAAAATTTTTGACACCCATGTTTTTAAGGTTATTTCCTAACAACTATTCGCCTAGGCCTTCTTTTTTGTTTGAAAAATGGTAGGAAGGAGATGATATTTCCAATCCTACCGGGCAGGGCGCCACTGCCATGTTGGGGAGATCAGCAGAGACCCAACTCAAAGGATTCCGGACAAGCCTAAACTGCAAACAGTTTTACCTAATCACAAAACCTAGCCCTTGGGCGCCCGGGGATCTCCCTGGGAGAGATGCCCTCCAAGTGGTATTTTGGATGGCTCCAGTGGATTCAAACCCATGTCCATGATGAGACAAAAGTTTTTATTCGGGTTCTTGGCCATTTGTGCCAACCCACTTTAGCTATTCACCTAGGCCTTTGATAAGGTTCTTTACCCACATTTTTATCCTCCTATATGTATTGTCCGCTCTAATTTGAGTGCTGAAATACTTTTTAGTTTTTACATATACGTACACTCCTTGCCATATATTGATGTGCGCCATCGGAGCAATACAAAGCTTGGAGTACAGGCCAAGTATGTTTTATGGCTGAATATTGGACAAAACAATACCGATAGCCGATAGGCCCCTCCTTTCACCTATTGAACAAGTTTTGTTAGTCATGTGACCATTATAGATTAGTCATCAATGTCAGTTTCATAATCTACATTAAATAAAGTTTTGATATATAAAATCTATTGACCAAAAAAAAGTTGATAAAAATACCTTTAAATATTGTTCATTTTCTATTTCCATGATTAAAAAATTCTAAAGTAATGACTATTCTAGATTCCGTACCCAGCATGTGCTCTTAATGATCACATCTACAAATCATAAAACAAAAAGTCCATTAATTATCACAAGATTGTTGAATGATATGAGTGACTATAAAAAATATGATGATTTCTCACATCTTCCTCCTCAAAGTCTATCTCGCATTGAGAAATTACATTTATACTATCAAATTATACAACAATTCATCCGATAATAAGAGAAAAAAAGGGGAAGAATAAAGTATGAAATATATTAAATGCATGTTGGAATACCAGTTTAAAATTAATTTTATTAGAATGGATTTTAAATCGTTTTCATTCAACGTGTTACATATACCGTGCATCATTCATTTATAATCACTGATTCCATAAATCTATTAAAATCAATTCTATCCGGTAAATCAAACGGACCCAAAGTAATATAATAAAAACAAATAAAAAATATATATTGTGTGAATTGTTGCATGTATTGATTGTATAAATAAAGTAAGTGTGTCTTCGATTTCCATCAAAATCACGTTACAAACGTGATCAAAATCAACGCAAATCAGCGTGGGCATGATCCACATTTGTAACGTCTTCTTCTGTGTGAATCCAAACACACTATAAGTAAATCTTTTACAATTATCTCTCATTGAATATACCCATTATTATCCAATATATTATGGAATGTTACTTTTTTAATTATTTTCCAACTACACAATTATTTCGCACAACCATGGTGTTCAAAAATCAACACGCGCACATCAAAAAGGCCATAGCTGGAGCTGGTGGTGCCATGGTGGGCGTCCTGTAACCAGAATTAGTATATGTGCACTAATCCCACTCTGTGTGGACCACAAACCCCACCTTACAATTTTCACAAACCAAAACCAAACAATTCTAACTTTCCTCTGGATTTTGGGTGCATGGAAGTGAGAGAGAATTTGTACAGTGTGCATACTATAAAACTTGTACCTAACTACCCTACCATTTTGGAGAAAAAAACATTCCAATTAACTTGAAAGTTAAAATAAGAGGGTAAAAAAAAGGTACAGGACTGAGAGGTTCTGGGACCTCAATGTTATGTAGGTAGGGTGAGTGCATGTGGACTCTATATCATCTTAGCTGCCAACAAATATTCTTGTGTGTGCACAAGATATGGTGGAGTTGTTTTCTAAATTATTTAATTTGCATGGTTGTTGTGTGAAATTAATGGGTATTTAACACACTGCATTCAATGGTTTGGGGCCTATGACACCAGAGGAGGTATAATGAGTGAACTGTTTGATGACTGTGATGAGTCATTTCATGCTATTTCATTTTCATATATTCTGAACTCAAAAAGGTCCCCCCCAAACAGAAAAAAAAACCTTTTTCCTCCTACAAATTAAACAAAGCTAATTTGTTAGAACTTGAATATACCAAACCCAAATTCTGTGAAAAACCTATTAGTCAACTATGTGTTTTATTATTCTTCTTCTTAACAGTTGTTTTCAAGATAAGACATATGCAGAGGAGGAAGAATAAGATAAAAAAGGGAAAAATAATATTTACAGATACCTAATTGTGGATCCCAAAGATTGACTAATGAAAATTCAGATTCTATACTCAACAAGACAACAAATGCAACACTAAACAAACTCTATTGAGGTTACTGTCTTTTGATCATTTTCTGAATTCCTCCACTTTCCCAAAGCACCAATCAAATAATCAGAACAGTGGCAACTCCATGAAATCCTCCAAACTGATTTGACATGCACACAGTTGTGAAGAAGCAAACTAATTATATAAAAGCATATACAATTTGTGGCCTTAAAAGTTTGGCTTTTGTTGCAATGAAACAGGAAAGAGAAAACTTTGAATGTAAAGTAAAAATGTATAAAACTAAACACACATATATACTCTAATTCATTTATTATTTCATACTAATT